>OY776102.1:20865493-21465493 GCA_963675205.1 Catocala nupta | reverse complement strand
TAAGATCCTATTTTTTTAAATACTAGGCAGGAACAACTAGTCATAATCCAATCGATACGAGAAGAGAATTTCCGAATTATTCGATTTTCTTTCGTTAACGATATTACATCGCTAGACCGAAGCTGTTGTTTTATTTTGACATTGCTTTCTGGTTGAGTTTTCTTCCAATTCGTCTTTTTGTAGCTAGTTAATGTCTTAAGCTGGCCGAATGTCACAGATTTAAAACATATTTAAGCCTTCCTTAATCTTAAGTCTACAAAAAAATAAAAAAATGCAATCAAAATACTCGCTGCAACAAAAATATTGCCGACGAATAAAATTATCAGCCCGGGTTAAAATTTTGGATATATTTCGGTGGCTCAATTGCCATCCCGGTTCCATTCCTTTCTTTTATTTTGCGTATTTTATTCCTTTTCGAGTCATTAACGCATGGATGGTATACTTATTTACTTATTTAAAAACTTCACGCACAGAAAGTAATGATATGTATATAATATATACATACCTAAATATATCTCATAATTTAAATAAAATATATACATATAAATATATACATACTAATACATACGTAACATATGACGAATGAGATGGACCAGATAAACTGTCAAGAAAGAGAGCATTTGACTTGAAAGTGTAATGGTTTGTAGACGTCCTGACTTTATGAGGGAGCGCATTCCAAAGTAAAACGGACTGGACGAAGAAGGAAGAATGTAGGGAACCAGATGTATGGGAGGGACAAAGTAAGAGGAGGTTATTGGAAGAACGAAAATTTCTATCATGATTGGAACATAGTTATTGGAGAAGGCAGGTTAAATAAATGGGGGCATTTGGTGAGGTTAGAATAGAAAATAATATTATAAGAGCACGCAAACTAAGGCGTTGACGAATGAGTAACCATTTTAAAGTGGATCTATAAGATGAAATATGGTCATATTTACGAAGATTATAAATGAATCGAATACAGTTATTTAGAAGTCGGTCATATTTATTGAGTAGATCTGCATTCAGGTCGTAAAACAAAAATATTTTATTTTGTCAAGAATCCCTTGGACATTTACATGAATACAGAAGAAGAAAAAAATCTCTTCACAGCTTGCATTAGTGCGACAAATCAAACAAGCAAGTGCAACAGTTGCACTCGAGTTTCACACAAAGCCGAGTGATCGTTAGCCACTGCGATTGTGGAGGCGCCTCTTCAGACAATGTGGTCACTACCAAGAACTGTAAAGTCGTTTATATTTCGTCCATACTCGTGTTTCTGACCACTGTTATTGCTACATCATACAAAAAATAGCAATATCCTTGTCACTTCCTATACATATAGTGTACCTAGTGGGTTGGGTCCTAACACGGGACAATAAATTGTGTGATCCACATATAATTCTGTCGAATCTAACGAGAACCTCGTACCGCTGTTTTACATACATACATAGATTCAGTCCTGTTTTCCAGAGGGGTAGGTAGAGACTACAGATTTCCATTTGCCACGATCCTGACACACTTCTGTGACTTAATTCACTTTCATAACTGTTTTAATATTCGTAAAATCTCCTATATAACGGAACAAAGATTTACTTTTATCATTGAAAATGAAATAGTTACCAACAAATTTACTTGGAAAGACTGAAAAGAATTGACTGTCTGATGGCACAGCTGCAGTTAATGTTAGTTGCTTGTGCATGAGGTTGTTGTAGTTTTTTCAGCTCGGGAATCGCATGATTGTTCGGTTTTATTTAGTTTCTCTGTTAAGAAATTCTCAGAAGGAGCGTGGAGAGAAGAGAGAGTTATATTGTGTAATCTGGAGCCTCAAATTTCTCAGCAACCATAAGCTAAAAATAATAGACTAGAATAAAAGATAAACTAAAAATAAAAGATAGAATTGATCATTTAGATATTTTTCATGATTCTGTTTCAGTTTTCAAAGACAAAATATTGAAATCATTTGCGTAAACTGCCAGCTATTAATAGATTATTTTTAAGAACCATTTATTGTGTTATTTATATATGTAAGTATATATTTTTAACTTAGTGTGTAATTATTATGTTTTTATTAACTTTGAATCGCTTAGCTTCTTAGTCATAAATTTTATAATGTATTATAATTAGTTCATAACCCTTCTGGTGTATTCTGTACATGCCTGTTAAAGGTTTACATATAAGAACATTGTTACAACGTAATATGCTTAGTAGTGTTGTATATGTATACTGTTGGTGTGGCTATAATAAATAAATAAATAAAATAAATAAATAGACTTACCTCAAGAATTATAACCTCTCTATCCCAAAAGAGGGGAATACAAACACCCACACTACCTCCAGCTATCGTAAGGGCTGTAATCGGTAGCAAAGCGATTGCTCTCTACAAGGCACATGTCTAGAATCTATGTGGCTTCCCAGAAATTTTGGCCGACGGAGAATTCTAGCAATATCGTCAACCTCGATGGCGTAGTGGTTAGTGTAACCGACTGACACGCATCAGGTCGCGGGTTCGATTCTGGCACAAGTCAAACATTTCTGTTGATGAACATGGATATTTGACTTAGTCTGGATGTTTCTATGTATAATATGTATTTATAAAAAAAAAAAGTATATATGTATGTTTATCCATTGTCTAGTACTCATAGTACAAGCTCTGCTTAGTTTGGGCTAGATGGTGTTGTATGTATGTGATAGAATATTAAAAATATTAAATTATGAATGTGAAAGTTTGTAAAAAACATTTGGATGATACACATTTGCGCGTTAACTGTTTAACAGATTTAAATGAAATTTGGTTGACCATGACCTGGAACACATGGCATAGTATTTACCCTGGTAATACTCACCTGCGGATGGCGTAGTGGTTTAAGTGGTCAACTCGGCGCTGCTGCTTCGCCAAGAGTTGTGGGTTCGAAACCCACACGGGACAAAAATTTGTGAGATCCACATATGGTTGTTCTGAGGCTGGATGTTCTTTGTGTCCGTTGTTTGTATGTTTGTAAAGTCATCCGCGACACAGGATTTATTGCTAGTGCGGGAGTTATCCAGTTAAAAAAATGCCTTTCTGTTAGATAATAATAATTTAATTTTTCTTTTATAATACGTCAGTAAACTGAACTTATCAATAGATTGAGTTGTACCAAAATGTTGTGACTTTTATATGCATCGAACATATGTATATATCAGCACAAACATACATTTATGAAAAAACGAGGCGAATAAGCGTATCTTTTTAACATACAACATATTTCTTAGAATATCATTTTCTCCTTTTTATCTATTTAATCTAGGTCTCAAAGTTGTCAGCCGTAGCCAGTGAAAGTCATATTTTCGTGGAAGTATATTAAAAGTTTAATGGAATACGCTGGATAGAAAATTATTAAAATAATATATTATTATTGCTGGGATATCTGGGTCACATTATTATTATTACAAATTATATATCTCTTTATATATGTATATAATTCTTTTGTACGGTGTGTATGTCTGTGAACTCCACCTAAATGGTTCTACCAATATTGGTATTTCGTTTTTGTGTTTAGTGGATCCCTGGATGGTTTAGATTTATAATTGGACCGGGTAGGTGGCACTGCGACGAGGCTCTAGGATATTTTTTACATTGAGTTAACTCACAAGCAGGAAGACGTCTGACGGATCCGCTAATTAAAAAATATTTTTTTAATAATTCTCATAATAAGATTACTTGTGCTAATTACACTATTCAATCACAATAATAAAGCATACATTTAAAATACAGCATTTATCGTAGTCCTTACAATACCTCAACATTCTAATAATAATACCTTTCATTTATTCGCAAAAATATCAACTTTTGGGTTAAAAATGCACGATATGGGTGATTTAAAGCTCTCAACGGTATGGCACACTGGAGCCGCCAGTAATCGTTGCTTTTACCACGACAATATTGTAGTTATTAGGCACAAATAATCAGCATTTTGTCGTGAACTCACTAGGTGAACACACGATCATCCCTTTTAAAATTTTGCATGTTGCATCCATATATTATATCCATGGCGGCCTCGATGGCGTAGTGGTTAGTGTAACCGACTGCCACGTCTGAGGTCGCGGGTTCGATTTCCACAAGTTTTGGCACAAGTCAAACATTTGTGTGCATGAACATCGATGTTTGTCTTGGTCTGGGTGTTTCTATGTATAATATGTATGTCTTTACAAAAAAAAAGTATGTATGTATGTTTATCCATTGTCTAGTACCCATAGTACAAGCTCTGCTTAGTTTGGGCTAGATGGTGTTATGTGTATGTGGTAGAATATTATATTATTATATTATATTATATGATCATAAATGATCACCTCGTCGCTAATGAGTTAAACCCAGACAACCCAATAAAATGTTGTAGAATATAGATAGGGGTAGTAACCATACAATTTTTATAAACAAATTTTTGGAACGTTTTCTGTACTTTTTCCAACATAAGGGCTTACTGCTTTTGATATGGATACCACACACGTAATAGCATAACAAATAAATACATAAATAAACTCACATTCGCATTTATAATATTAGTTAGGAAGTAAGGATTACGAATTATTTTGCGGAAATAGACCAATCCAGAACGTCGCAGGTCCATGTATTTATTGTCTTTTCCCTCGTTTATAATTTAGGTGTGCTCAATTTAATTCCAACAAGGCCTGGAACATCCAATCTAAAGTAAAGAACAAAGCCACTAATGTAGATAGAATTTTGCCTCAGAAGCTTTTGGCTTAATGAAAACTGAATTGAGTGGTGTAATTCAATTTTTGACATTGTAGGGTTAGTACTCTTTGTTAACTTTGTAAATTATTGGCTTTTAGGTTAAGTTAAGTAATTTTCGGGCACACCACGATCGTGGCGGTAAGTCCTGTTTTTGAAGAGTGGTTGGGGAGGCGGCATGGCACCCTCACCCCTCCGGCTGACACAGGTAATGACTGGCCACGGTTGTTTTGGCCAGTTACTGTGTCGCATAGGCCGGCAGGAGAAGCCCCGATGTCATCACTGCGGTGACTGCTGCGATATTGTCGTGGATACGGCGCTGCATACTTTGGCGGATTGCCCCGCCTGGGCATCGCAGCGCCATGAGTTGACCTCGGCAGTCGGTATGGTTGCTCTCTTGCTCCCGGCCGTGGTTCAATCTATGGTCCAGAGCGAGAGGTCGTGGAACGCCGTCGCCTCCTTATGTGAGGAAGTCATGTCCATCAAGGAGGTGGTGGAGCGGGAGAGGGAGAGCTTAAACCCCTCTACCCAACCGCAGAACTGGGCACCGGAGGGTGCGAGATGACCACCAGCCACCCTGGGGTTTGACCTGGATGTGGTGGGCTGCGTGGGCCTGCTCGTCACCCGATCAGCACCAGGTCCGAGAGGCGGCATGTTCCTACGCGCGCCTCTGAGTCGTGTTTTTTGTCCCCCCACAAGGGAACAGTAGAGGAAGTGTTTTATGTAATGGCCTGCCATTTCACACGGCGAGTCGAAACCTCGCCGGATCGCACTTGCATGTGAAAGCGATTTTCGCGGTCTCGCCGTCTATGGTCATGTCGAGGAACACCGTGGCAGGTTCCCCCAGTGAGTCCAACATAACCTCTCCGTCACCCCGCGGAGAGACATGAGTTAAAGCATTCCCTCACGTAAAAAAAAGGAATAGTAATGTTACAGTTTAGCAGACTTTTAGACTGCATTTATTTATTTATGCAATGATTTTTCGAAATTATGTGTGTATTGATTGACAATTATCGTCTGCTCCGTGCCTCGGAGAGCACATTAAGCCGTCGGTCCCGACTGCCATGAACATCTATGGCAGTCGTTATTGGGGAAGTCGACACAAAAGATCCTACTGGGTCAAAGTGTCGCCGGTCTGTACTGACTGGCCCCCACACAAGAAAAGATATTTATGCAATATACAATTAATCGACACAAATTTAACCCTTTTTTTAACTCTGGGTAATGCTTCTGATGCACGCCTCCTCGCCACAAGGAGAGCCAAGAGGGCTATGTCGGGCACTCCCGAGACTTCGGATCTACCGACTAAAACCAACTCGCTGTTTTGTACGGTGGGTGGGCCGCTGGAACTGAAACTAAGTTAGTGAATCACCCCAGCACGACAGAGGGCTTCGAGCCGACTCAATTGCTGGGGGGCAGGTATTCCCCGTTCTACACAACGTTCACGCTAGCTAAAACATTAAATTGTGGAGCACGCAATAAATTGTCTAGTAGAAGATTCAAACGCGCAAACGTCAGCGTAGCAGCGGCGGACAGATGACCGCTTGTTTGCTACGATATCCGTGCAGCCTATAAACGACGCAAAGGTTTTATAAAAACCTCTTTACTAAGCTTTGGTAACTATTGTCAGCTCAATCCTTGTAAGGCAGGATAAAATTTGGTTATTGTTCCGTGTGGAGATCGAAAACTCGACGCGGCGGCAGTGGCAAGGAAACCATTTTAATTACTACGGCTTCCTTGCAGTGTCTTAAAATAAATACACACATACACAGTCTGATGCCAGCCCTTACCGAAAGGGTGAGGGGGGAGGGCGAGAGGTTTCCACGTAAAAGAAGATGAAGGTATTGCCATCTACCGGACACAACTGCAGAACCTTGTATACTACACAAAAACAACTGATTGAATGAAAACTTTGCTTGAATTAAATCTCAACACCTCATGCATAGCCGTCACATTCAATAATACAGATGTATTATTATCGAGGTCAAAATAATAGATACGTTTTTTTAAAGACAAGTATCTCATGTAATTCCTGCGTCGCAGGCCTTTAAAAACATACAAACAATGGACACAAAGAGCACTCAGACTTAAAGCAACTATTTATAGGTCACACAAATTTTTATCCCACGTCACACATGACTCATGACTGACCACACTGGCAATGGCAAGGCGACAACTTACGCCATCCGTGCTGTCAATGACTTCTTTCCTTTAAAGCGACTTAGTATCGACAAAAAGAGATCGAAAAATATATATTTTATAGAAGTGAGTTTTAGATCCTTAGTAACACAAAGAATTGCCCGCAAACCCTATCTCGTTACTACCTAGTTCAAGAAAGAGAAAACCCGTGAAGAATTCCGTTTCTGTTTTCTAGAAATTTATTGTACAATTGACCCTCTGTTTTGTATCCACGTTCATTAATTTATCACAAGGAATGTTCGAAGTAATTTCAAAGTGAGAACAAATAATTTTAGATCGTTGCCGTTATGTTGTTTATTACAATTGAAGTGATTTTTTATTAAGTTGGCAGTATGACGTTAATTTAAAATACGAATGTAGGTCAATTTGGATGTTATTAGGTTTTCTGTTTGAGAATTCTAGTTAGTTAGATGGCGTTTGGCAGTTTGCCTGGCATCTTACTTATTTGAAGTAAACGCAAACTTAGGCCAACGGGTCAACCAGACATAATGATCAAATCAATTATTAAGTATAATATATTAACGGAGCCATAGCTCAGTGGGGAGACCAACAGACTGCAATGCAGAGGGTCTCGGGGTTGAACACACGTCGCGTACCTCTGACTTTCGGAAGTTATATGACTTTTCGGAAATTATGTGCATATTGATTGACAATTATTATCGCCTGCTCCGTGCCTCGATGAGCACGTTAAGCCATTGGTACCGGCTGCCATGAACATCTATGGCAGTCGTTATTGGGATGTCAGTGCCCTATAATATCCTGACACTGGTCTAGCCTTAGAGTATCGTTAGCTTTTGGGTTGCGGAGGTCAGGTGGCAGCCGCTCCGTGTAAAAACTGATATCCAGTCAAATCCGGTTAGACTAGAAAAGCCGACCCCAAGTGACTTGGGAATAATAAAAGCTAGGGAGAAGAAGAGATATAACGGAGATATACGTATTATTTAATACAATTACATTTCCTAGTGGAGACGGCTGCCGTGCATGAGATTGGGTTGGATTCCTGGGTCGGGCCAGCAAAAAGTTATCGATTTTTTTGTCAAGAATTTCTGCTATTGAGAATTTCATGATAACTCTTACTTGAAGTTATGTTAGGCTATTGGTTTTGAACACTCTTGTGCTTCTGAATGCACGTAAACCCGTGTATCTTCACGCTGGTACTACCTTTCATGTCCTAAAATTGTTTGCCCGAAAACCATTATTCATCCACGTTTGCTATAAACTTCAGTATCAATGTTCAAAAATTCGAAATTTAGATTTACATAATTATTTTTACTTCTAAAACTATTCTGTCATAATATCGAGTACTATAATAATTGAATCTCTTTATTTTGCATGAAATAAAGTCATATGTCCTAAGTATTGTATTATAGAATGTGTATTATTCCGAATGTTCATTTATAATAAAATTATTAGTCCTACAACATTTGCTAAATAGCTTTTGCACTCAGTCTTGTCTGCCCTACCCCTAGAGTGTAATTTAGAATAGCGTAGGTGCGTAGGAGCGAGGCGGCCCGCGGGTTAAGAAGCAGGAGGCTGCAAGCGAGCTGCCGCGACCGAGGCTGGCCGGCTCCACCGGCCACTACCAACTCCGCCAAGCCGAAGCTGCGGTGGTAAGCGAAAGCCGTTTGCGACGATAAGCACGCGTGGGACCGCCGAAGACCCGCAGCGCCGGAGCCGTGACAAAAGCCAAGCTTTGTTATACAAATTAGTTTTAAAATCATTATCAGGATAAATAAATATTAAATAATTTCAATTTAGGACTTATAACTTTTATTGAAAACGGTTTCAAGTCTTTTGTATATTATTGATTGTAATTTTTATGACAAACAAATTTAGGGCATATTGTGTTTAGGGATTTCAATTATATGACATGTGATATTTATGTGACATTAAGTTCGGGCAAGTTATCATTCGGACGAATGATGATAAGGACAAAAAAATATGGCACTTTAATAAATAAATAAATATTATACCACATACACACAACACCATCTAGCCCAAACTAAGAAGAGCTTGTACTATGGGTACTAGACAATGGCAAACATACATAACACGTATATTTTTTGTTTATTGTAAATACGTACATATTATACATAGAAACATCCAGACCAAGACAAACATTGTTCATGCACACAAATGTTTGACTTGTGCGGGAATCGAACTCGCGACCTCAAGCGTAGCACTCGGTTACATTAACCACTACGCCACTTTAGATTATGAATAAAAAAGTTAGGTAACACAATAGAGAACCCTTCACGCCACTTGATCTCCCACATCAGTCGCATTTACTACCGATGCGCCAATGCAGTTATATGGTGATACTAGTAAACAAGATTGGTGACACGGAATATGTGATACTGATAAGGGTATTAAAAATATTTTATTGAAGTAAGTTAGCTTTCGTAAAATAATAAAGCCAAATATTTCCTTGCAAATCATAGTTATTCACTTTTTTTTTAATTTATTGTTATCTATAGTTGTTATGTGCATGCAGTGCCAACCTCCGTTAAGACTGGCTGCCGTGACCGAAATTCGGTCTGGAGAACATTATTATTATTAGTAATGAGTAGGATGTTATAGTGTTGATATGTCGATATATTATGTCATTGTTATATTGTTACATTTGTTAGCAGAGTATAAGTATATAAATAAACATGCGAATGTTTAGGCACTTGCGCGTCCTGCATGTGTCATGATATTAATATATATATGTTTAAGTTTGTTATACCTACGTGTATATTTATATACGTATACTAATTTTATATAAACTATTTAAGATAGTTTGTACGTTACTAAGGACATTAAGTATTATTTTAAATAACAGACATTATTTTAGATGCAAACACTTTAATCAAATAAGACATATTTTGTAATTAACTATTGTAATATAAAAACTAACATAGGTACATTATTTTAGATATCAAACATAAAGTATACTTATCTCGAGTTTACAGGTGACTGGTAAGGTGTGTACTGTCCCGTGGTCGCCGAGCAAAAACGTGTCGGTTGCAGCGCGGCAACGATTTATATAGCAATACCCCCACTGCTCGGCGATCATAGGATGTCAATTGAATTACTCGTTATATTTTAAACAATGCTTTTCTAAAAATTATAGTATGCCTTTAGAATATTTTAAATAATGTAAAATGCTTATATTTAATTAATAACTATATAATTTATTATATTATTCAATTAATAGAATAATAACCTATATATAATATTTTAACTCATGCAATGTGAACGCAAGTAAACTAAGGGCAAAGAAGTTTATCATAGAGTATATTATACCTCAGCAAATTTACTTACTAACTAAACCCGACCACGCTTCGCTGTACTCAGACTGATATTTTTAATTAGAAAAGTAAATAAAAGTATTCCATTGCCCGTTCCCGTGGGTAATTCGAGATTAAAATTATATAAAACAGTCTCATATAGAAATGTATACGTCGTGTAACCACTAAGCCATCGGCCTCGATGGCCACGTCTGAGGTCGCTGGATCGATTCCCGCACAAGTCAAACATTTGTATGCGTAAACATGGATGTTTGTCTTAGTCTGGGTGTTTCTGTGTATAATATGTAGGTATTCATAAAAAAAGGTGTATAATTATGTATGTTTATCAATTGTCTAGTACCGATAGTAGCTCTGCTTAGTTTGGGCTAGATGGTGTTGTGTGTATGAGATTGAATATAATATTATTATTTGTTTTCCTTTCACGGGTATTTCCCTAATACGTTAGGAAAATACCCGGCCCTTTGGAAGGCTTACACGGAGAGATAAGTCCAACATGCAAAGGCCCTACGAGAGTTTTAGTTTAAAGTGCGATGGGATACTTACCGAAGCACTAGCCGCGGCAGGGGTAGAAGAATATTGCTTTATATGGAATCTAAGTATTCTGATCTATGGAGATGGATGTTTAATGGTTTGGTAAAATGCAAACAATAGTTAAAATAAAACTATAGCGTTTTTTATTATTATTAATTTTCAAGATAATCCATTGACTAGAATTCAACGCATGCAGCGACAAACCTACGGATGCTTAACTTTATTTATAAGTCGGGGATCACGACAATTTAACGATAATAAAACACTTGATTAATTTTATTGTACGAGAGCGGAGAACGCCGTGACGTTGACAAGTCACGTGAGTGGAATGATTTGGTGGGGCGACGTTTATATTTAGAAGTGAGACTAACTTCAAAGAGCAGTCGTTCGAAAGTTACGAAGAAAATCGGTCCATCAAAACGCGACTGCTGGTTCTCTAGGCTCAAATTGTAATTAGTGCTAATAATTCTAGTCGGAAACTATTCAGCATACCTAACTGTGTAATTACAATTACTTTAATTTAAAGCAAATTACAGTAATTGTAAGAAGTGTATTTGCGGTTTGATATTTACGGCATGAATCCGCTACCAGAAAACTCTAGTAAAGTCGACTATGCCGCTAACTTCACGCATACTAAATTATATAAATAAAGATGATTTCCTGATCACTGTACTAAACTTTATTCTCATAGCCAGTTGCACTCACTGATCGGTAAACGATTAGCGAGGTTAAGCAACGTTGGGTGCGGTCAATCTATTGATGGGTGAACGCTTGGTGGTATTTCATCTGAGCGTCTCCGTGCTTCGGAGGGCACGTATAAAGTCGGTCCCGGTTGTTGTCAAATTGACAGCAGTCGTTAAGCCATGTCAGAAGCCTATGGGCGGCTTGAACTTTATTAGGACCATACCTTTGGAAAATGTTGTTCATCTACTTTTTTTGTGTAATCCATGTTCCAAGTCTAAAAAGCAAATATTGAAAAGGTTTATAGGATTTAAGACCATGGAATTCATAAGTACTTACGCAACGAAATACGACTGCTAAAATTGTAGTTGTTTTATAGAGCATTTTCATCTTGGATAATACAAAGGCGGGTGAGGTGTCAGCTAATATAAAAATAAAATAACATCGATGCGCTCTACGACGTTTAAATATGGCCACCTTCTGGAACGTCAAGTTGTAATCCGACACAATGTTAACATCTTAATTATAAATATAGTATTATTACGTTCACTCATATTTAAAATTGTAAACTATCATTCTTTATCTAATAAGTGAGCTCACTCTTCTTAGTGTGGACACTTTTACGTTTTTAAATTCGGTAAGGGGTACTATAATTTAAATCTTTGTAGTATTTTTTTATTATTTTATCAAATGTCAAATGACCACACTCCGCCTGATGGTAAGCGATCATGTAGTTCAATAACAGTGGCCTTAACACCATCCTCATAGCAGCTGAGGCGATGTTGAGGTCCCTACTTTGACGGTCTTAGAAGGTGATTTTTCACGCCCCGCTTAAAGGACCCAGGATTGAAGGAAGAAGGAAACACGTGCCTTGGCAGAGAATTCCATGCCTTGATCGTTCGGCAGAGGTATGAGGACTCAAACTTGTTGGTACGCACTCTAGTCAACTCCATCGTGTAAGGATGGCATCTGAGCCCAACACGCGTTGTTCTGGATAGGAAAGGGGAGGGCGGGATAAGGTGGAATAACTCTTCAGAGCACTCCCCGTGGTATATTCTGTAGAAATATGCCAAGAGGCCATGTCCCTACGGAGTTGCAGAGGTTCCAGTGAACTCGTGACCTCTGGATCTCCGATGATACGGACAGCCCGCCGCTTAAAGGACCCAGGTTTAAAGGAAGAAGTAAACACCACTGCCAAGGCACGGCAGAGAATTCGATGCCTTGATCGTTCGGCAGAGGAATGAGTACCCAAACTTGTTAGTATTATACAATAGCACCCTCAACTAAAAGCTATTCAATATCGGTAACGGCTGCCGATTTGATATCGCTATTGAAATTTGCTATGTAGTATTGTGATACACCAATCATTCTTTTACCCACTCTTTCAGGCAAGTGAATATACGAACAAAAGCTAGTATGCAAATGTACGTCAGAGTCCCAATTGATCTCCAGTTTTATTTTATAAGTGGTTGGAGCCGGCATTCTTCCGATTTAATTATATGTTACATGTTTCTTTGTCTTGTCTAGTGAGGAAAACAAAGGAAACTTAGGTTTTGAAATTAATTTTTCAGTAAAATGTATGCAGTACAAGGAACAAATCGGTACTGATGTATGTTATAGTATTAATATGTATTCTATGGGACAAGCTATAATACAATTATTCATTCTTACACTGTGAAGAGGCTCATGCCCAGCAGTGGGACAGTTTAATACAAGGCTGATATATGTTTTCGTTTTTGTAAAGGATATAGGTATTTAAAATACTAATAAGATAAGAATTAATAATAAAAACAAAGTATCAATTTCATTAAGAAACACGACACCTTAAACGTGTCTCTCTATATATAAACAATATAATGTTACTCTATTGTTTTAATGTAATATGAAAAATATTCTATTTGTAACTAGACTCTAAGTACCTTTAAGTAATGTAACCTGAATATTTTAGATAATAACACTCATTTAATAAATATGAGGTTTTTCGTAATAAAGTTAGTTAGAAATATTAATATACCAATCACTATGGTTGTTTAATTTATATCCCGCGCTCCCAACATCGCAGTTTTATAATGTGCCACCTCTCAGTATCTTTTTGCGGCAATAAATCATTATATACTTTACTTTTACTTTTTATGTATGTACTTTCTTCCATATTTGACTCCATGAATGATTGGTTTAGATGGTCGACTCGCCACTGCCTTTGCGGCGAGTGTTGTGGGTTCGAATCCCACACGGGACAAAAATTTGTGTGATCCACAAAATATAGTTGTTCCCGAGTCTGCACGTTCGTTCTGTCAGTTGTTTCAATGTTTGTAAAGTCCCGCGAGACAAGAGTGGTAGTAGTGTGGGAGCGTAGCAGGTGTACTTTTTTTTAAAATAAATAAATGTATTAATCTTACTACCATAATACATATCATTAAAATATATATACATACATTATAGTCTTACGACTCAGCCCTGAAGCCAGACCGGTATAGAACACTCATGCCTCACTATCGCCTCTATTACGTTGAACCTTAACTAATATTTCCTGACTTCATGCTGTTACATAACATTTCTTAAGGGAAAAACACAATTGAACTTTATAGGCCCGGGAGCAAACTCGAGACCTTAAAACCTACCCGAACGAATTTGGATGAAACAGAAATATAATATGTCTTGGATTAACAAATATATAACATCTGCGTACGTCTTACACAACCTGTCAAAAAAGGTTAACAAAAAAACATTGTTTATCGCTGACCACGGCCTTGTCGAATCAATTCTGAGATTTGAAATAATAGGTATTTTGGGGCAATTGCAGCGAAAGGGAAATCATTTTTAAAGCTCAAAAACGATGTCTTTGAGCTATGTTTAGACCAAAAGCTAAGATAGCTGCTTCCCGGTTTTAAAAACTCATAAACTGTTAACATTTTCATATCTCTATATTCTCGAACTATCCATATTTGTAAAAACACATAAATTATTTAGTTACTTGTTTCCTTCTTTAAACGATACTAGAAAAAGGACGACAAGTCCAATATCAAAATTCACTAAGTACATATATATAAAACATATAGCGCGCAGAACCGATGGCCGTTGGGGCAGAAAAGTTCTGGAGTGGCAGCCACGCACCGGAAGACGCAGCAGGGATGGGCCCACAAGGTGGATGGACGACCTGGTAAGGGTCGCGGGAAGCGGTTGAACGCGGGTGGTCTAAGACCGGTCTGTGTGGAAAACCTTGAGGGAGGCCTATGTCCAGCAGAGGATGTCTTTCGGCTGAGATGATGACTTAGTTCCTTTCAAAACTACAATAACAACAATATAGTCACCAACAATTGAAAGCAGTAGTGGTTAGTGTAACCGACTGCCACGCCTAAGGTCGCGGGTTCGATTCCCGCACAAGACAAATATTTGTGTGCATGAACATGGATGTTTGTCTTGGTCTGGGTGTTTCTATGTATAATATGTATGTATTTACAAAAAAAAGTATATATGTATGTTTATCCATTGTCTAGTACCCATAGTACAAGCTCTGCTTAGTTTGGGCTAGATAGTGTTGTGTGTATGTGGTAGAATATAGAATATTATGTAAGTAATCATATTATTTATTTTCTACTAAATTCAGTATCTAAGAAATGTTATTATATTTAGTTTATTTATTATGTTATGTATATTTTTCTTTGTGTCATTGTCATAATCGCATGTATAATGTATCAGCACATTCATCAGAACATATACATTTTATTTTTATTTTTGATTGTTATATATATATATGTTAAGTACTGTGTAAATGCACTGAATCATACAGGCCCTGCGAGAATACCAGCGTTGTGGTTACACTGCAACGTTGCTGACGCAGGGCCTAATTTGTTGTTTTTATACTTATTGATTGTGTTTCCTATTACCTTATGAGTGTGGAACTAATCGAATTATTTTTCTTTCTTTACATCAATTTGTAATGCATTTGCTGTGTCTAAAACGAAATCTATACAAATAAATAAAATTAAAATGTCTGTTTGTAATGTCAAAATAACAGATTTTTACTAAATGTATATGAAAATATTATACGATACTTATATAAAAAAAAAATTATTTTAATTTTTTTGTCTGTCTGTCTGTCTGTTAGTTCCGGCTGGACTGATTGCGACGGGACTTTCACTGGCAGATAGATAGCTGATCTTATAAGGAGTAACTCGGGTAAAAATCTCTGCAAACTAAACTAACACTTTTTTGTTAAATTCCACGGGAACGAATTCGCAGGCAATAATTAGTAAATAAATAAATTGCAAAATAATATGCTTTAAGCCTGCTAAGATAATACGAAGTACAAGATTCTTACAGCTACTGAAAATTTTAACATCGAATAAACACACATAATCCATCTCATCTCTAAATCGCTCCTTTGACCTCGAGCTCCTATAAATTTTAAAACAAGCCCCATACTTTCGCTTGTAACATTTTCTAACTAAATCCTTTAAATCTTTTGAAATATCTGCAAGTATTTTGTTATAAATAAACGCAAACAAAGCATTATTTTTATTTAAACTTACTTGGTATGGAAGAACTACAGTTAGTTTTAAAGCTACCTTGTTAGTGTGGTAAAATAAATTTAGGGAAAGCTTAGGGGCTTAGTAGAGATTTGAACTATGAGTTTTGTGGCATTTACGTAGTTCTATTAATAGAGTATTTAATGATAATGATATCAGTCCTATATATAAACTGTTCCACTGCTGGACACGGGCCTCTTCTCGGTGTGAGACGCGTTAAGCCACAGTTCACCGCAATGGCCCAATGCAGCTTGAAAGATTACATATATCTTCCAGAATTTGATGGAGAACTTTCAATCATACAGATTTCCTTAAAATATTTCATATCACATATTACTACGAATAATCAAAGATGCTTTGGAGTCGAACTTGGGACCTCTGGGTGGCAGTCGTGACTGGCTAAGTACTGACAACCATATGTCTCTATATTCCGCATAACAATTAAGTGATTTTAAATTTACCCAAAATATATACCTACTTGCAATTTAATCAAATTATGTATAGTGTAATAAAATTTAACGTAGTTAAAGGCTATCTTTTGCTTGACAAACCGACAGTATTGTGTTAGACACAATTTACACCTGAATATACTTAAACGGGTAGGCAGAGGTGTTAAGCATTCAAACGCCAGTTATGCTTATAGTTTCCATGTACAAAGGAGCTAGTCAATCGACTGCCTTGCACACTGGAATAATAAAGATAATGTTATTGAAATTATAGTACTCTTTACGAATTTTTTTTACGCTTCTGAAGTCGCGGTTTCGATACCTGCACAAGTCAGACATTTGTGTGCATGAATATGGAATTTGTATTGGTCTGTGTGTTTCTATGTATAATATGAATGTATTTACAAAACATAAAGTATATATGTACGTTTATCCATTGTCTAGTACCCATTGTACAAGCTCTGCTTAGTTTGGGTTAGATGGTATTGTGTGTATCTGATAAAATATTGTTATTATTGTATCTTTAAACTAAGTAATTATTTAAATGACCACATTTTTCTGAAGTTTCGATTGGTTTAA
Source organism: Catocala nupta (assembly GCA_963675205.1). Lineage (NCBI taxonomy): Eukaryota > Metazoa > Arthropoda > Insecta > Lepidoptera > Erebidae > Catocala > Catocala nupta. Next base: position 21,448,524 of record OY776102.1, on the reverse strand, counting down.
CAGCAATAGTTTAAAGTTAAAATTATCTAAAAGTTTAACATTGGCGTAAACGTAAAAAAATAATACACGACGATCGACGTTTAAACGGTTTTGGATAAAACTAAACACACAGATAAACCACGTGTTAATACACATGGAAGTCTTCCCTATCACTGTAACCATTCCCGTGAGCTTCAACCAGGCAAAACCGAGGGCAGAAGCTAGCAGTTATAATAAATAGTTTATACTTGAACTGGCAAATGGAATAACATAATATTTCTTTCACTTAAGTTCCCTCCACATATTCTAACCGGAACTTTTATTGTCATTACAATTTTTCTAAGAAAACTTGCCGTACCCGTTAGGAGAAAAGTTGTTTCAAAATATTAGTACAGCGTTCCGTTCTGCGCTCATAAACTTGTGCGGTTTACTGTACTTTGTGTAGTTTTAGTGTTACTAATGTATACTGGGTTTTATTCTATTTGACTACGGAATGAAATAGTGCTAAGTAAATATCTGACTGGTACAATTCTAATTTATTTCTTTGTAAGTTTTGTTGCTTTTTGATGTATTGTTGAATGTAACTAGAGCCAAGAAAAAGTGATGAAAATTATGGATGAGACAGAAGAGTTACTAAGAATCAGAAGAAATTAGAAGAGGAAGAAAGATCCCGTTGCGTAAGATTGCACTTACATATGCTGACTGTAATCTCATGTTCGATACTCGGGTGACAAAAAGTATCACTGAGTTTCCCTATTAAAAAATTCTGCGTTGCAGCATGGAGTTTTGAAATGTGCCCGGTGGACGGCTATGTTTCTCAACCACTACTTAAGATCTAAAACAATAGATGACGAAATGTCCTTATAATATAATGACGATTAACAACAGTAATAAAAACTTGTAATATGCGTCTACCACCCCCTCTCTTTGTTTATGGTATAGGTTGGCAAACGAGCAGACGGATCGCTTGATGGTAAGCGATTACCGCCGCCCATGGACACCCGCAACCCTAAAGGAGATACAAGTGCGTTGCCAGCCCTTTGAGAAGGAATTAAAGAGGGAAAGGACAAAGGAAAGGATAGGAAAAGGATCGGGGTAACTGGGCCTCCGGCTCTCTCACTCACCGATACGAAACGCAACAGTACGGGTACCATTACTTCACGCCGGTATTCTGTGAGAGGGTAGTACTACCCCGGTCGATCCGGCCCATTCATGCTGGAACCAGCGAGGATCTACTACTACGGTGTAATCATATATTTGTGTAGTTAAATATAAATTTTAGTTCTACTGAGTTTGTATACTTAGTGTTAAAAATATCAAACCCAAGACAACTGCATCGACTTTATACACATGTGTAAGTTTGACACAGGACAAAGACCGAACAAGATTCTTAAAATTCATCATTTTGAATTACCATAAATAAGCTGACTGTTTAAAACGAAATATAGCATAAAGCGTAACTACGATATTATACTGATAACGAAATAAACTAAATTTCACACGCAATGAATTTTGTTAAACCGCATACATATGACTGGATGACTGAAACTGTAAATATTGTTGGAATAAATAGTATCGAACTGCAGCTTCCAGTTAAATATATATTTAGTGTGACTGTTTAAACATTGTACGTACATGATAATTTATGGTCAAACGTAACGCATAAAAAAAAAAAAAAGTAAAATCTGTGTACCTGCAAAGAAAACCTTTATGAAAATTTGTATGAAATATCCATAAAATGTGGACACTGCGCAGGTCGTACACAGTCGTCCGCGCCACGCTACCGAGGCTAATGACTTTTGATAACAAAAGGATGGACGGAGGTGCAAATTCGAAATTCGAAATTCGGGAGAGTGCGGGGTGCGGTAGCGGGGGGTGGTATATGCGCATGAGTGTTATTGTACGGATGGAATAGTAGTTTACGTGATTATCTCACCATTGCCACCGCACCAAGGGTTGTAAGTCCAAACGGAACAAAAAAATTGTGTGGTCCGCAATTTTTTTTATCTAGTCTGTATGTTCTTTGTGTCTGTTGTTTAAATTTTTCTTAAGTACCCTGCGATACAAGACTTATTCCAAGTGCCTGAAAAATCAATAAAAGACAAATTGTTAATTAATTAATGTCCTCCAGACCGAATTTTCGATTCCCGCACAAGTCAAACATTTGTGTGCATGAACATGGATGTTTGTCTTGGTCTGGGTGTTTCTATGTATAATATGTGTGTATATACAAAAAAAAAGTATATATGTATGTTTATCCAATGTCTAGTACCCATAGTACAAGCTCTGCTTAGTTTGGGCTAGAAGGTGTTGTGTGTATGTGGTAGAATATATTATATTATAAACGAGCTCGCTCCCTATGTTCCGCTGTTTCTGCTTTATTCTGTTATTTTTATTTAAAAAGACAACTCCCGCTCTAGGTATAATCCCTGTGTCGCGGAGGACTTTACAAACATTCAAACAACGGGCACAAAGAATACCCAGACTCTTCAACGTTCGAGCCAAAACATTCCCAAAACAACCTTTACTCCCCAAATGAATAAGAAGAGAGGTATTACAACTATATTTTGCTACTTCTGATTTGAGATCCTATAAAATAGAGGACCACCTTAAATCGGCGAGCGTGTATTAGGAACTGCCTGCGGTTTCACCCGCGTTTATCGTTACTGCGCCATCCCAGTGGGTCGTAGCGTGATGTCATATAGCCTATAGCCTTCTTCCATGAATAGACTATCCAACATTAGAAGAATTTTTCAATTCGGACGAGTAGTTCTTGAAATTAGCGCGTTCAACCAAACAAACAAACTCTTCAGCTTTATAATATTAGTACAGATGTGATGAAAGTGAATGAAGCCAGAGAAGTGTGTCAGGATCGTAGCAAATGGAAATCCGTAGTCTCTGCCTACACCTCTGGGAAACAGACGTGAATCTATTATATGTATGTATGTAATAGAGGGCAAGCCTATTGACGTCACGTCACCAGACTTCACGTTGCTTCTGAGATTTGTCAGAATAACCTTGACAATTGGCCTGACTGGGCAATCAAACTACTCACCTTATGGACAGCAGTACTGCTCCTAAAACATAGCTGGTGATATAGTTGTAATCTGCCAACCCCTGTATATAAAAGCAGACGAGGATCTAGTTATTTAATAAAAATACAGCCTACCTATTCCTATAGGAATATATAGGAATTTAGTAATTTTATCAAATAAGAAATGTCTACAAAAATAAAATATATTATTATGAGGCAACACCGAGCTAACAGGTGGTGACACTTATTATAGTGAAGAGGGATTTGTCGTAGTGTTGGAATGAGTACGGGATCCCGTGACCCCGGGATTAGGGAGAGCCCACCTCTTGCGGTTTCGTAAATAAGATTACGTGTCACGAGGAGCTTTAGTGCGGAGCAAACATCCGCAAATGTCTCCAGTATTAATGTATTAACAATTTAAGTGCTTGTTGCTCTAATTTATCCAACGATTTAAATAATATATTTGATTATCTCGTTGTTTCTATGGAATAGTTTGCTTTTACGTTTACAGTATATTCTACGTTAGCTATGATATGTTATATAGTTATTTTTTACAAGGTTGCAGGATCTTTCTCATGGTAAGAGAGTAATATAACTTATATATATATGTGAGACCGACGCCACTCTAACTTACTAGGCAAAATGCAGTACGGTATCTAGTGTTACTATTCTTACGCTAGTTTTGTGTAACTGAGTGGAACTTCGCTGAGGAAGACAACTCGTAGGTACTGCCACTAACAATTTGTGGATTATTCCGGAGTGGCCGCGCGCGTTTTCCAGACATAGGAATCAGTGCAGTAGACGGCAATAAGTTTACTTACGTAACGTGACTCCTAAAACACAACTGATGAAATATACGTGTAACCCATCTAAACATACCTTTAAGATGATTTACAGCCATGAATACAAACAAACGCCTATGACAGCATTTGCCTAGGCAGCAAACAATTAATATCCCATACTAATAATACCAACATCCCGGACACCATCCCACAATGCCCACCACTAAGCCCGTTATAGTAAATATACGTTTTTGCACACATCAAGTTTCATTAAGTCCATGAGGGTAGGTATCAGATTTTGGGACAGTTACTCCCTGTTTTTATCATCATTGTCGGTATATGGAGCTGTTATCCCTCTTTGAACGGTGCTCGTTTAAGCGAGCATTACTTTGATGGGATGGACGATGGGGCATGTCGAGTAATGTTTGCGGCTTTAAAATGTGTAGGCTGATTTATTTATAGGTATGACGTCACTATATAACGTGTATTACATAAAAATTGTTTTATTTTTACTGCACATTTGGCGCAAAAGTGGCATTTGACAATGTTAGTGAGCGTGTTTTGGGTTCGGTCACCACACTGGAAAACATTTGTGGGATTTTCAACAAGTTGTTCCAATTCTGAATGTTCATTGCTTCTAAACAAGACACAAGTTTGTTTTAGGAGATCAATTTAATAAAGAATCTAAGAAATCTTCAGCCGGTTGTAATGGTTAAAATGCCATGAAAAATACCACATAAAGGTCGCATAGACAGATTGTGATAGAACCCAGTAGTCAGATCTCTGCGAACGATACTCTAAGAAACAAAGTCATCATAAAGATTTGTATCTTGATTGACTTTGTTTTTTGACTTTGATAGACTTGACATTGACAGGTAAGGTACAGTTAAATAGAAAATTAAAATATTTTTAGAACTTATCTTATATATTTTTGATCACATTATTTACGGGCTTTAAGATTGTTCAATATTTTCCCAAGATTTTACGGGTGTGAGCACTTAAGGTTTCTGTAATCACCATTGCTGACCTTGACAATACAGATGTTACCTGTGCGTGTTACAATGGTAAAAATGCGGGTGGAATTAGTTTCAATTTATAATAAACCTAGTTCTAACATGATATTCCGCTTATACTGGAGCAGATTTACTAGGTAAGTAAAGAGATAATGGAAGTGTAGGGACACTGCTGATGTGTATACTTAGACGCAGGTATGTGAAAGCGCCGCGCGGCAATCGTCACCCCAAAACCAGACCGTTAAGTAATTTATTTATTTATCTATATATTAATAGGTGAAGCAAAAACATTGTACCTCTTTTTACAAAAATTGCGCGTACGGAGGAGTATGAAATTTGGCACAATTAAAGTTTATATGGAGAAGGAGTGGGGAATCCTAATATTTTTATGAAATGTGCATTAGAAATACATTAAATTAATGAAAAAACACGACACGCATACAACCATGCATTTGACACATGCAGTCGAATCGCGTTCGAAGTATTTAAGTCGCATAACAGAATTAGAACTTAGCTTAAGAGAGGCACAAATAAAAATTATTTCATTACAAAATTACATACAGACATTGAATAGTAGTGCGACCCAGACCCTTTACTCAGATGTTTTAGGTAACAGGCACAACTTACAAAATAAGAACTATAATAAGCAATGTAAAATTAATATTAATAGCCATAGAAAAATTAGGAAATACTTAAAACTACATAAACTAATAGGAAACCTAGATTCTAAGCTTAAAAAACACAACAAAATTCAAGTATTGACCCAAACAAACCAGGAAATGATCATAGAGCGTAGGGAGTTATTGTCAGATCTAGATAATTACAGAATTAGCTATAGGTAAATTACAGTATGATCAGCACACACAATATCTCGAAAAAGAAATAGATGAATTACAATCACAATTAAGTAGTCTCAACATTAAATATGACAAAGAAGTCTGTGATTATATAAGGAAGTATGATGAGATTGCTCGAGTAGGCAAAGAGAACTAAGAACAAGTCTTAGCTTTAAGTAGCGGTAGTATCTGTCCAAATTGTTTAACATCAAACTCAAATATTTGTCAGTCTCAAGCAATCAAACATGAATCTAGAATATGCAGTCCCGTCTCTGATCAGATAGGTAGTGCTTTGTCAGTGGTAAATAGTAATATTGAAAAGGTATATATTTTCTCTGATCATTTAGGTATAGGTTTTGGTAGCTTAATTAAAAGTCACATTAAACAGCAGATTATTAACTTCTGTTTCCCTAATATGACTTTCTCCAAACTAATTCATAAACTAAATACAGCTAGTTTAGATATTAACTCCACAATTGTATTTCTATATGGGGATAGCTTATTAGTCACAAAAAAGGATATTATCAATCTGACAGAGGTAATGCTGTCAATACAAAATAAATTAGGATGTAAATTTATAACATGTGCATTACCTTACTCAAATAAATTTCATTATCATGAAAATAAATATATCCATGACATGAATTTATGTATGTATAATCTGACATGTCAATATAAGGACATTTTATGTTTTGATACTAATATATTTATTAGTAATTTTATTTTGACAAAAGATAATATGTATATTTCATTATATTACAAACAACAACTTGCTAAATTATTAGCATATAATATACAAAATGACACAGGTACCTGTAGGGTATCCATGAATTTAATTTCTGTAAATATCTCTATTTCAATCAATTCTTCTATTATAAATAATGACAAAGTTGATTTAAACTTAAGGTTGGGACAAAGGATAGAGGTTATCAATTGAGTGTTGCTCACCAAAACATACAAGGACTATCCGGCAAAGATTTAGAGTTAAGTTTATTTCTAGAGACCCACAATGTTCAGGTTATGTGTATAACAGAACATTGGCTCAAAAGCTATGAAGTAAGTTTTTTAAATAGTATGAATCAGGGACTTGAAACGTTACTGAAAATAACGTTATGTACTGTTCTCGTAACGATAATTTGTAACGTTTCACTAGGATCGTAACGAAATTCTTTATTTTGTTCTAACTTTATGACATAACGGAACGAAATTTCCATTCTGTTTAAGAACAGTATCAATAAAGTAACGTTATTACTATATCACGAAACGTAACATTATTTATTTTGTTATGCAACGTTGCCAGCTTTATCGTAACGTTACTGCAAGTTCGGCGCGGTCGCACCTTTCCGGGACTCTTCGCGTGCAGAATGATAAGAATGGCAACCTAGCATAATTTTTTCGTGTTTACATCTTATCCGATCTTGTCTAGTTTACTTTCGATCGAAGCCGTAGTTTGTTATTGTTTGACTTTGAAGTTTATTTGTATGTGCGATTAGTGTAACTACTATAAAATATAATTATTAAATCTACATTTATAAAGTATCTGTTAAATTTTGTATAAAATGAATTTTGTATACAGATATTTAGTTTAAATGACGACAAAAATCTTCGCAATAGGATATATATATGTATATATATATATATTATATATATATTTTTACTACTAAAGTGGCAAACAAGCGTACCACCTGATGGTAAGAAAGAAAAATGTTTTATTTGAATCTCAATACATGCATAATTTAAAAGAAAACAATATTAAATACAATTTATCGGAAGGCGGTACATGGAGATCAAATTAGGCACTGCGTCAGCTATTGTTGCAGTATAGACTACAACGCTGGTATTCTCGCAGGCCTACTAAATGGTCACCGTAGCCTATCAACGCCTGCAATACTATAGGCATCACTTGCGCGTTGCTGACCTAGTAAAAATCTTTTAACGCCCTTTTTGAAGAACCTCATACTGTAGTTTTGTGGGAAAATCTGAGCAGGGAGTTCATTCCACAACCTGAGCGTCCGCGGGAGAAAATCCCTTTGGAACCGCTTGGTGCGTCACTAATTAGGTTGTAAGGTGTGAAAATGACATCCCTGCCGATGGCGAGCGGTGCGATGATAAAAAGTAGCTGAAGGCATCATCTCAAACAACTCATTAGAACACATTCCATTATACAAGCGGTAGAACACACAAAGGGAGGCAAAGTTCCATCTGAGACTTAGTGACTCTATACCGTCTGTGAGTTTGGGCTCATCGACAATTCTTAATGCTCGTCTTTGTACCGCGTCAAAAGGATCAAGCTGGTATTTTAGTGCTCCTGCCCAAAGATGACTGCAGTACTTCATATGAGGCCGGACTTGCGACTTATATAGAAGCAGTCTTCGCCCCGCAGTGAAGTACCGCTTAGCTCTATTGAGCACACCAAGCTTTTTAGAAGACAGCTTGACCTTGCTCGGTACTGTACATTACTTGAGATGTCGAGGCCAAGGATTCCAATACTCTTGGAGATGGTGAGAGGCGTGTTCTGGAGTTGTGGAGATACAGTAAATGGGGTTTTCTTAGCGGTGAACGCGCAGGCTTGTGTCTTAGCTGGGTTAAACACGACTAAATTTAGTCTTCCCCATTCAGACACTCTATCCAGAGTATTTCCGATTTCAGACACAAGTCGTTCGCGACTTTCCTCCCCTGTGGACCGAGGGATATTAGCGCGGCCCGTGGTATAAGTATCCACAGTACTGTCATCCGCATAGCAATGAATGCTATCAATTGACAACATATTATTGTCATGCAGCAGGAACAGCGTCGGTGATAACACAGAGCCTTGCGGGACGCCAGCATTTATGTCCATGCGGTTAGAGCAATCACCGTCAACCACAGTTTGGATGCATCTGCCGGACAAAAAGCTGGCAACCCATTCGCATAATACCTTGGGCAGTCCGTAAAATGGTTACTTCGATAGAAGACCTTTGTGCCAGACCCGATCGGAGGCCTTCGCCATGTCCAGGTTTAAAGCCAATGCCTGACTTTGGCTCTCAATGGCTAGTGCACATCGGTGTGTGAGATACACGAGAAGGTCGCCAGTTGAGCGACGATGGCGGAAGCCGTATTGTCGGTCACTCAACAAATCGTATCCTCAATGTACCTCAGCAGCCGAGAGTTAATCAGCCGCTCCATCACCTTGGAGAGGAGAGAAGTTATAGTGATAGGCCTGTAGTTCGATGGGTCAGATCTGTCACCTTTTTTTGGCACTGGGTGAACGAATGAGGTCTTCAATGAAAACGGAACTTATCTTGTGGAATACGAAAGCGAGAAGAGGCGCGTCAATACTGGACACAACTCAGGAACACACCGCTTTAGTACCACTGCCGGTATGCCATCTGGCCCGCTCGACTTATGAACATCTAGAGACATTAGCTCCCGCCGGACCTCACGTTGTGAAATTGAGATTTCCGGCATGGAATGACCGCACCACAGAATAGTAGGTGGTACGGCGGCGCCTCCATCGCTCATAGTCGAGTTTGAGGTAAAGAGAGAACCCAACAAATCGGCCATCTCTTTGACACTATGGGCCAGATTACCATCGGGCTTTCGGGGTGGTGGCAAGGACGACTGACAAAAATTACCTACTACCTTACCTTTTACCAGCCTTGGCGAGGGACCAGAAAGAGCGACTCCCGTAAGGGAAGCTAGCAAGTCGCGCGCCAATTCTGGCGACGAAATCAAACTTAGCCCTGGCAACCACCCTCTTATTGAGTCTCGAGGCAGCATTTAGTTTGCGTTTCACTTCGGGGATGTTAGATTCCTTGTTAGTACAGGCCGTGGACCAAGCCTCATAGGCAGATTGCTTTAAGGCTCTAGCATATCTGCAGGACTGATAGAACCATGGTCGTTTTTTAATTCCTGCGGCGATCCGCGGGTTTGGGATGTAGCATTCCATTCCTGTAAGTATCGCTGCGCAACGGCGCTAGCGCAGGTTTTGGGATCAGCTGAAGTGAAGCTGCCTCCACGGGTACGCTGCGTAGAACTCTCACAGCCCATCCTAGTCTGCTGACTTATAGTGCCACACTCGACGCCATGTGGTGGGCTGGAGTGGATCTGCTTGCGCAAGTGACACTCGCGCTCGAACAAGGCAGTGGTCAGAAGAACCAAGAGGTGCATCCACCTGGATGGAGTATCCATCCGAGCTCGTAGACAACAGAAGATCCAATAAGGAGCTGGTGTGGATCTCTACGTCTGGTATTCTGGTAAGACTATGTACCAGTTGAGAAAACCCAAAGGCCAGAGCAAACTCATGAGCAGACCTTTCCGCAAAGTCAGTGGACCGAGAACCAAGCTACTCTACGTGGTGGGTGTTAAAGTCTCCTAAGATCACTAATTCTGCAGAAGGGTACTGCTCAAGAACTTTGTCAGTCGATCGACAGTCAGATCGTTTCTTCTATTCTTTATGGCCATATTTAAAAAAGGGGGTATAAAGGATATCAGGAGATGCTGTACTGTCAGCGCAAAGGACAAAGACGTGTTTACATCTCACCAGAGCCTGGCACAGGTAGAGCGATTTGCCGACGCGGCAGCCGGAAGGGCCGTCGGTCCCTTCCCGATACAGTAGTCGAGTCCACTCCGGTCTCTTCCTCCGGCAACAACTACTGCATAGGGAACTTTACACGGGCTGGTGGTTCAGCCTCCCAGGGCGGAGATTAAGTAATCCCTGGGTTCGGGAACCCGTTCAGCCTGCGGGTGGCCAGCGGACAGCCGTTTCACCGGGTCTCTCTGACCGCCGCGTCGACACTTCGCACCCGTACAAGTCAATGGCGCTCACATAATCACTAGTCCCCTCACTGACAGTGCAGCGCCTCCTCAAGGAGCCCTGGCACCCCTACTCACCGCAGGAACACAACACCCGGTTATTTTGGCTGCGGTCTTCTGTAGGGTGGAGGAGTACTTCCTCAGACGGGCTGCTTTATTGAAATTGATACTTGATTTGCTTGAAATGTTAAAAACATTCTTCTGAGGGGACTTTGAGTCAACTGAACGTGGATTTACTAGAGTAAAATGATAAATTTGGGACCTTTCAGAGGCTCGGGCCCCCTAAGCCTCCCCTTGGATGCGCTACTGTTTTTATACATGTCTAGATGCAGCATCGTAAATCAAAGTGCGTAGGTAACTGGATTTGAAATTAGAAGATAATCGCGGAGTCCCAACTTCATTCTTAATTTGTACTGTCAGCACAAAAGCTCATAATAAATTTATGTAGGTAATTGATTGATTGCTTCGTTGGTCACGCGGCATAAATTTACGTTTGGGATCATCAGTTCTCAGCTTTGTTTAGGCCGAATACCGAATAGTTGCCAAATATTCGTTGCAAGTCTAATTAAAGTCCTATAGTACCATAATAACAACTTAAATAGTAGCTAAATGCATAAATCAACGGAATATTCAAGAATTTAGAACATGAAAATCTATAGTTGTAATAAAAGCCATATTAGTTAGAAATAATGAGATATATAATATTAACATGATACTCACACATTATATTAATGGAATCCACTGAAAACGGATAGGTATATTTATATGCTCAAAAATGTACCTATTATTATTCACACGAATTTAATTGTAGGCCAAAAACTACAACGCACTCTCTCATTAACCTTGAATTGAACGCAGCAGCCGCGCGGTGTGGAGGGGTGAATTAATAACGTTAGAGGTAAAACTAAAATGTTTCGAGTGAAACTGTTACGTATCAGAACGATATGTCCAGTACCGTTACTGAACCTATAACGTTACGGAAAATATTGTTCTGCTAAAATGATATTCTATAACGTTATCATTTTATAACGTTAAACATTGCATAAAGATTCAGTAACGTTACAAATTTTGGAACGTTATGAGAAAACATTTTGTGTAACGGAACTAAATCCATTTCGTTTTCAAGTCCCTGGTATGAATTATATGGTACATAGCGCCTTTTCAAGAACACAAGCCATTCACGGTGGTTCTTTAATACTTGTTGTAAACACAACAACTTGCAGGGAACGTAAAGACATAACTTGTCTGTCTATAGAGCGTACCATAGAACAGTCCTGTGTTGAGCTTGAATGGTATATAATTATTTGTGTATATCGCCCCCCATTGAGTAACTTTAATCAGTTTGAATCAGTGATGGAAGATGTAATTACTAAAATCAGAACTAGTAGGAAATACATATTAGTATGCGGTGATTTTAATATTAATATACTAGATAGCTCTTACTTGGCTAATAGATTTATAAACTTATTTAAATCATTTAATTTAACGAATTTGTTTTTGGAACCAACAAGAATAACTGCCACGTCTTCCACTTGTTTAGATAACATTTTCAGTGATTGTAACGCTTCATAAAAATTAGTTACCACTGACTTAACCTCAGATCACTGTGGACAATTAGCAATGTTTCCAAACATTAATAATAATGATTTAAACATAAGATACTTGTTAGGCCTTTAACAAATAATCGCTTCAAACATTTTAGAAATAAAATTTCATGTAATATGTACTCTAATATAAGGGAAGATAAATCTCCTACTAAGGAGTATGACAGCTTTTTTGGTGTCGTTAAGAAAGAATTTGATAATACGTTTAGGTTTAAAGTAAAAGTTATTAAAGGAACTAGGTCATTTCACGAATGGGCAACCGTAGGTATTTATAAGAGCAGAGTGAAAATGTATGAGTTATATAGTATGAAGAAATATAATTTTGATCCTACTTTTACAGAATATGTTAAGAATTACTCCAAATTTTTTGAAAAGGTATGCAATTTAGCTAAGTCCAAGTTCGTCAGTAATAAAATAAAACAGTCCTCTAATAAATTTAAGGCTACCTGGCAAGCTATTAACGAAGCTAGTGGCAAGATAACTCAAAGAGACAATAGTATTAGTCTGATGGATAATAATAAAATGATCAAAAATAATGCCGATGTAGCATACGTGTTCAATAATTTCTTTGCTAGTGTACCGATTACCACCACGAGCGCATTAAATTCTTCATCTATAGACGCAGAGAGGTTATTACATTCCAGCGTAACAAAAGGTAGAGTATTATTTAGATTTGATTATGTTAACGCAACTGATATTATCAACGCTTTTCAATCTCTGGAATCTAAAAATACGGGGGATCTCTGGGATATCTCCGTTAAGGTCGTAAAAAGTATAATAGATATAGTTGCTCCTTATTTAAGCGGGTTATTTAATAGGTGTGTAGATTCGGGAACTTTTCCAGATTTGATGAAAAATAGTAAAATCATACCTTTATTTAAATCCGGTAGTAAAACTGATCCTAGCAATTTTAGGCCAATATCAATTCTACCAGCTATTAGCAAAATATTTGAAAAATTAATACTCAAGCAATTACTTAGACATTTTAATTTAAATAGCCTCTTTCATGACAACCAATATGGCTTTACTAAGGGTCGTTCAACAACGGATGTAGGAGTAGCTTTACTCAAACATATATACAGAGCGTGGGAAAACTCACAAAATGCTATTGGTGTTTTTTGCGACCTCTCAAAAGCATTTGACTGCGTCTGTCATGATACGCTCATACGGAAACTAAGGCATTACGGTGTTCAGAGTAATGCACTGGATGTAATTACGTCGTATTTGAATAACAGGATTCAGTGTGTAGATGTCAATGGTACAAAATCAAATAGCTTACCTGTAAAGCTAGGGGTGCCGCAAGGTTCGATTTTAGGCCCATTTTATTATTAATTTATATAAACAATTTACCTTCTTATTTGAACAATATTTGTGACGTTGTACTGTTTGCTGACGATACTTCCTTAATATTTAAAGTAAATAGGAATAGGGACCATTTTGACGAAGTAAACAGTGCATTGATTCAAGCAACAAAATGGTTTACTTTAAATAATTTAGTACTGAACCCCAAAAAAACAAAATGTGTTAAATTCATACTGCCTAATGTAAAACATCTTGGTCCTAGCATAACATTGAACGGTGAGGTACTGGAAGCAATAGAATCCACAGTATTCCTGGGCATTACACTTGATTCAAAGTTACAGTGGGGTGCGCAAATATCTCGTCTCTCAGCGAAACTTAGTTCGGCCGCTTACGCCATTAGATAAGTCCGTGGATTAACTGACGTTGATACAGCTAGATTAGTTTACTTTAGTTACTTTCACAGCGTTATGTCATATGAAATATTATTATGGGGAAAAGCAGCTGATATACAAAGTATTTTTATATTGCAAAAAAGAGCTGTGCGTGCAATTTATCAATTAGGAAATAGAATCTCGCTCAGAGAAAAATTTAAGAATATAGGTATTTTAACTGTAGCATCACAATATATTTATTTTAATATCATGCATGTCCGTCAAAATATATATTTATGCATAAAAAATAGTGACATACATAACATCAATACTAGAAATAAATATAAATTATGTGTTCCATTCTACCGTGTACATAAAATTCATGGTTCCTTCATGGGTCTTGGTATACGTTTTTATAATAAAATCCCGAGTAATATTCTAGAATTACCAGAGAATAAATTTAAAGTTAAAATTAAAACTTGCTTAATTTCTAAAGCATATTATAAAATAGATGATTATTTAAATGACAGACATCCATGGCACTAATATTTGCATCAGATCACAGGATATTAAATGACAAATACTAACATTTATGTTTTTTTAAATATATGAATATATTTTTTTTGTAATATCACACCTTGTTTAAGCTGGAATTTGCATTGTTGTTACATTCAGTCGTATTTTAATCAAGAAGAATGTGCAATGAAGACATCTCGTGATTATGGACAGTTCCGTTAAGCTTTCTTTTGAGTCTTATTCTGAATTCTGGTTTAGTGGAATTCGATAATTTACATACTACATTTTATTTAAACAATTAGATTAAACTACGTACTACAATCACGTTTTGTCTTGATTATTTATGTACATGTAAGTGGATGCTCCTATTTACCATACTGCTGCTTTAGAGGCTACCATCAATCTTTATCAAATGCTTGAGTATGTTGAGTAGTAGTTCATGGAGAAATGGTTGCAGCACCTTACAGTTATGATTTGTAAACGAAATATTATTGTACACTTGGCGATTAAAAAGAGTGGCTATAAGTTTCTTGCCCGTTCTTCTCATGAGCCCTACACACCCTTGCTTTGCTGAACGTAAAGGCAGGCATAAGCAGCAGTAAATGTAAATTCACAGAAAAAAAAATACGTGTAACTTTGACATTCATAAGTGTTACCTTGTAACCTAATTTGAATAAATTTATTTTGATTTTTGATTTTATTTCGGCATTGTTCGTCTGACGTCGACAACAATACACACAACAACACTTCACAACTATGTACAATTCTTCGTAACTATGGTTACATATACCTTATTTATATGTTATAAAGAAAAAAGAAAACAAAGTAGCAAGCTTAGGAATATCGTCAATGAAAGATTATAGTTACGTAAATAATAATTTAAATATAGGTAAATTAACCTGTATAGCCTTGACGAAATCTAAATGAAATGTGAATAAATGATTATAAGGGTAAAGTTATAGATAGTAAAACATTAATAACGATCAAACTTAAAATTTAAATCTATTAATATAATAATAATGGTCGAATTTTATCCACTAGGCGATCGCTAGTTTACATAATATTGTCTTATGTTTACGCGAATATTATACATTGAAATTAAACAAATATGGCTGCTATAAAGCAACCGAAACGTCGGGGCAAAGTGTAAACTCAAATATAAATTGTTTTAATTAGAAAATATATAGATTAAATAGTAGTAAAATTTCAATAATAGTAGTGTTAGAGTTTTCAAAATTATGTAATACCAGTGTTTAAAGTAAAATAAACAACGCGACAAAATCCGTATAAAGTGTTTAATTTCAAAGATCGCTAGTTTATTTTATTTGGCGCAAAAAATAACACATAGTGCATACTGTATAAAACTTATAAACTATTAAACAGTTTTGGTTTAAACTATGGTTCTAACTATGTATTAACATTATGATGTGTACTCAGTTAGGTCATTATGTAATAATGTTTTACGTTTACGCGAATGTTATACATTGAAAATAAAGTACCTTATACGGATAATCTATAGTAACATTATAAAGCTGAAGAGTTTTTTTGTCTGTTTGTTTGAACGCGCTAATCTTAGGAACTACCAGTAGTTGACCCAGATCAAATTTCAAAATTCTTGAAATGTTGGATAGCCTATTTATCGAGGAAGGCCATATAACATCACACTAGGACCCACAAGGGCAGCGCAGTAATCATAAACGCGGGTGTAACCGCGGATACAGCTAGTATTACATAATTTTGAATCTATGATACAACTTTATTAAACTTTAGACCTATTTAAATTATTTAGCTTAAATAGTACTACAATTTTATTTATTTATTATTTTATTTGATCACTAGCGATTCGCCTCGACTACGCACGGAAAACTTTACCAAATGATATACGTAAACCTGCCTCATAATCACTCTGTCTATTGGTGAAAACCGCATGAAATTTATCGCGAACAGACAGACAAACAGACACGGCGAGGGATTTTATTTTATAATATATAGTGATAGTGATATAACAAGTATAAGTTAATCTGTACAGAAATATTATCTGGGTTGTAGAATGGAGATTATCGAACATTCCAGAATACTGGACGCAGCGCTTCTACTAGCTACAAAAGCAAGATTAATCTTAGTATCAAGTTAGAGAGAGACGAATGGCAAACGCAAACTCGTCAGTTTGATAGTGTCATTTATTGGTATCGCTTGTATAGATGTGGCATACGCTTGGATTACATATAATAGGTACTAGCAATCATGAAAATCCGTTCAGTAGTTTTTGAGTACATCGCGAACAAACAGACAAACAGATGCAGCGGGGGACTTTGTTTTATGATATGTAATGACTATATACGTAGTGTAAATCTAATAAAAACTTAACATACGCCTACAAAATGTTCACCAGCACAGGATCAGTCAACAATCACGGCATCTACACAATTTTTCAAGACTTTTATGAACTTATACACTTTATAAAACTAGAAACGCCAGCATGTATAGATAACTCAAGAAAAATACGTACACTGATCTATATATTGATATTAAGCACTCCCTCTCCAGCTCCGCCACCTCCTTGATGGAAATTACTTCCTCACAGAAGGAGGCGACGGCGTTCCACGGTCCCTCACTCTGGACCATAGACTAAACCATGGCTGGAAGTGAGAGGGCAACCAGTCTGACTGCCGCGATCAATTCACGGCGCTGCGATGCCCAGGCGGGGCAATCCGCCAAAGTGTGCAGCGCCGTGTCCACAACAACATCGGGGCAGTCGCCACAGTGATGACATACGGGCGTTGCCTGCTGGCCTATGCGGCACAGGAACTGGCCAAGAAAACTGTGTCAACCGGAAGGTGAGGGCTTCATGCCACCTCTCCAGCCACTCCTCGAAAACGGGACTTACCACCACGATCGTGGCGTGCCCGGCACTGGGGTGCACAAGTCGATTTCTCCATTTTTCTACCAGGATCTGGTGGAGTTCGGACCATGCCGCCTCTAAAGCGAGAAGACCTGGTCCTTCGCCCCGAGCTAGTGCTGCCTGGCGCCAACGATAGAGCGACGCCAGAAGTGCCGCTTCCAGGTCCCAGGGCATCGATCCGGCGAGGAAACTCGCTGCCTCGAACGAGATCGTGCGGTAGCCTCTAATTAACCTGAGGGCCATTGCACGCTGTGGTGCACGAAGCGCCGAAATATTATGGGCCGTCATGTTATCCCCAAACTGGTGCTTCATTAAGGGCTATGGACCGCACGACCCCTTCATAGAGCCTCCGGCAGGAGGTGCCTAGCCCCCTTAGGTTAGGCAGGAGACGAGCGAGCGCACCTGCAGCGCCCAGAAAAAGAAAAGATTCCTACCAGAAAAAGAAAATTTTGCCCTACCCGTAAATTAAACCAGTACCCCTTGATCGGTTGTAAACACGCTACCAGCAAGGCAGTCATTCATATTTAAGTAACAACATTGGACTTAATTTGGCTTACATTTCCGCAAACAATATCACCATGTAAAATCATAACTCACCATAAGAACACCTATAGATGCCAATCTTTCCACCTAATACGGCCTTAAATCAGCCTTAGCACGGCACCGCTGTCAGGAACTGGTTATAAGGCTACAATGCCAACCACACCTTGTGAAGTAACTACACACTAACCCATTCATTTCATAGCCTTTAATAAAGGTCATTACCCTTTCATTTTACAAGCCCATCAATTTCAAGATCGTTTCCAGTAAGACTCTAGTCTCATTATGCAAACAATTCGTGACTTACTATTAGCCCGTGAAATTATGCAAGCCGCTCATTATGACACCGCTCCATTGCTGAATAATTAAGAGCTAAATTACCGAAGCGATCAAAGTAAAGGTTCCTTGCCAGTTTTCAAATACATTAATGTAGAATATAGTCTTACGCATAATGCCGAAGGGACAGATAGAGATCTGTCATGTCCACAATATGTCAACTAAATATTATTTTTTGATGTAAAATAGCAGTATTCCTACTGTTGTGTTTCGTTCGGTGAGTGAGAGTGTCGGAGGCCCAATCACCCTCTTTCCCCCTTCCCGCTCCTTCTCCTTCCCACTTCCTTTCCTAAAGGGTCGGCAACGAGCAAGTGATGCCTCTGGTATTGCAGTCGTCCAGAGGCTACGGTGACCACTTACCATCAGGTGGGCTGTATGCTTGTTTGCCAACTGAGTTGTATACAAAAGAAAAACTAACTTGTTCATAATTTGAAAAATAGGTTTATAGTATATAAGTGTTTAATTAGTTATACATAATTAGGGCTTGTTAATTATCGAGTATATTTTTAGTCTCTAGGCTGCTGCTGAAAATTTTATTACTATAGAAAATATCATAAAATTTTTATTGGGACCTAGGGACCGAACCCACGATAAGCACAAGCTTATCCCACCAGCCATAAACCAAAAAATAAATAATGGTTTAAAAAAAACACGCTTCATAAAAAAAAACAAAAGAAGCGTGGGATGCTTTCTAAGATATTTTGATAACCCTCACCCCACGCTTTTTTACATTAAAATGATTAAATTATTTTCTACTGTTTAGTTAGTTTTTTTTAAAGCGTGATTTTTCTCTTTGTTTTAAACTATTAATTATTTTTATTTTATACACTATTTACTTTTTATAAACTTTTTTTTCTAATTTATTGTATTGTCATCGGTCCTCGATAAGTGTGCAAAGTGAAAATCACGTTCAAAGATTCCGTTACATAGATTCATAGATAAGCTAATAAAAGCGTGTTAAAGTGTGCTCAGTAGATATTTGTATCGAGTCTATTTCATAAATTTAAAATAAACGCGTACACCGAGCAACTTGACTAATATAGTTCAGTATTCGCTCATTTCTCATTTCATGATTCGCCATTTGAAAATCAGTAGAAAATGTATTAATATACAAATAGCCGCAAATCATACGCCTTATTCAAATCAGCCTTACATACTCTATAATAATTACGCGCACAGCGTGATCGACAGTTCTATTTCTTTCTTGTGGATAAGAACAGAGCCACACTTGGCTGAGATTTTATTGTGTCTGCTGTTTTATGAGTGGTATTAATATTCGTAATAAATATTTTTATGGAACTATTTTCTATGAAACATCGTTCGTCTTTATATCCATACTGTCATTGTTGATCGTATTACTAGCAAGGAATTATGGTTTTAACCTATTTATTTTTAATAGCGGTCGCCTAGTGATCGAAATTCGACCATAATTGATTTTAATGTTAAGTTTGATACTTATTAAGGTTTAACTGTCTAGAACTATACCCTTATAATCATATTTTATTTAGATTTCGATCTATATAGGTTAATTTACCTATCTTTGTCAAACAAATTATTATATTGATATATGTAACCATAGTTACGAAGAATAGTACCACTGCTGTGTCATATGCATGGTTGTGTGCGTGTAGTGCTTTTTCATTAATTTAATATATTTCTAATGCATATTTTATATAAATATTAGGATTCACCCCTCCTTCTTCATATAAACTTTAACTGTGCCAAATTTCATACTCCTCCGTCCGCACAATTTTCAATTTACAAAGTCTTTGCTTCACGTATTAATATAAAGATTCTAAGATGGTAAATACTGATGCTTTGGTGGCGCAGCTGAAGTGCATGCGACTGTTGTCAATGAGGTCTCAGATTCGTATACTGTGTCAGACAAAATATATTTGGAATTTTTGACGAGATTACTGCGTGGATATTGTAGTAAGCAACCTGTCGCCACCTTGAGTGTTATGGGATCGAATCCCTAACGAGACATTTAATTGTGATACCCATAAATTGTTATTCTGTCTCTGGATGTCTTTGTATAACGGATACAAAATCACCCAGAGTCTAACACATACAGAGTGTCCCAGAATATGTGAATCAAATTGTAACGGGTGATTTCTTAGGTAAGGACCTTTCAAATGTGCTAAATAAAACAAAATAAATATATTATGTTGTGTTGTTGGTCAAACTTACAAGATTTTCCTTGGTGCAAAAAAATACACCAAAATAAAGCTACGATTACAAAAATAAGTCAGTTTAAAAAAAACATATTTTGTTGTTTGACGAATCAATCCTTCACAAATAATAATAGTGAAAAATTAGCTATAAACTAAGCACCTGTAGTTGAAAGTCTGGAAAAGGTCATACATTTTTAAAAACTTACCTATTTTTTTTTATTTATCACTATTGAAAGGTCCTTACCTAAGGAATCTCCCGTTACAATTTGATTCACATATTCTGGGACAGCCTGTGTATAACATAGTCGAGTCCCACACTTTACAAATATAACATATTTGTAAAGTGACTCGAGGACTCGAGACTCAGGACATGGCGAGTAGAGCGAGCATTAATATTTAAAAAACAATAACAATAGCAGTACAGAGTTTGATATTGTGCCTGATAGATGAAAAATAAATTAATAAAAATAAAATATTTATTTCATTTTCTACAATAAGTAACAGATTGCATTCGAAGTTGCCTTTTAAGCTAAATCCTGCGAGAGATTTTTATTTCATATAATTTGCATGCTGTGATAAATAGGAGTGAAGTAGTTTTTACAAACGAAAATAGAAAATTGAAAACGTCAAAAAAGAAAAACAATGATAATAAAAACATAATTCGAAGTAAGCTTCGCGCATGTTAGTGTTTGTGTAGATGATAGTGTGGGTGTGTGTGTGCGTGAGTGAGTGAGTGCGAATGTGTGTAGGTGAGTGAGTGAGTGCGAATGTGTGTAGGTGAGTGAGTGTGTGATGTGTGGGTGTAGTGCCTGAATGAATGTAAGTCTATTTTTACCTGAATCTATTATTTAGTTGTGTGAGTGACGAATATGTAATGGTGGTGTATATTAGAGCGAGTGTGACGGTTAGCGATTAGCCCTACGAGAATATCTTGGGATCAGCATTTATGGTATCTACCACAAATTGATGATGATGGCATTATGTTCACCCCTATTTCGCAGGACCTGAATCATTATTAAATAGCGAAATTTGTATACAATACTTATACTGCCTACCCTTTTAGGAATATTCTCGCGAGAATATTTATGTACTTTTTGCCAAATGAGACTACAGCCTAACATCAAGCAACGCTCCCGTGCAAGCAACATAGATATTAATATATTAATTGAAACCAAAATACTTACTTTGTGATACTGACAGCCTATTCCACTGCTTGTCATATTATGCATAATTATAATAAAATTGAGGTTTATATATTAAATACACAAGAATATCATCATATCAGTAAAGTTAAAGAACTTATATGTCGCTTGGTGCTAATGTATGAGTTTTATTTTTGTTATCGTTGGTGGTTAACGAGACAGCGATCTACCTGACGGTAAGCGGTAGCTGCCGTTCATGGATATCATTGTGTTCTAGTTAGATTACAAATTTAATTTCTACACGATCAAACTGGTTACCGTAAGGAAGAGAAATTAAATGAGGGACCGAGGACTGGAGAAAAAGGACCGAAATGTATATACATCCGGTGTGTAGGATAGAGACTGGCCTCAATTTCTTGGTCGACCAAATTATTATTCAGTTTATCTATCAATAATTTTTCGATAGCAGCATGGAGTCTAAAACTGTGCTGTGTAAGGCTCTGTTTCTACTAAGTGAGACCTAAAACCATAAATGGTAAAATGAATTGTTTCAAACATCACTGCCTGCCTCTTTGGAGTATAATAATTATGTAAACTATATAATATGTAAAAGATCCAAATATTTTTTCAAGAATACATTATTTTATGTTAAATTGAAAAGCTTTAGTAACCGTTGTGAACCTGCTAAAGAATCTTTCTATAGACAAATTTCCATTTTCACGCTGCGCAAATAAACACTCAATTCTTTTAAAAAATACTCTTTGTATACAACAAAATGACAATAATTATATTGTATTCAATTCATTCATTTCGAGCTTGCCTCCAGAAAGCCCTCTTATCTCCAGTTACCTTCAATAAGCCTGTCAGTTTTGTCCAGCGTAAGACCTTTTATCTACATTGTATAGGAATGTAAAGGCATTACGTTACACCGTACCGTAAGCAAAAGAAAAATAACAAAGCAAGTTTCTGAAGAAACACTTTGTAGAGAAGGCCTTTGAAATTGCAGAAACTGAATAGTCAGAGTACTGGTGTTGCATTAAAAGGTTGCCAGTTTGAATCCACTCGTTCCACTTTTGGCGTGAGCCTTCTCTTAACATAGCACAAAGCCTTAGCGAGAAATCTAGCTCCAGCAGTGACTGAACGGATGGCGTTATGGTTTGAGTGGTAGCCACGCCACTGTGGCCGCGAGTGTTGAAGGTTCAAATCCACATGAAGCAAAAATTAGTGTAATCCACAAATAGTTGTAGCTCGTAATACAAGAAATATTCCTAGTGCGGTAGTTATATTTCTACAAAAAAACATAGTAGCCTAAACTCTGGAAAAATTACTAGATAACGACCGACCTTTTGCGATATGTTTAAATTCTTGAATTTAAATTTCTTTGTTACATTCCTTTTCGGGTGTACGCATAATAACTCACCAAAGTTTTATCGAAATTGGATGAATGGTTTATATTCCCTCCCTCTCATAGCCCGAAGGGACGTCAATCCAAGGTGACTGGATAAAGATCAGGCATAAGGCCAACAATTTTACGTGCTTGGTGAGGCATAGGTATAAAGCACCATCACCTTTTTAACTTCAAGGTGCTACTAATAATTTTTTGACATCAAAAGTCAATAGGTAATACTTACCGACACAGAAATATAAGCCGTGTAAAATTAAGTATTTTGGCACATGCTGAAAATACTAGTAATTCATTTTCTATTGAGAGTACGTAAATCAACAACAAAATGAATTCATTTAAATAACGACCGATATTAATGAAATCCATTCGAATCACGGTAAGTAAACGTCGTTTATCCTCCAACCAATAAAATACTTATTTAGTTACTAAATCTACAATCTAAAATCGCTAAAATCATAGCATCTGTTTCGGACCAAGATTGTTATTGGCGATTAAGCAGTAATTGTAGATGTGCCATAAGATTTGAATTTGATATCTTTATCAGAGAATTTGGATACATTATACCCTCTGAATTACATGGCCAATGGTTTTATTACAACACTTTTCTTGCTAACCATTACTTAAGCCCCATAAAAATTAAGCTGCATTGCGAAACGGTCGAAGCAGCCCTTTGTAGACTTCATTTACATTTGAATGTAGCCCTCCGCTATTGTTTATACACAACCTACTTGTTAAAGTCCCTCTGAAGGTTTGATGTATGTAGGTTAGAAATTTCGGCTTTATTTGCATATTTGGGGTGTCTGTTCTGGGTAAGCGTTGAAATTACTGTTCTTTGGGTGTAGGATCACGGGATTAGGCTTGCTGATCTTAATAAACGTTGTAGTAGATGCTCCTATTTCGCTTATCACTAACCTTACTTAGGAGGGTGGAGTTTTAACTGATGATACTCTGGCTATTTTGCATGTTAGACAAGGCCTCTTTTAAGTAAATGATAGTTTTCATTCAATTTGAATAGTTTGTTGTTGCGTAACCGTAGCTGCTACAGGTTTGCTACGACGTAGCGTTAGTAGACATGTAGTGTTAAAAGTTTTATTAAAGTTTAAGGCCTTGCTACGCTTTTTGGTATTATTTAATATTTGGTGACAGACTTAGCCAGCTCGTCCGGGTACATACCACTGACCCTTACGCCATGTAAGATGGCATAAGACTCGTAACGCTGAACTACGATCCTTTCGGTAAGCAATAATTTCAGCACATAATTTTTGAATATTTTCTTTTATCTCATTTATAATTCTCTTGACCGGCGCAGTGCGAGTTGTAACTTGGAATTATAAGCAGTATTAGATTACGGTCACCTTTACAGCTAGTGTTTTATGTTTTTTTTGTATAACCAAGGTGGCAAACAAGCGTAGGTACGGCCTACCTGGACATAGGCTACGGTGACCTGACGGCCTGTAACACCAGAGACATCACTTGCGCGTTGCCGACCCTTTACGAACGGAAAAAGGAAATGGAATGGAGAAGGAGTGGAAAGGGGGAAAGAGGGTGATTGGGTCTTCGGCACTCTCACTCATCAAACGAAACACATTAGTAGGAATACTGCTATTTAACGTCGATATTCTGTGAGAGGGTAGTCCTTCCCCGGTTGAGCCGGCCCATTCATGCTGAAATCAGCGAGGCTCTCCTACACAACGTCCAATGTCATAGGATACGAGCATATTATACTTTACCAGATGCAGCTTCCAACTCTATGCTGCTACAAAAGTATTTTGATAACAAACCCGAATAACTCTTTAACCGAATTGGAACTTAGAAATCTACCTGTAAACCACATTCAGTACCGGCTCACTGCCAGGGCAGCTGGAAAAATACAGTTGAAATACAATTCTACTACTCGTCTTTGTGCCTTTGGGAAAATATAGGCTTGAGTAAAATGCACCTAAATGAACGCAAAATTTCACTTTCCCTGAAACTCCAAGGTTAGGTGTACATTTACCGGAGGATTTTGCAAAATGGCATATTAATGAGGCGGAGTTAAGCTAGTAATATATTTAGGTAACGCGACGCCACAGACATAGCATTTAGTTCGAGCGATTACAGTATTAATAACGGTCATTAGGCGCGATTAAGTATGTGGCAAGAGTTTTTGTGTTGTGTTTACGAAACGATGTGTTAATTTTGGTGTTGTAAGATATGTTTGGTTGGTTATTTGTGTTTTAGAGTAATGTTTTGAAGTACTTATTAAAAAAGTACTTTATTTGTCTTTGTTATCTGCTGTCAATTAACACTCTTGCATTAGGGATCAAGGCCTTTGTCGTAGATTTACAAATATACATACAATTAACGGACACAAAGTACACCCACACTAAGAATAATTTCTTGTAGATAATAAACAATAAATTATTGTGTGGGATTCGAACTAATACCATTTGGCGCGACGGCAGTGGCAAAAAACATTTTTACTAATTGCCATGGTGGGAAAGCATAGTGAAGGCGACTGCTGTGCATGAGGTTTCAAATTCGATTTATTAGTCAGGTAAAGTGACATTGGATATATTCGACAAAAAAAATTTC
Source organism: Catocala nupta (assembly GCA_963675205.1). NCBI lineage: Eukaryota > Metazoa > Arthropoda > Insecta > Lepidoptera > Erebidae > Catocala > Catocala nupta. Next base: position 21,423,220 of record OY776102.1, on the reverse strand, counting down.
AGTAGCAGCACTGATTCTGTAACTCTATTTAGAAAAGGTATTTTCGTCAAGAAATTAGAAGCACGGGTCTGGAATTGCGTTCAGACGTCAATAGGCTGACCCTGTATAACATGGGTCTTAAAACTATAACTGGCGAATTGTGGGTCTGTAATACATCACTGCTTACCTCTTCAGAGATATTAGTATAAAAATTTGGAGCCCTTTAAAATAAGATTCTGCCCGCTTCAGAAACACATGAAATATTACATTACAACCGTTATTTAATCACGTGACACATGACGTCATGACGTAACGTAAGCTAACGATGTCGACTGTATTAAGCTAGCTCGTGGTATCTTAACGACTACTAATTTAGACATGAACACTTATACGTAGTGTTTATCTACAACCTAACGCAATAGAGGGTAAGCAGAATTGTAAATTACTTGTGTAAGACATTGGTGTTAGTAGTCATTGAACTGCTAGATTAATATTTTACGTACATGGACTGGTAAAAACATTAAGTTAATATGTAGGACGTACTAAAAGACGTGAATTTAATTAATTATAAATGAAGAAAAAGACAATCCATGAAGAAAGACTAGAACCTGCTACATAGGTTAAATTGGTAAGACCCGGATTCCTCTATTCTACCCCGAATGAGTCCGTCAACCCTCCCCGCTCTTCTTTTCTCGCGGAGAGAGATGCGTAAAAGTAATATTACACTTTATATGAAATAAGTACTAGATTACAAGGAGAAAAACAATAAAAATACAATAAGGGCCTGTAACATCTTGACTGTTTTAGTCGATAGGCCCTGGGACTTTCCGTCATTCCCCGTGTGAGTCCGGCGTGAGTATGTGAAAATAGGAGAAAAGAGGAGCGGAGAGTTCTCCGCTCAATTTTTTCCGCAGAGAGAGATCGTTGAAAAGAAACTTGACGGGATTTAAACCTGTGACCTCGATAAACTGTGTTGTCGCTTTACTAAGTAACTCATTGTTGTACGTCACTGATTAAAATTTGCTTCTGAGATTTGCATCTAAGGTACTCTAAATTGTTTGCAATACGCATTAGAGCGTATATTTTCTGACTTACTTACTGTATGATCTTGTTATCACACAACTTTGTGGATTGATAATATGATAGGGCGCGTCGGTTGGTACGGATTGAAACACTGAATGGATAAACTGAATATATTGGAATTAACTTTATAAACTAAAATGTGTATGATATGACGCGATATGTTTAATGACTGATTAATAATTGAGAACGCACGGCGTTAATGATGGCTCGACGCGAACTAAATGTAATATTAATGAAAACGCGTGTATCGCGTAAAAATGCTGAGTTGAGAAATGTACGGTTGCACCGTACACTTACAATCGCTTACTCGAACGACAGTTTCACAGCAAAATTAATTAAGAAGTACTGCAGTTTGCTGCTACAAAAAATTTAAAGGCAGAAAATTCTAATTTTTTTTTGTCCAACTAGGGAATTGAAACCTCAAGACCTCATGTATACTTTAGTCGCATTTCAGCTGCTACACCAAAGAGGCAATCATATAACATAACCTTTAATTTAACTTTTGTAGTTCTTCTCATATGTATAGAGATACCTGCACATATTAAGCGCTGAAAACTGTGATGTATGCAATATGAGGGTATTTCGGTTAAGTTACTTTTGTTACCGTGCGTCAATTCAGTCTGTGAATATACGCCATATAGTCAAGTCGTGGTTTCATTACTACCCGATATACTTCAGTGGCGACGAGCAGTATCGAATCCTACGCGAAAAATAGTTTTGTTTTGCTAAAATGTCTATCGGGAAGATATCGGAATTTAAAGTGCATAGTGACGATTGGACATTGTATGTAGAACGGTTAGAACAATACTTCGTAGTGAATAAAATATCCGAAGAGTTACAAGTGCCTACATTAATCACTGTAATGGGAGCAGAATGTTACGAACTATTGGTTAATTTGTGCACGCCAGATAAACCTAAAACCAAAACATTCGCGCAGATCAAGAACATCATGAAAAAACACTTGCAGCCCAAACCGAGTGAGCTAGCAGAGCGGTACAAATTTAGACATAGAAAACAAAAGGAGGGTGAATCGATATCGGAGTATATGGCAGTTTTGAAGAAAATATCTAAAACATGTGAGTTTGGTTCCTGGCTGGAAGAAAGTTTGCGTGATCAGTTAGTTTGTGGCATATCGAATGAAACTATTCGACAACGATTATTCGCCGAAAGTAAATTGGACTTTGGCAGGGCGTATCAGTTAGCAGTAAGCATGGAGGCGGCAGAAAAGGATGCGGCAGAGGTTGTGAGACATGGTGGGTCGGCGAACGAAACGACGGCGGCACCTGTGACGTGTCAAGCGATATCAACAACAAAAGTAGCTCGACGAAAGGCGGCGGCGGAGCCGGCGACTGGCGCTGCGCGTGACGTCAGTGGAGCGGCGCGGCAGGCCGCAGCACAGGTTCCGCGCAGGCGAGGCTCGCGCGCACCGGCGGCATCCACACCCGCTCAGCTGGGGGAGCGTGCGCAGCAGCAGTGTCAAGTGTGCGGCGCGCGTCACGATACAGCTACGTGCAAGTTTGTACGTTATGTTTGCCGAGTTTGTAACCGGCTGGGCCATCTGCAATGCATGTGCCCTAATCTTGCGGGACATTTCAATGTCGGCATTGATCCAGTAGTAGAAGATAACGGAAATGAAAGTGACGAGGTAATTTTTGTCGATGTTTGTAAATTATCTGCTACGGAATGTAAACCCGTGTATTTAGAATTAAATGTTGATGGCAAAGATATCAAAATGGAGTGTGACACCGGTAGTGCTATCTCATGCATAAGCCGAGAATGTTATATTCGACTGTTTAACAATTTGCGTCTTAAACCTTGTCATTTAACACTTAGGTATTATACGGGGGAGTTAGTGAAACCGCTGGGAGTTATCTTGCCAGTAGTAAAATACAAGGGTATGTCTAAAACGTTGGAATTAGTTGTTGTGGAAAACGGAAAAACTGTACTTTTAGGTCGGCAGTGGATGGCTGAATTAAAAATACAGTTACCCTCAGTCAACTATGAGTGCAATAATGTGGTTATGCACAAAGATGATGTTTTTGATATGTCTGTTTTCAGTTCCTAATACTCTGAAGTGTTTGCGGATGGTCTGGGCCGATTCACCGGGGGCAGAGTAAGCGTGCATGTACGGGAAGGGGCGCGGCCAGTGTTCATGCGCGCGCGGCCGCTGGCCTACGCGCTGCGTGAACCTGTGGAGCGCGCGCTGGCGCAGCTGCAGCGAGACGGTATTCTCTCACCCGTGGAGCGCTCAGACTGGGCGACTCCGATCGTGCCGGTCGTCAAGAAGGACGGTAACATTAGAATATGTGCAGATTACAAATTAACTTTGAATAAAGTTGTAGAAGTCGACCGTTATCCGCTGCCTAGGGTAGAAGAACTGCTGCTTCGATTAAGGGGTGGTGAACATTTTAGTAAAATTGATTTGTCCCAGGCATACGCACGATTCGAATTAGATGATGATACAAAGAAATATACAGTAATAAACACCCATAAGGGTTTGTTTATGTACAACAGACTAGTGTATGGACTTTCGTCAAGTCCAGGCATTTTTCAAAAACGATTAGAGCAATTATTCGCTGATTTACCTCAAGTGGGGGTGTTCCTTGACGATATTATTATAACCGGATCCACAAGGGAAGCCCACAGGCATAATTTATGTAAGGTATTTGATCGTTTAAAAAAATATGGGTTGCGAGTAAAAAAAGATAAGTGTGTATTCTTTGCGGAATCGGTCAATTATTTAGGTCACACCATCAGTAAAAACGGAGTGCACACGTGTCCCGATAAGATTAAGGCTATCATTAAAACACCAGCCCCTACGAACGTATCTGAGTTGAGATCCTTTATTGGTATGGTCATGTACTACGGCAAGTTTGTGAAGGATGTTAGTACAGTGTTAGCACCACTATACAACTTACTTAGGACAGGTGTTCAGTACAATTGGACTAAAGAGTGTCAGGATGCGTTTGATAAAGTTAAATATTCGTTAACTTGTAGTGAAGTTTTAATGCACTATACACCAGAGTTGCCTATAATTTTGACGACGGATGCGAGCAGCGTAGGTATAGGCGCAGTGATATCGCACGCGACTCCCAGTGGCGAGCGGCCGGTGGCGTACGCGTCTCGCGCGCTGACGCAGGCCGAGCGCGCGTACTCTCAAATAGACAGGGAGGCACTCGCTATAGTTTTCGAAATCCGCAAATTTCATCAGTATCTTTAGGGGCGTAAATTTATATTGAGAACAGATCATAAGCCTTTGACTTATATTTTGGGTAATAAGGTAGGTATTCCTGTAATGGCTGCATCTAGGCTACAGCGGTGGGCAGTACTATTAGCAGGATATACTTATGATATCGAGTATGTTTCGTCCAGTAAGAATTGCGCAGATGCGTTGTCGCGACTCCCATGTAAAGAAGTTAATAATTTAGGAATACTTAACGAAAGGACTTACGTTAATTTCGTCGAAAATTTTTTACCGATTACGAGTAAGGATGTTAAGGAAGCGACAGCTTGTGATAAGGTTCTCGGTAGGATTTTAACATATACTCAGTCTGGGTGGCCGCCGGTTTGCCCAGATAAACATGTTGAACCCTATTTTAGACGAAGTAATGAATTATATACGGAAGGCGGATGCTTAATGTATCGTATGGTCATACCCTTTTCGTTACAAAATAAAGTTCTAAAACAGCTTCACAGCAGTCACATGGGGATAGTGAAGACAAAAAGTCTTGCGCGTAGCTATGTGTGGTGGCCCAACATAGACGCGGCAGTAGAAGCGATGGGTAAGCAGTGTGAGACTTGTGCGGCAGAGGCGGACGCCCCACGGCGCGCTCAAATACAGCCCTGGCCCTATCATACTCGTCCTTGGAGTAGACTCCACATTGATTTTCTAGGTCCATACAAGGGTTTGACATTTTTTGTTATAATCGATTCTACTTCCAAGTGGGTAGAAGTTTTCGAGATGACTCGCACGAATGCAGTGAATGTCATAAAAATTTTAAGATCTACCTTCGCAAGATTCGGTCTGCCGGAAGAATTAGTTTCCGACCAAGGCCCACCGTTCACAAGTTCGGAATTTAAATCATTTTTAAAAAATAACGGTATAAAACAGTATTTTTCACCAGCATATCACCCATCCTCAAACGGAGCAGCAGAAAACGCGGTTAAATTGTGCAAGCGGGCAATTAAGAAAGCGTATAGGGATCATGTAGATATAGATACGGCGTTGCAAACTTTCCTACTAGCATACCGCAATACTGTACACAGTACAACAGGTGCAACGCCGGCCATGCTATTGCAGAGACGATCGTTACGATCGAGGCTAGATCTGTTACGAGCTGACCGTGTCACTGAAGACAGAGTACGCGAAGTGCAAAGGCGTCAAGTTGAATACGCGGGCGGATCTTCACGTAATTTTCAAGAGGGGGACGCAGTTTAGGCGTGAGAGTATGGTTCTCGGGATAAATGGGTGAAGGGTACCGTGCAGGGAATAGACAGTTTACGTAGGTATTAGGTTGTGGCGGATAGCGGTCAATTGTATAAAAGACATATCGATCAAATACGACGTAGATCTCGATTATCTGATGTTACCTGTCCTGAGGGTGAAGAGAGTGTTGTCGAGCCATTAAGCAAGGGGGTAGAAGGGATAAAGTCGCCATTAAAACTGAATACTGACAAAGAGAATGAAAATAGTAACCAGGTGGATCAAGGTACTGTTCCTGATGAACATTCAGGCACATCACCTGAATTACTACCACCGCCTACGTCACCGGTGAATCGGTATTCCAGGCGTACGAGAAAACCTGTAGAGAGATATAAAATCGAATGGTAGTTAATTATAGGAATTTGTGTTTTTTTTTAGTTATCAAGTTGTGATACTTGGGTATGTTATAAGCTAAGTTGTATTATGTATTATAAGTAAGGTAAAATACAATTCATTACATATACCTATGGCTAACCGAATGATATTTATTTAGTTCCCTAAGCTGTGTTCAACGACTTGTGTACATATATTAATAATGTAGCTAAGTACCTAGGTACTGTAGTATTATTAAACTGCGTATTTAATGTATTTGGTACTTACTACTGTTACTACTTACTTAGTTTTATATACCTGTTACTCTTGATAAGAATGCTGTATCTTTAATACTAAATTGGAATAAGTCTAGTTTATTTTCTCTAATCATAGAATAGTGGTGGAGGTGTGATGTATGCAATATGAGGGTATTTCGGTTAAGTTACTTTTGTTACCGTGCGTCAATTCAGTCTGTGAATATACGCCATATAGTCAAGTCGTGGTTTCATTACTACCCGATATACTTCAAAAACCTAGTTAGACTTCTCCAAGTGCCATATATTATATTATAGCCTACCTCAATTCTCAAGCCTCAAAGTTTATACCCCTGTCATTATAAGACACAGAATCTTCATAATATCCACCGCCGAAAATCGATTCTCAAATAGGGCTTGAAATTCCAGAAACCAATTTTGGCTCTTTCACTCGCATATATTGTCCTGACGTGTAAGAGAGACACGTTACAAACATACGTGTGTTAAATCCCCTGGAGTTTATTATACTAATCACTTAGGATGTCGATTGTCGGGCGGCGGAGATGATGGCGGATGCAAATTTTCTTAATCTTCTATATGTGTTGCTTCTAAAATCATATATGAACTGTTAGATATAGGTCAAGAAAATATAGGTTGTCATAAAGACGTATTCATACTAATATTATAAAGAGAATATATTAGATTTTTTGTTTGTAAGGTTTTAACACAAAAATCAATAAGCCGATTTTACAAATTCTTTCACCATTAGAAAGCTCTATCACTGAGTAACATAGATTATATATTTTATAAAAATGTAGTGTTACTAGCATAACCTAATCTACTTTTACACGAGCGAAGCCGCGATCAAAAGCTAGTAAGTTATAAAATGGAGCGCGCACCAACAAGTTTGGGTCCTCATACTTCGAACGATCAAGGCATGGAATTCTCTGCCAAGGCAGATGTTTCCTTCTTCCTTCAACCCGGTGCTCTTTAAGCGGGGCGTGAAAGCACCTTCTCCAGTTCAACATCGCCTCAGCTGATATGAGGATGATGTTTAGGCCACTGCTCTTAGACAACATGACTGCCTACCATTAGGCGGCGTGTGGTCAGATTGAAGAGCAATAAAAAAGCCAGCATCTTTTTAGACTACTCTCGGACTTGGTATATTGCCCATGTCAAGGAGGACTTTATAAAAAAGTCAAACACATGATGGCGACTTCTTTAACCACTACGCCATCTGTCAAGTGTCAACTATTGAACTTTTAACTCTCTGTCACGGTTTCATCATTTCTCTTGTGGCTCTTAGCGTGATATTATATAGCCTTACTTGCCTTCAAGGATTTGACTATCAAAGGCAAAACATTTTCGATCGATCGATTTCAAAATCCGACTGGTAATTTCAGAGATTTGTTCGTTTTAACAAAAAACTAACAAACTTTTGAGCTAATTTATTTTAGTATAGGTAGAGCCACTGGCAATTATTTGGTTCCTAGCCCGGGGAAAATACTTTCCTTTTACAAGAAACTGGGGCAGAAAAAGAAACTCAGTTTCTGCGTTTAGACTACACTTATCTTAGAGGATATATGTAATTATCAATGTATTTTTATACGTAAATATGATTTAGGCAGCCAGCAGGTATATAGGCCATGGTGAAATTTCCATGACTATAAGCCCAGTACATTTTTCTACTTTTTCACAGCTTTCACTTATTCATATTACCATATAAGTAATTTAACAACTACCTATGTAATAAATAAATTATATATTATTTTACTTTAAAAAAAAAAAAAAATTGTAATAACATTATGCAATAATAAATGCAATAGACATAAATTATCAATAAATATTATTATTAATAGGTATGTATCACCAAATAATATATCCTGCAATTTTAATTTAAATATTAAGTTTATTTATTTATTCATCTTTTTCATTTCTCATGATTCTGTTAAATACTAATATATCTTAACTAGATTAAAAAGTTGATAAAATTGTGTTATGTTATGTCAAAACGAAACTTTAAAAATGGCATATCTAAACAGCTCCTCCTCTCTCCTAATAGTGCTGTGCCCGACAGGGTCCATAATTAGTTACTTATATTTAAGCCTACCACCTGTAAATGTACATTATGGAATGCAATAAATTTGAATTTGAATTTGAAGTAATGTAAATATTCACTCGTTCAGCACCCAAAATATAGCATCCGCTCTACCTCACACAGTGACAAAACACGATCCAATTTTCTTCAAATCCGATTAAAGGCATCAAGTTAAAGGGAAAATTTTCTAATATTAAATTTATCGAACTCTACAGCGTATAATGTTGTTTTTAGAACTTAATTAAGCTCTTATAATACGAGCTTTGATTGGTTTAAGTCTGTTTTATTTCACGGTGTGTTTGGCGAAAAATTTGTTTTGTATATAAAATTTGGTAATCGGTTTAGTATCGCGTGAAATTTTGAGGTTTTCATTTATTTCTTAATGTAATTATAATATAAGACATTGTATTTTCTTATTTTTTTAAGATTACTAGCGATTTGGGTTTCAAATAACTAGAGAGATACGGCATAAAAGTGGATATAGTGACAAGAATAGAAAAGGGTTTGTTAAGGTGGTTTGGGCATATAGAAAGAATGGACGAGATAAGACTAAGAAAGTTTATAAAACTAGTGTGAATGGAACAGTCGCTAGAGGAAGACCTAGGCGATCTTTCTTGATCAGATTGGAGGCGTTCTGGACACCTATAAGCTAAAACCTACATCGAGAGCGTCATTAAGCAAGCTTCGCACAAACTCGGAGTTCTGAACAGGGTGAAGCGGTTCTTCGCGCCTGGGCAGCTGTACCTATTGTATAAGGCACAAGTGCGCCCTTGCGTGAAGTACTGTTCTCATCTTTGGAATGGCTCCGCGCAGTACTTGCTAGATGCTCTTGACAAGTTACAGCGGTGGGCTGTCCGTATCATCGGAGATCCAGAGGTCACGAGTTCACTGGAACTTTTGCAACTCCGTAGGGACATTGCCTCATTGGCATGTTTCTACAGAATATACCACGGGGAGTGCTCTGAAGAGTTATTCCACCTTATCCCGCCCTCCCCTTTCCTATCCAGAACAACGCGTGTTGGGCTCAGATGCCATCCTTACACGGTGGAGTCGACTAGAGTGCGTACCAACAAGTTTGGGTCCTCATACCTCTGCCGAACGATCAAGGCATGGAATTCTCTGCCAAGGCACGAGTTTCCTTCTTCCTTCAATCCTGGGTCCTTTAAGCGGGGCGTGAAAAAGCACCTTCTCAGGCCTTCAAAGTAGAGACCTCAACATCGCCTCGGCTGCTATGAAGACGCTGTGGAGGCTACTGCTCTTAGACCACACGACTGTTTACCATCAGATGGAGTGTGGTCATATTGACGTGCAAAATAAAAACCAAAAAAGAAAAAAAAGCCTGAAACCGACGAGTATGTATGAGGAATGTGTTAGAAGTGAATCAAGCCAGAGAAGTGTGTCAGGATCGTAGCAAATGGAAATCCGTAGTCTCTGCGTACCCCTCTAGGAAACAGGCTTGAATCTATCGCGACCTAACGAATTATTGAGTTTTCTACTAAGGCATTTTTAATAGAAGCCTGGAGATAGTTAATTCGCGGTATCGCACATCGCTGTGCTTTAGAAAGCGCCGTTTATCCTGTGCCTAATATCACTCCGATCGTGTTTGATTGTCGTCCCATAGGATCATGAGTATTAGGAAATAGAGAATGCACTTGAGTCGGCGCACACACTTGTGCACTATATCTCCTGTGTAATTGGCCAGTCTCCGTTAGGATTGGCTCCGCAGGACATTTTTAATAGTCTATGACTCTATCTGACCTGTTATCTTTTTGTTGGTATGTATAGGTACATGCAAAATCATGTTAATCCGTTGCTTGAACGTTGAAAAGCCAACAAACTCACTTTTGCGAGTATAATATCAGTAAGGTAGTTGTACAAAAGTCAAAAGTTCACATGAGATGTACCTTACAAGTACTTCTCATAGATTTAAACCTTTGCCTAGACTTAGTAACTAAACTAAAAGTAAATGTAACTAAAGAAATTATAGAAAATTTACTAACAACTTTAAGAGTTTTATATGTTACTTTGTGGCCTACTTAAACAGTTTTCTATTTTTATTTAATTTGAGGTACGTTTTGCTTTCTTTCTATTAAATATTAACTAATATTTAACGGGATGAAGTACCAAGCAATATTAAGCGTACTGGCTTCTTTACAAACTTTGTTCACAACTAATTACGAAACAAAATATGTAAATCATCACTCACCAAAGAAGCCTAATTTTTTATAACAAATAGCCCTGAATCCCGCCCAATTTTGCCCACTTTCCGTCCGTAAATTAGACCCGTTATTTGAAGTTTTAATAAGGATTTAGGGCCCATCTCCTTTGGGGAGGTAATCGTAAATTTTGTCTATACACCGACTAATTATAATTATTGTTTGTTTAAGTCGAATTATGAGATGGGACTTTGGGTCTAATTATCAAAAAATATATCAAACGGCCAGGCGACCCATGAAATTTAAAGCGTACTCGTATATAATAATATGATAATAAATGTTTCTAAAAGGCAGAGTGGAGGAGAAACATATCTAGATTTAAATAGCAAAAGCCTTCCTTTCAGGTCACAAATAAACATCCTTAATTTAAAACATACATAAAATCACACATGTACATCTCCGAAGGGATTTCTAGAGAGTATTGCTCATTTCAACAATTATTTTCTAGGTCCCAAATGACTTTACTGCGCGTGTTATGTTGTAGTTTAATGTGGTGGATCGCCGATCGCCACAGACCGCCACATGAATAACGAGCCTATTGTCTGCTGTAACTGAGAATTTGTTGCATACACTACCAAGCGCCATCAAAATCATACACCTCTGCCTGCCTTCGAATATACCGGCGAGAATCTATGTAAGTATGAAAAACTTCATCAAAATACTTAACCTTTAACGCCGTAAAGCCTACTTCCAGCAAGTCACAGTTCATACAACTCATACATATTTATCACAGTACGTGAAGGGTTAACTCATTAATCTCCTTTTGTAGTAGTGATTAATACAGTTTTGTTTCTTCAAGGTTGCGGTTTAGGGTTGAAAGCGGAATCGTGAAGTATTTTTGGGTTAAACCGGTACTGTTCTGGTTTGTTGTTTGTTGGAATTGTAGGAGGAATAAGTTTATTTATTGTAGTGTTTAGTATTGTTGTGCCTCGCTAATCTAGCGGTATTGATCTACTAGCGACCTTGACCTTGACCTTGCGGTTTTAGGCTCAATTCCTGGGTCGAGCAGCTACGGAGTCTGGAATTGTATCTATTACGTGAGACTAAAACATACTTATGACTACACGGATGACGTAATGGCTTTAAGTGGTCACGTCGCCACTGCCATTGCACCAAATGTTGTGCGTTCGAATCCCACACGGGACAAAAATGTATGTGATCCACAAATGGTTATGCCGAGTCTGGGTGTTTTTGTGTTCATTATTTGAATGTTTGTAAAGAATAAACCAAAGCGCGGGAGTCGTCTTTTTAAAAAACAAAAGAAAACAGAACATAAATATTTACAATTCATAACGGGTGTCAACGCGACCATCCATAATGATTACCTTATTGAATACGGACATGTCGGCTAGCATACAGAACAGGGATACCGTGAGTGTAATGTGTGACGGCATATTGACAAATAAAAATATGCGACAAGTGAGGTTGGATAAAGATTCTTCTGCCTCACAAACGAAGCAATGACATCGCCGAATCAATTAACTTGTGACCACGGCCGGTGTAACCTGGGTGGAAACGTCAAGCATCAATAAGGTAAACATTATGCATGATCGCGTCGATACCCGTTTCGAATCATAATTATATAAGTTTGATAAGCAACATGAAAGTTCATTTATTAAAACTTATTCAGAAAAACCAAAATTAAAAATAATATTGTTAGGAATCAAAAGTGAAACAGCTTAAAAAATAATAATAGATGCACTTTCATCTTTAAATAATCATTGATTTATTTAAGATATGCATTTACAAATAAAGTAAGAGATAATTGACATCATCCAACAGCGATCACACAGCACGTCCGTTCCGTCCGCCGCTCGATGTCAAAGTGAGTCGTTTAAGTGATTGTGAATTACATGCAAAAAGAACATTGTTTAATTTTAACTATTTTGTTTGTGTACTTATTATCATGTCTGATAAAAAGTGTTGTGTTCCTGGGTCTAAATCATGTTTAAATCATAATAAATACTTCACAATAATATTAATGATGCTTGATTTTAATTAAATTAATTAATTGTGAAGAACATAAAGAAGATTTAATTAATTTGTTGATTAATTTAACTTGCCGATTTTTTATTCGCAACCACTGCAAGAATTTAAATCTAATATTAAATGGTAGAAAAGATTGGGATCCCTCCTTTTCGCATAATGTTTTTTGTCCTAATATACTTCGGCATAACGATTTTGGCACAATTTGTTTTGGCACAATAATACTTTGGCATACTTTTTTTAGGCATACATTTTATGTTGGCATAATCATGTTAAAGACTAATTTGTTTTGGCATAAATTTGATTCCCATAACGTTAGTAGGCCTAATGACTATTAGCATAACGTTAGTAGGCCTAAAGACTTTTAGCATAATAGAAGTTAACTCAGATAGAAGTTAACTGATTGAAATAGTAGTCCTTAATTATTTATTTTAGGTGTATATTTTTAGCAATTGCTTGTAATATGCTGTGCAACAAAAGTTAGTCACAGAACCGAATTGCTGCAAAACCGACTTCACGTAGTCTTGTTTGTCCTACCCCTAGAGTGTTATTTAAAATCGCGTAGGCGTGTAGGGGCGAGGCGGCCCGCGGGCTGAGGAGCAGGCGGCTGCGAGCGAGCCGCCGCGGCTGAGGCTGGCCGACGAAGCCGGCCAACAAGCCGAAGCTGCGGTGGTGAGCGAAAGCCGTCTGCGAAGATTAGCACGCGTGGGGCCGCCGGAGGCCCGCAGCGCCGGAGCCGTGACAGAAACTCATTCAACACATCATCAATTTATGCTTTAGGATATTATGCTTAAAAAAGTTATGGTTTAGAACTTTATGCTTAATAAATTTATGCTTTACAATATTATGCTTAATCATTATTATGGTTAGAGAAATTATGCTTAAAAAATTATGCGTAAGCTGTTATGCGTAATTATATTATGCGAAAATATAATTATGCCAAACAACATTATGCTAAGTTATATTAGGTCTTAAAATGTTATGCTAATGGATAGGGAACCGAAAAGATTGTGAAGATGATGAGGACATATTCTAATTAAAGGCGAAACAGCAATTTACAAAATTTAATAAAAGGAGTGAAAAATAACATGATTGTAGTTTTTTTTACTCGTTTTTCTGAAAATATATATGCAGTATTACAAATTCGAAGTACATTTTTACATATGAGGGTTGTCTAGTTTTAGCATTTCATTTAATCCACTCTTGTAGTATACAATAAAGACAACCATCTTTTATCGAATTTGTAATACTAAAATAACTACCTTTATGAACGGCTATCAGTATACAGTACGTACACAATACCTATATATATATATATATATATATATATATATATATATATATATATATATAGCATATCGTTTTAAGCTCCATGACTTCAACGTATAGCTGGCGCTTATTACCTATTCCTCGGTTTGACATTTAAGATAGGTCTCTATTATAGTAATACAAAAGTACTCTGTGCAAAGTGAGTCATTGCGCGCCGAGCGCGTTTTTATAACCCCCTCGTCGCTCGATCGCACAATTAGTTACGTTACTTGTTTACATCGCATTCCGCAACCAACAATATTTATTCCTTACTAACAAATTAACACTTATAATTGTCAAAGGTTTTCGATTCGTGTGCTTACAAAAGTTTCTAATTTTACATTTATGTTAGTTGCCATGTCAGAAAACATATAGAGAAATCAGTTTATAAATGTTATACCATTATAATGGCTGTAACACTTAGGTAGGTTTTACGTACGTATGAGTTTTAAAACAAACAATCTATTATTGAATACCGCTTTAAGAGATAAGAAAAGAAGAAACTGACATATTTTAATATTCACTAATATATGTGTCGGAGTTAGACAGCAACTCACTTGTGACACGATAAAGCAACAAAATATAGGCGTGGTATTATACTTCGATATATTATGATAGGTAAATATAACAGAAATAAAACAATAAAGGTTGACGGTGATTATCTCTGATTTGACGAGCAACGCAGTTCGTCACACCGAATGTGTCCGCGCAAGCGTCTCCGGCGCTTATATAACGTCAATATGACACTGACAGCCATAACTGTCACACCGACTGACACACTGGCTCTGTGGCGACCTCACTCTAGCTTACGCTTGACGTTCCGAAACAAACCAATAGATAGTGCTTTATTCAACTCCAATTACAGGAATAAATTGCATTCTATAATTATTTTCTTGACGCTTCGACATATGGATATTAGTGAATATTAAAATATGTCTAATCTTTTGAATATATAAAACTATGTATGTACTATCCTTCTATATCAATGTCTCTATCCTATTTTAGGTAGCCTAAAATAACATGTCTAATATTATTTATCCATTTAGACAACCCTGAGAGTAATGTTTGACAGATACCTTGATCAACAAACCTATACAGACATAATTAAGTAAATCAACAAGTATGTATTAGTCTACTCAATTACGATACGTCGCTACTTGATTGTCGGAAAACATGGTAATTATTTGAATAATATAACGTGAGTGGAGCTTTTAGCCGTGACTTGGATCTTATAGATATAAAGCTCTATCCCACAGGTAGCAATATTTCAAGACAGTTTTCCCAGTAATTTACGAGTGTCAAAACTCGGTGATTTCTACGATCACCGCTGCTGAAACTGGCAAAACAGGAGTGGAAGTACGAGTAGGTTGTAAATAATATAAAATAAAAAATAGGTACCTATCACAAATTTTTTGAGGTTCATACGTAGCATATGACTCTTTAGGTCAATGACTATTTAAAAAAAAAGTAGATGTATTGCTCCGTTGCTACGTGAAAGAAGGATAAACCACTTTTATACGCTGGACGCAGTTGGCTGCGGGTGGCCCAAGACCGAACTATGTGGAAAACCTTGGGGGAGGCTTATGTCCAGCAGTGAACGTCTTTCGGCTGAGATGATTTCGAACAACTTATACGTTACAGAATTAATAATCAATAACGTCAACGATGTATGCATTCGTATAATTCAAAATCAATTACTTCAAAGTTCAAAGGTTCCAATTTTGAATCAACTATCGCAAATATGGTAACCGTACTATGGTAGTATTAACGGGACGCAGTAGGTGCTCTATATGCTTGTAACAATCATACGACTAAAATATCAGCCTATTTAATATATTCTCCAGAAATTACCACATTTACGAACCCAGCTGTATTGTCTTCCTATTTCTAAATAATTTGTCTCCCGTAATGAAAAGCTGTCTTCGGTTGTGAGTCGCGAGAACAATTTACTTTGTAAAGCTCTCTGTGCAAAATATGTGTAACATGCTTGAGTTATTTAAAGCGAGGAAGTAAATTGAAAAATATATACATTGTTTTGTTGTTTGAAGACATTCTGAGGTGGTTGTAAAATGGCAATTTGTACTGGATTGTTCACAAACGTGATGCATGGTGACTAGACTTATACATAAGTAGTCTCACGCCTATATCTCTGAGCGAAATGAGGTGTATTGTAAACATATTTCGCTAGCTATGATTTAAGGTACTACGTAATACTGGGAGAGTCTTCTGCAGCTACTTGGCACAATTCCAGAATTGATGATGTAGCCGAAAATTTCTTCATAGAAAAATTCAAAATTACTGCCCAATTTACTAATTGAATCGAGATAACCAAGATCCCAAGCACACCGATGGCTTTCATTACTGCTGTAAATGAAGCGAAGACTTTTCGAACTCATAGTATAAGTCTGCACTCATATGTCAATTATAAAGTACGATTCTCGAGAAATGATGGACATTACACAGAGTATGACCATGCATATATATAATAACCAAATTATAACCTGTTTATGGTAATTCAATATCGCCTCCTCCAATAAAGATCTATCATAGGTCACTTTCATACCAATTAATTTTAGCACTTTCTTTTTTACACTACAATTCAAGAAAAATAAAATACTTCGAATGCCAAAAAGAAATAAGAATAATACAAAATGGAACTGTCACACGACGTTTTGAGTAGAACTCAGCATTCATGTCGTATTGTTTTTCCGTTTCTAAATAAATTGTTTCGAGTAATGAAAAGCCGTCCATCACAATGCGCGACTTCAAAACAATTTGTTTTCAAAAGCTGACGAATGCGGAGTGCACAATGGTAGTGACTATTTTATATGTATCCTTCGATACTTCAGTAAGTAAGTAGTTAAGTATCAGCGGTGAATACAACTGCTGCGCATGAAGACCTTCATAATTGTTTTTTAAAATACAACGCCCGAACTAGGAATATTTCTTGTGGTGCGAGGGACTTTACAAACATTCATGTACACAAAATACACCAAGACTCAGAACAACTATTTGTGATTCACACAATTTTTTGTCCCGTGTGTGGATTGAACTCACAACACTTGCCGCGGTGATATTGACGAAGCTACTACATAAACAATTATGGCATTCATGCAGACAAAACCTCGATTGTTAATGGCAAAGTGTTATTGGATTTTCTGTCTTTTTCTTCTTCTCGAGTCGATGGTACAATTATTTTAAATATGTCCTGCCCAATGTGTAGCCATGATAATCGCATCAGCAGTTGCTTCCATCAATCCTCCATGGTGCACCTACAGGGACAATTTGGGCATTTTAACAGATGTGACATGGTTTGATTGGGATCACCACATTCACACTGTACTTTGTGAGTCTCCCTGATTCCCCATTTTACCAGGTTGCAACCGCAGCGGCCGACTTGAGTACGAAGTCGATTTAGGGATTTCCATATTGGCCATGGTAATTTCGACCCAGGTGGTAGGTTTTCGCTAACTTGTAATAGTCGATTGGCGGAGGAACTTTTTCTGCCAAATGAAGTGAGTTGAGTCTAGTTGTCTCTGGCAGATCTTGACTGGACTTTGTAAATCTCAAAAAGCTATTACAATGGTTTTCTGTCAATAAATTCTCAGTAGTAATTCGAAGTCTGGGACTGTCCCGGTAAAAGACAAAAGGTTTGTTCTCTATTATGTGGAACCTACAACGATAGCTGGCGAATTGTCGGTGCGCATTGCACCTCTGCCAACCTTTTTGGGTATGTAGCATGACACTATGTATGTAAGAATATACCCTAAGAAATATAAATTTGTAGAATTTTTCACACAAAAAGCAAAAACAAACCAAACGTAAAACCAATAAGAGGTTAAACTTAATATACGGTCTACAAGTACGTTAGTCATGTCAATAATATCTACAATAGGTTGCCTGCAACTATAATTATATAAGGTAGAAAAATCAAATCGTTTCCCAAATAAATTATGGAATACATTAGTAAGTAAACCTTATTATAGTATTAACTAATATCTTAGTAATAACATTTGAACCAAAAATGTGTAAAGAAATCTTTCTTTCTCTCTGTCTCCTAAATTGCTGTGTTAAAATACCTTTGTACCTACTGACTAAGCTAATATTGTGGAAAGCAATAAAGATATTGAAAATAATAATCTCATAATATCAGCTCTGTATGTATGCTGTCCCACTGTTGGACACAGGCCTCTTCTCAGTGTTAGAAGGGTAAAGCGCTGGTCCACCATGCTGGCCTAGTGCGTGTTGGCAGACTTCACATATCTTCGAGTGAGTTATAATATGAATCTAAAATAGCACTAACCTGCCATCCTTCCAAAAATGCTACATTTTAAGTTGCTTTTCTTGGTGATAGTTTCCCACAAACGCCTGTATTTAAAGGTACCTGCTCTCAATATGAAAGACTCTTTATTTGAAGTAGTCGATCGAGGTTTTCATTTTTATTTCAACGTTTCCATATTCGATAAGTGTGTTGATTCATTTGTTACTCTGTTCTCCGTTTGCTGTTTGTATAACACTATTAAATTGTTTAATTCTGTTTGGTTCAGATGAAGTATCCAAGCAACGGAAACTCGTGTAAATTATCAACGAAAAATATATAAGTTTTGCTTCATGGATTGTGTTCTTTCTGGTTTATAAAATATATTTTAGCTTGGCATGGGTAATATTTATGAAATACATACATATATGCTAATAAATATTTTATGTTATATTATTATTATTATATATATTATATATTTTTTTTTATTGAATGAATGAATATTTATTTCATAAAATTAGGATACAGTACACCAGCTTAAAGTAATATTTAGTTTACAATAATGTAGGTACTTAAACTACAGTTACAATAATAGATGTAACAAAATTATAAAACAAATAAGTAAGTATACAAATAGCAGTTTAACAAAAAAGCAATTAAGATCTAATGCGTACATACTTCGTAGCTATGCACATTTAAACATTTATGATATTTTAAATGACAATGGCGGTATACAGAAACAAATGTTCTTTACCTTCCGTGCTAGTCGAGACTGTGTTACGGCAAGGTAAGATTCTCGCTTCGGAAATACAAATTTTAACTAATTGTCATTAAGACACTTTTTCTATTTATAAAGAATTAGTAAAATCATCCACAATAGCTAACGAGTTTTAGTGCTGTGCATTAATAACAGGTGAAATCATAACAGAGAATTTTAAGAACATAAGGGGGAAAATAGGTGTAAGATGACGTTTTAATCGGGACTTTCATTAATTTTTTAACACATAAAGAATTTATATTATTTATTAACATTATAAGGTCATTTTACAAATATATTGGAGAATTTATTTTGAAATTTTTAAAGATATTCCTCAATAAGTTTCGGATATCGGAGATATCAGCTGTCGCGCATTGTAGGTTGCCATCCGAATAAGCAGTTTGCGTAATTTTTGGAGGCCACAATTTCCATCTGAAATCAATAGGACAAGAAAAGTTAACTTTTTATATATTATTATGTATCTTATAGGTAAATACTATTTAAAAAAAAAATGTGTTTTTTAAAGGGGTGTAAACATAAAGCATGATTGTTTACGATTTTTTTTTATAAATAGTACTATGTGCAAAGACATCGCTTAGGATTCAGGTTCAAATGAAGTGTATTTATATATAGAAACTATGTATAAAATTTCAAAACGATTGGTTAAATACTTTTTAGACTAGAGATTACGCAATTTCGAAAAAAGTAGTTTCGACAAAACGCGTTTGAAAAAAATGGCAGAAAATGTTAATTTACAGCAGTAATGAACTAATTCAAACAACTCACCGGTTAATCGGCGATTCCAGCACCATATTGCATTCCTTCTTTTTTTCCAACTAATTTTATTTGATGCTTTGGTACAAGGACTCTAATGCTTCTAGAAAGTTCCACACAAAAGAATAAAAGAACATCTGCCCATGTTCCCTTTCTCTTTTAAATACATGCTTGGTAGTATATGAATGACTGCCCGCTCCACCGCTCCACTTTACAAGTCACACGCTCGGACTCTGTACCAAGTGGCATTCACTTAATCGCTTATAACTTGTAAACGAATTGCAATTTTGACTTCAAATTGTAAGAGTATATTTTTGAATAGTTTTACAAGGGAATTATGAAAAAGAAATAGAATATTTTGAAGCCTCATCTCCTATTTCCCTCCTTAACTTACTTTACTTAATATGATAAATGCAAATTTGAGTTTGTTTGTTTGTAACTGCCTCCGTGGTGCAGCGGTAGTGAATGCGACTGCTGTGCATGAGGTCTCGATTTCGAATCCCGGGTCGGGCCTACATAAAGTTATTGGGTTTTTCTGTAAAGAAATCTCAAAAGCAGCCCGGAGTTAGGAATTTGGCGGTGTAAGACACCCCCGTGCCTCGGTAAGGACGTAAAGCCCAACGGCTTTACGTCCTAATACTACAAGAATAATAAAGACAACTACTACAAGAGTAATACTACAGGACCAACGTCCTGCGCCTGACGACCGGCGAGACCGTCGTGTCGGATTACCGTCCCATCGGATCATGAGAGTTAGGGAACAGAGAGTGCACTTGTGTTTGCGCACATACTTGTGCACTATAATATCTCCTGCGTAGTTGGCCAGTCTCTGTTAAGACTGGCCGCCGTGGCCGCAATTCGGTCTGGAGAAAAAAAAAAATATATTACGCTTTCACGCCTAACTGCTCGACCGATCATCATGTAATTTTGCGAACATATTGTCAGAAATACATAGAAGAAAATATTCAACCAAAAAAAGTACTGTTTCCGAGGGATAGCAATTAATGGACAAAATCTACATTACCACAGGCGAAGCCGAGGGAATATCTAGTATTATAATATTGACCAAGGCTTTTAGTCTTGTTTGTTATTGATTAAATGTATCTTATAAATACCAGTTAAGTGCTCAACGAGCGACGTTTCGAACCACTTGCATCGGCCGTGTTTACGAATTGACTGGTATGAGCTCAGTGGCGCCTTCGTGTAGTACGGGTTTCGGCAAATACCCTCACTTGACTATTATTATTTATATTTGCACTGTCAGTACTTTGCACACATACACGGCAGAAACGACGTCTTCTCACTGACAAACTGAGTCACTGCGTTGACGTTTACATTTGCTGATGACTGGATTCGTAGATGTACGAGTAGAAAAACGTACTTTAAGGATTGCAAGGTGAAATTGCAATATTACTTAATTTTACCCGCTTCATGTGCTATCCTGGAGTAATAGTGACGAACATTGAACAAGACCTTTACTTGATGTAATTCAATCCAGTGGTTTGGTCTAGACTCTAGCAAATATCTACTATCTACGGCTACAGCAGATTAGTTGAGTAACCGAATTTTGAGAGCGGCGATATGTTCCTTGACCTTTAAATATATTATATTAAGTATATAATATACTAAATGGGAACCAACGTCTAGTGTTGACATTGGACATATAACTAGTCCTTGAAATCTAATGAAGTCTAGCTATGCACATGCACATGTACATAATAGTAAAAGTTAGGCATAAAAGTAAAGTGGATTGTATTGAAATTATTGTATTTTAAAAATTCAGTATTTTTTTGTTTATATAAACATGTTCATTGGAATTAATTCCTGTGTGTGACTTTACAAATATTCAAACAATGAACACAAAGAACACACTGACTTGGAACATCTATTTGTGGATCACAAATATTTTTGTCCCGTGTGGGGACCGTCAATCCCACAACACTGAACGGGATGACAGTAGCCAGCTAATCAGTTTTTTTTTTTATTTTGCTCGTCAAAATGACCTCACTCCGCCTGATGGTAAGCAGTCGTATGGTCTAAAAGCAGTGGCCTCCACATCGTCCTCATAGCAGCCGAGGCGATGTTGAGGTCTCTACTTTGACGGCCTGAGAAGGTGCTTTTTCACGCCCCGCTTAAAGGACCCAGGATTGAAGGAAGAAGGAAACACGTGCCTTGACAGAGAATTCCATGCCTTGATCGTTCGGCAGAGGTATGAGGACCCAAACTTTTTGGTACGCACTCTAGTCGACTCCACCGTGTAAGGATGGCATCTGAGCCCAGCACGCGTTGTTCTGGATAGGAAATGGGAGGGCGGGATAAGGTGGAATAACTCTTCAGAGCACTCCCCGTGGTATATTCTGTAGAAACATGCCAAAGAGGCAATATCCTTACGGAGTTGCAGAGGTTCCAGTGAACTCGTGACCTCTGGATCTCCGATGATATGGACAGCCCGCCGCTGTAACCTCTCAAGAGCGTTTAGCAAGTACTGTGCGGAGCCATCCCAAAGATGAGAACAGTACTCCACGCAAGGGCGCACTTGTGCCTTATACAATAGGCATAGCTACACCCAGCTATATCCATAGCTATACCCAGGCGCGAAGAACCGCCTCACCCTGTTCAGAACTCCGAGTTTTCGCGAAGCTTGCTTAATGACGCTCTCGATGTAGGTTTTGGGATTAAGGGAGCGGCAAAGATCCATACCTAAGATGGAGAGGCTGTCACGTATCACCAGTGGAGTGTTCTTCAGAGAAGGGAAGGGAAGGAACGGAGACTTTTTTGTTGAGAACGCGCATGCCTGGGTCTTCTTGGCGTTGAACTGGACCAAGTTCTTGGCACTCCATTCAGAGATGCGGTTCAAGGTCTGGTCAAGTTCAACGACAAGATCCTGCCTTTTCCCCTCAAACTCAGCTTGTTTGGCCCCAGGACGTCCGAGATATCACTCATGCACGGTACTGTCGTCTGCATAACAATGTATGTTGCCGAGATTCAACATATCATTGATATGCAGAAGAAAGAGCGTAGGGAATAAGACGGACCCCTGAGGCACTTCTGCATTGACCTGCATAAATTTGGAAGCGCGACCGTCGCAAAGGACCCGAATACGACGTTTCTGCAGAAAACTTGCAATCCAGGTGCACAGTTGAGGGGGCAAGCCATAGGCCGGAAGCTTGGAAAGAAGAGACCGGTGCCAGACTCTATCGAAAGCTTTGGCTATGTCTAGGCTGACAGCCAAAGACTCGCCGTGCTTGTCCATAGCCTCACCCATATCACCCGTTGATCGTTTAGCCCGAAAGCCGTATTGGCGATCATTGATCAACGAGTGATCCTCCAGGTAGCGGACAATTTGGGTGTTTATAATCCGCTCGAACACCTTGGAGAGCACCGAGGTGGCTATATAGCTATGGGTCGATAGTTGCCTGGCTCAGAACGGTCCCCTTTTTGGGAATCGGTTGAACGTTCGCCTCCTTCCAAGCCTCAGGCACAGTGCCTGCGGCGTAAGACGTCCGGTATAGGCGCGTAAGTGTGGGAGACAACTCCGCTACACATTTTTTGAGGACCACAGCTGGGATGCCGTCAGGTCCACTGGCTTTCCGAACATCGAGAGACTGCAATATCGCACGAACGTCACGTTGCCTGATACGTATATCAGGCATGGTGTAGCCGCAGTCGGCAATGTTAGGCGGCTGCGAACCGCAGTCATTGATTCAGGAGTTGGCCGCAAAGAGATTTGCAAGCCATCCAAATGCCAATTTTATTGCCGAGGGATAGAATTCCAAAAATGCTTTTAAAGTTTTTGCCTGCAAGAAATAAAATTCGGTGCTAGTGGTTTCGTTGGTTTCTTTGAGGATGTTCAGTATACTGTAGTCATCCATAATCACATTTGGGTAGATCAAACTGTGCCGCTTATTACACTGCAGAGTCCTACTAATTAATTCATTTACCGTCATTCAGATGCCGCCTTCCAGACAAATTGCTTTATCATTATGTCTCGTAATGGTTAAGTTGACAGGTTAGTATCTATTTCAAAGAAAGGGAAGATGATTTAATATTTGTTATACCATCACGGTTAAACCGCTAAATGAATTGGAATGAGACTTGGCACACAGAGACATTGTCTTGGATTAACGGATTAAAAAATATCCTGTATTTTTAGCGTGACAATGCGCTCCCGTGGGAATTATGTGGCAGAGCATATGGAAGAAACAGGTAAATTAATAAATTGGAATAAATGTTCTAATTTAATCATTATTGAGCAGCAGAGGACAAGATTAGTCATCTTTCCAGGATTAAGTAGCTGGTAAGCAGATCGCTCGAAGTCGCAACATTTTAATTGCCTGAAACATCAGTGATCCTTCTTGTTGCTTTTTCCTTTTTCACTCCACCCGAGGCTACACGTGGTACATGCATATAAATTGTGATCATCATTGTACTTAACCTATATAATAAAAGTAAAAAGTAATATTTACACCAGCAACCGCTGAATGGTTTTCGATAATATTTTATACGTGAGTAAATAGATTGACTTCTTGGATCCTTTCAGTGGTGATAATCGCAGTACAGTTTATTGCAAAATCAGTACATACATTACATCTATATTATTTGTAGCAATAATCGACATCCAGCCGAACGAAGCCACTGGAAAAGCAAATATTCTGTATTCTACAGTAAATATTCAAAGAGAGTCTTTACTAAGGCAGCTTTGAGGAGCTATATTTCTTTGGCAAATCATCGGCAGCTAGTTATAAATCATAATCTATTGAAAGGACAAGCTGTACTAGGTACTGATTCATGCGAATGGTCTGTTTTGCAAGATTAAAGCGGTAGTCGCGATTTTCTTTGCGCTCATGATGGATCTGCAGTGGTTTTGACGGTAGCCCCGCCCCACCCCTGTTAGTGTGACTGTTGTAGGTCGATCCTCATTTGTAACAAATAGTTTTGTGATTTATAAATAGTTGTTCTGTGTCTGCGTTCTTTGTAACCGTTGTTTTAATGTTTGTGAAACTACCGCGGTACATGATTGGAGTGAAATTAGTTAAATTTGTTATTATTGGCCGAAATAATGACTACACTCTGCCAGCAGTTGCGTAGTCCATGAGTTGAGCTCTACACACCAAGTTCTAACGTGAAGTGTAGTCGGGGTCCCTACTTTAACGGCCTAAAGAGAAACTGTTTTCACAGCCGCTTGAAATACCCAGCATCGATGAAAGAAGGAAACACGTGATTCGGCTGAGAATGCCAAGTTTTACCTGTTCGGCGAAAAAAGAAAAGCCAAACTTCTTGGTCCGCGTTCTAGTCGGCTCAAAGACAATAAAATACGAACTTAAATCTCTTAAATATAGACAGAAGAGTTAATCTATATATTAATATGTGAAGCAAAAACTTTGTACCTTTTTTTACGAAAATTGCGCAGACGGAGCAGAATGAAATTTGGCACAGTTAAAGTTTATATGGAGAAGGAGGGGCGAATCTTAATATTTTTATAAAATATGCATTAGGATACATAAAATTTATGAAAAAACACTACACGCACACAACCATGCATTTGACATACGCAGTCAAAGCGCGTAACTATGGTTACATACATCAATATATAATGACATAATATTAGCAATATCTTACAGGCAAACTTTGGTCGAATTTCTTAAAATTTGCCTGATCCTTAAATCGAACCAAAACCCTCATACATTTACCACTGAGGTATAATATTGATAAGATTAACATAAAACGCCTCGCTTATCACTTCAACCACAATAAGATATTTTCTACCGAGTTTAAAGGAAATTGGGTTACCGTCGTTAATCACAGGATGTGACGTCGCGCCATGTACTTCCGGTCGGCCCTTACTCCGTTAGCTTTCAAACTCTCCTTTTAAAACTCTGTGGATACCATCTTTATTACGGTTTGAGGCTGTTGGCTTATATCGGAAGGAAAGAATGGGATTTAAGAGGTATTCGGGTAGTTTGTTGTTGAACACTCCATTTTAGAAGTTATCTTTATCCAAGCTTGGAAAAACTCGACACACTATAGAGATTTTAATCCTTGTTTTTCAAGAGGCAGACAGTTAGTATTGTTACCTGACCTTATATTTATAAGGTCTATATCTGTATCTAGAAGTTTTTGACGAGGCCCTATGCTGCTATTACAAAGAGCAATGGTATGTTTGTCTTTTGGCAGCAAAACAACAACAATCTAGTGGGTAACCCTTTGGATGCAGAGTTCTATTAAATACAAAGCACTTTAATCTTATAAAATTATGCGCGTATTTTTAGGAACAGCTTGCTATTACAATTAAAAAGGAAAAACCTAGCGAAGAAACCTATCGTAGGTAACCTGCGTGCCTGAGAGTCCTACATATTAATGTTAAAAGGTATGTACATTCTACCGTGCCTCACAGGGTCAGCGTGGTGGTTTTAAATATCAATTTTCGTATATTGAGAAGAGGTCCCTGTGTCATATATATCATAATTATATTTACTAATTATCATCCGATAATTTACATATGACGAAACATGGCAACAGGTACATGTAATTCATAGTATAGTTTATGTAACCTTGACGTTCATAAGTATTACTTTGTGACCTAAATGAATGAATATATTTTGATTTGATTTTGTCACGAATATTATTACATTCTGTATTATATAAGAATATTATTATATTCAGTATTCTGAGACTCTTAATAATTATTAATGTAGTGCAATATTCTTTTTATTCAAAAACTGTATATACTGCTGCCTGTATTGAAATGTGACCCCGTGTACAAAAGACGAAATGTGCCCGTTTCATACTATTTAGGTCGCTGTTGACTTGCGGAAATTAGACACATCGTGTACAAGAGAGTGTCCAAAGACGATCTTTCATTTACCTTGTTAGTGTTATGTATTAGTTTGTACCAATTGTAATCCTAAGGGAACGTATATCGAATAAAAAGCATTCAATATGTATCCAAGACATGGTCTATATTTGTGCTAATTTGCATCTAAATCTGTTCAACAGTTTACACGTAATTGAATAACAAACATACAAATATATTTTCTTTGTATGAAGTGTCTTCTGATGGTTAATTAATTATTAAGTTATAGAAATACTCTGAAAATAAATGATCCAGTTCGTAATATATAAGATTTTAAAAGCAATTTTCTTGGTTCAGTTTAAGGTTACTACCTTGGTTATTGGATTTCAGAACAGCGATAGCCTAGTAGGAAACTGCTGTATAGCTACTCAGAGGCCTAGAGTTCAATCTCAAGGCTCATCTCTGACTTTCAGAGTAATTCAGCGTATTATAGGTAATATCGCTCGCGTTAACGATGCAGAAAAACACCGTAATAAAACCTCCATGTCTTAGTTTACCATAACGTACTCAAAGATGTATAAAATCTGGCACATGGCCTATGTGGTGGACTACGGTCTTACCCTTCTCTCACTGGGAAGAGTTTCGTGCTCAGCATTGGGATAATTTACATACAGTGCTACAGAACCATTGTTCCAACTGTTCTTTGTTGGTTCTGTTAGGTGACTTAAAACCAACAACTTAAAATACTTTAACATTATAAATTATATTTTTATATTAGATAGCACAAAAGCATAGAATCTTTGCATTCTGGACAACGCGAATACGGGCGTAAGATATCTTATCTTCCTTACTTATTCTTACTAATATTATAAATTCGAAAGTAACTCTGTCTGTCTGTTTGTTACCTCTTCACGGAAAAACAAGAACTCAATCGACCGACTTAAATAACATTTAGTATAGAGATAGTTTAAAACCTGGGAAAGGACATTGGGTTAAAGATTTATTTATTCTCAAAAAGAACATTGTACAGTTCACTTATATTGAGATTCTGTATAATTTTAGTATGTTCTATAAAAATACAGTCTGAGTTACGTTAAGGTAAGAGATGATAAATTGATAATGTTTTGTGACATAATCTAGTTAACGTTTTTGATACAATGTTATGTATGTATGTATGTATAATTGTTTAATATTTAGTATTTTTGTATCTTTGAATATTTTACTGTTAGATGTTAAGTAGTCATAGTTGTATAGTACTTTAATTAGTTTATTTGTATAGTTACGAGAATAGAAAAGGGTATGTTAAGTTGGTTTGGGCATGTAGAAAGAATGGACGAGAACAGACTGACTAAGAAAGTTTATAAGGCTAGTGTGAATGGAACAGTCGCAAGACTCGCAGAGTCGCAGACCTAGGCAAACGTTTCTTGATCAGATCGGAGACGTTCTTGATAAAGGCCAGGTTAAGAGCACCTTAAACCGGTGAACGTGTATGAGGAATGTTATGAAAGTGAATGAAGCCAGAGAAGTGTGTCAGGATCGTAGCAAATGGAAATCCGTAGTCTCTGCCTACCCCTCTGGGAAACAGGCGTGAATTTATGTATATTTTGATTTGTTTTGGCTGCAATTCCCAAACCTCAACTAAATATTCTAAGTGAGGTTTTACAAGCGAGTAATATATTGTGTGGGAAACAGTTCCTAATTCGGTGTAATGCTCCAATTTATGGTGAGATTTTAGATTTAAGGTGTTGGGTTTCCACGTTAATTTGTGGTCTAGTATCAGACCCAAATATCATGACAATGACTTAGGCTGCTTATTATTGATATATGTACTTAAATCACCAAGTGAGTAATATTGTCTTCTGTTTACGCGAATGTTATTCATTGAAATTAAACTACTATATACGGATTTTATCGCGTTAATCGTCGTGTAATACAGTGATAAATAAACAACGCGATAAAATCCGTATATAGTAGTTTAATCACCAAGTGAGCTTTAACACTTTAACCAGTCGATCGATTATCCTGCAATATACGTTGTCAGGAATACAGTAAAGAACATAGGGTACCTTTCATTTAGAAGAAGTACTGTAAGAAGAGGAAAAAATTTAAAGCTACATAAACGAGAGTGACGCCGCGTGTAATATATAATAAATAAAACGAAAATTATGAGTCGGTTAGAGTAAGAGAAGTTGTCGTTGAAATAAAACTGCAGAATAAAACTATTTCTTCATCGCTGAACAATGTGACCGAGTTCTTAGACTTAACCAACAATTTCTCAAGAAAGCACTACAATACAGTAAAATTCGTCTACATTAATTAAAACTTGTATATTTTAAGTTTGTGCTGAAGGCAACTCTACAAGTTCCTGAAAACAATCTTCTTTTAAGTAATTTGGTCGAAACCTTGATTGTCATGTTATACTGAAATAGACTTTATTATATCAGTAATAAAGTCTAGAATTGGATGTGGTGGAATATAAGAGAGATGGCTTAGTTTCTTGTACTATTGCAATTCTTGTAATAAGTTGGGTTCAAGCCCCTTTTTTATGTTGGGGCTTGATAATACTTGGGCAGTTGTAGTGTGTAGCTGTCATGTCATACACTTACGAAACATAATATATTGTTATTCGTATGCCCATCGGCGTAAGTGGATGTAGGTTGGCGGTTCTTCTACATACAAGCTGTTTTTGTTTTGAAGGGATTTGCTTTACCTTTACTTGATATTTTGTCCCTTAGGACCCGAGGTAGCTACAGGATATAAATAGGTTTTCTGGCTAACCAAGGGTTGTACTAATGTCCTTTGAATTTAAAGAATTTTATTATTGCGATATATAATATGAGCCCTGTATTAAACTGACCCCCTACTGGGCATGGGCCTCTTCTCTCTGTGATAAAGGTTAGGCCGTAGTCCACCACGCTGCGCTGGCCCAGTGCAGACTTTTAGAACTCTCAGACATGCAGGATTTCTTCACGATGTTTACCTACGCCGTCAAAGCAAGCGATAATTAACTATTCAATATGCGCATAACTTCGAAAATTCAGAGGTGTGTGACTTGGGATCAAACTCGATGCCTTCGTGTGGCAGTCCAGCGGTCTGCCACTAGGCCAACACTATTCATTATTGCGATAAGAAGCACTTAATTATATAATCTGATAGGCAGATGCGTAATTTTAGCCGATGGATGAATTAAGGAGTCTCCCTACTACACCGTCTCATACCATGACCGTGTTAAGAACGTATCAGACACGAAAAGCAACACAATACGCCCTGCTATATGAACTGCTGATCGGTGACGGAACGGTCTAGTGGGCATAGTCTTATACATTTCCTTACAAAAATATTTTTTTGCCTGACGCGTTTCTAGCACGGTCATGGTATGAGACGGGGTATTAGTCAGACTCCTTTAAGCGTTAATTATTGTGAGTTGCCTTACATGCAATGAATATGTTTTATACATTGAAATTAAACAAATTTATACGGCAATTTGTCGCGTAGTTTATTTTAAAACACTTTTATTACATAATTTTGAACTTTATGACTACTATTAATAAACTTTACTACGGTTTAATAAGCTATTTAAATTAATTTAAACGCTCAAACCCCGTAACGCCTATCGGCGTCAAAACCGGACTTCGGATTTGTACACGTCAAACCCCGGTGACCCCATATGGCGTCGAGCACACTTGGTCGTGAAATGTTTACGTTAGCTCAAATAACTTACGCAAACGTAAACAATACACTATCGAGTGTGCTCGACCCCATATAGGGTCACCGGGGTTTGACGTGTACAAGTCCGTAGACGCGATCGGTGTTAGCGGTATTTGACAGGTTAAACTATTTTTATTTAAGTTAACACTTTTTCACGACGTTTGCTGCTGACCATGGACATGACCATGGCTGCTGACCATTGACATGACCATGTCTGCTACAAAGCAGCCAAGACGTCGGAGAAAAGTGTCACAAAATCCGTATAAAGTAGTTTTATTTCAATGCAATAAATATTTTTGAAACCATTTTTTTTTTTTTTTTGCTTGAATTGATTGCATTGCTAGAACTATGTTAGTTGTTTTTATTTTATCACACCTCTGCTTACTCCTTTATAGAAATAGGCGTGAGTCTATGTATCTTATACACATCACATACGTGATATCATACGTAAACACTCTATTGTTTCCTTGTCCCACTTTCTCAACTACAGCACTCTTGAATAACGCGTATAGATGACAGTGTTAGCATATTCAGGTTACGTGATACGATACAAGGGGATATCGAATTTGATTGGTTTGTAGCAGAATAATCTGTCTATTTACTCTGTATTGAATTCTTGATTGCTTTGTTTTATATGATGTTTCTTCTTAACTGCCTGCGTTGCGCAGCGGTAGTTATTGCGACTGCTGTGCATGAGGTCTCGGGTTCGAATCCCGGGTCGGCCCAACAAAAAGTTATTGGGTTTTTCTGTTAAGAAATCTCAATACGAGCCCAGTTAGGAAGTTTGCGGTGTTAGATACACTCGTGCCTCGGCAAGCACGTAAAGCCGTTGGTCTTGCGCCTGATCTTTCTCCGGTTGTAACGGATTACCGTCCCATCGGATCATGAGGGTTAAGGAACAGATAATAATTTAATAATATTTCAATTCGAACCAGTAGTTTCTGAGATTATTATTAGTAGATTATTACGCGTTCAATCAAACAAATAAACAAGCTCTTCAGCTTTATTATATTAGTATAGATGAGTTAAAATTTTAGGCTAGAAAATTTCTCGGCACAGTTCCCACAGGAACATGGGTCCAATGTGTACAGGTCCTTAAGAGTTTTAATATATTTTTATGTTATACATTACAATATTTATACAGATTGCCTTAGTTATGCAGCAATGGTGAATGCGATTGCTATGAACGAGGTCTCCAGTTCGATTGCAAGGTAAATTGTTATTATTTTTTTAGTGAAGAAATACTTGGTATAAAGCTAGACTAACCGGTTTTATTTTATGATCCTCATAAAAGGAAGCATTATTATTTGTCTTAAACCGGACAAGGTTATTCAGAACTTTCTAATAAAAAAATGTCCGATCCGTGATTCAAACTTTACTACCGAAAGTGTAAACGCAGTCACGCTATAGAACAAACGAAACATTTACTTGTATACAAAATAGCTCCTAGAACAACTGATATCTATATTTGCAATCATGTATTACCATATAAAGCAAATCATGTTTAACAAATTTCCTTGCCAGAAGTGAAAATAATCGAAGCCGAAAATTAACCGGAGACAAAATGGCACATGTAGAAGCGTAAGCTAAACTTGTTCGAATAGAAAACTAGAATTTATGGGTATACCGTCACAGCGCTTATATTGCGTATATGTTTATGTATATCATCTATATATCCTTGTATTATCTATACTAGAATTATAAAGAGGAAATATTGTTTGTTTGTTTGTAAGGGTTTAAATCAAAAACTACTCAACCGATTTCAAAAATTCTTTTACTATTGAATATCTATATTACCACCGATTAACATACACTATATTTTATTAAACAAACGACTGTTGCAAACATAACGTAACCAAACGCAAAAGCTATTGTATTATAATTCTGTCTTTATTTAAATAACTTTAGTAAAATGTTTACTGGACCAAATTTAGGTCATGGTAACTAATCTAACGGAAACTAGCCATAAAAATTTGGGTCATGGTAACTAATCTAATGGAAACTAGCCATAGAAATTAGACTACTTCTAAGAGGATCCCGTGGCTATGATTACTGTACCTAAAGCAACAGATATGTCGGAGAAAGTGCTAATATTAATATTTAAATAGTGTCTTTTAAATAAACCGATATTAAATACGTTATATATTAATATACCTATAATATTAAGCTATTTTTATACGTTGGTAGAGGCACAGGCTTCTTCTCGCACTGAGACGAAGTATCCAGCAGTGAGATATTTTAATAAGGGGCTGATATTATCAATCAATTAATTATTTATTAAATTATAACGGTTGTACACCAATTACAACAATTAAAGATTAGAATACATTAGACACAAAAACAAAAATTAAAAAAATATAAAACAAATAAATAATTATATAGGTAATTATTAAGACAAACACATTATTATCATATAAAATTCGGGTAATTGGAAGTCAATACTGAGGACTAGCCTACTACACTGGGGTTATAGTGTACAAATGTGCGAGCAAACACAACACACTATTCTTTCTTTTTGGGTTCAATATCCACATGGCACAAAATTTTTTACGTCATACAAACGTACGTCACTCGTTGCCGACCCTTTAGGAAAGGTACAAAAGAAAAAGGAAGTGGGAAGGAGAAGGAGCAGGAAGGGAGAAAGAGGGTGATTGAACCTCCGGCACTCTCACTCACCGAAGGAAACACAACAGTAGGAATACTGCTATTTCACGTCAATATTCTGTGACAGGATTGTCCTGTCCCGGTCGAGCCGGCCCAATCATGCTGATATCAGCGAGGCTCTACTGTTTACTTTTATTTAAGCTATTTAAATTATAAAAACTACTTTAATTTAACATTTTCCACGATGTTTCGGTTGCTTTTCAGCAGCAATGTTTACAGGGGGACTAAGATGGTGGTTATCTCAATGTTCTATGTGTATGTAGTTATTTCAAAGTACCGGAATATAATTTACTAATTGGTGTTTCTATTTACGCAGAATGAGCTCAAAGTCTTACTGTGTTTAAAACAAATGAACAATGCGAAAAAATTCGTATAAAGTTGTTTAATTTCAATGTAATAAGAATGATTAAATCATTCTTCACATTCACAAAAGAGATATGCTAGGATCGTAGCAAGTAGAAATCCATAATCTCTGTCCACCCTTTCCGCAAAAGGGCCTTGAGCCTAGTACGTATATAGAAAACTTCAATTCGGTCTTATAGGATGGTCGGGTGTATCCTAGTTGGGTATTAACCATGAAATCGATCTATTCGCCCAGTTTCTCAACGATAAAGGCTGGATTTATGCGATACTGCTGCCTTTTACTTTCAATCTATAGAAATAGGTCTCAGTTATTACTCAGTGAGCCAATATGAAGAAATATAAAAGAGAAAATCCTAAAGAAATTGTAGCGTTACATTTATATATTTTCTATTATTGAGCGTGATGGAGTGAAACATGTTTTGAAGTAATTATTGTTGACAGCTTGGCGTTGTGGGTTAATGGTGGCTTCTTAGTGCGCGCTGTAACGTTGTGCTTGGTCAATCACGCTTTTAAGGCGTGGTTGACCTAGGAATCTATTTAGTGGAGATAATTAAAAAATATATACTACACAATTTAAGGTTTGTAATTCAGATAAAATTACACAGTACAGAATGAACAGTACTTTTAAGTAGTAAATAACAACTTTGTGTTAAACAAAACAACAGAGCGTGGTTCAGTTAAAGGCTCGCTACGTAGTCTGTATAGCTCCAAAGACCACTTTACTAAGACGGCAGCAGCTGAAGTGGGCCGGAATCTTTTTTTACTTTTTGGTGTTTTTTGTTTGGCCTCAGATGGCCTTGACAACTTTACGCGGACTGTGGGTGAGCGCAGAAGGCTCCCAACCCGTTGGGTCGGAACCAGGACGCGATCGCGATCCGTCGGGTAGGAGGGAGACAGGGGCGCCACCCACCACTTCGACTCACGCGCACCCACCATGGCACGAGCGATCCGCGTGACAGCCGTATATTTTGGGCTTGATTCCACGTGTAAAATAATTGTGTCATTCACAAATAGATGTTGCGAGTCTAGTTGTTTTGTGTCCGTTGTTTGAAAGTTTGTAAAATGTGCTTGTTATAAAGGGTAAGTCAGAGATTGTCAAATAATTCGATCCGCAGAGCCTGTGGTGAACAGGACGAGTCCATATTACACCTGCTGTATGAATGTGATACGTTGGCCGGACTAAGGATGGGTCTGATGGGATTGGCATATCCGAACCCTGAAGACTTCAGGCTTCTCCCTCTGAAGTGTACGCTACGACTGATGCAGTACATTTATAGGGAGATAGCTCAGGGATAAACCTCGGGGTCGATACAAAAGATCCCACTGGGTCGAAGTGTCGCCGGTCTACACTGACTGGCCCCCGAATCAAGATAAGATAAGGGTAAGTCTAGTAAAAAGTCTGCGGTAAGGCTTGTAGTGAATTTCAGTTATTTAAGATTTGAAGCAGAAGAAGATTAATATTTTAACTCTAACTTTATTTTTAAACCACATAAGCAACCATTCCTTTATTTAACTACAGAACATCTGTAGCTAAAAGAGCACTAACAGAGGATTACTGTTCATGCAGTGTGTGTAATCATTATACATTCTTCATTGCCTACTTTATTAAAAGTTATTTTACATATGCGCATAATAAAAAAATCTGGTGGGAGATTATGGTTTTTTGAGCCGTTTGGGATCGATACGCTAAGGTCATGGGATCCAAGTACTCGTGCTCTATATAGAGTAATTGTGAAAAGGCTGATTGACGCTTCCTATGCCTAGAAGGCTGGTCTTTATTTCGCGGAAAAATAAGCATTGCTTTTCAACGTGGCAATGCTGGCTGTCTTCTAGGGACACTACTATTCTATGCCGTCTACGAGAGGTTTTACTTTTAGATCGTTTGTGTTTATGCCTGTTTTATAATATTTTAGGTATAATTCAGTTTTAAAGAATCGTTCAATCCTTTACATATTTGTCGTGTTGGAGCACAGTAGCACTAACAAGGACAGAACTTATACTACTAAGCCACTTGTGCAAAGAATGTATACTAACTACATAATTTTACTCACACATTTTACACCACTAACAAAATTTGTTTATTATCACATACAAACTTTATTATTAACGTTACTTTAAAATGTTAATGTATACTAAAATATTATTAATATCTACTGTGAACAGGCGAAACACAATTTATCAGGCCCCCGGGGGATTTAAGGGATATCCTTCCTTAGAGCTAGGGATGAGAATGTTTTACTATTAATATAATATCGATAAAATAAAATTATTTATTACATTTAACGCACGCAAATTAATGGTAATGTAATTTATAATATTCTTTGAAATTAAACACTTTATACGGGTTTTATCGCGTTGTTTAATTTCAATGTATAACATTCGCGTAAACATAAGACAATATTATTATAATATTCTTTTACGATGTAATTATTTATTTGAATAATATAACATTTACAACATATTCACATTATAAATTTTTAAACTAATTAATCTAATATACATTTACAAACGTATTAAAAAGATAACATAATTATAATACAAAATATTTACAAAAATAGTTTAGGCGTCGTAGAATTCGTTAGCATCGCTGTCAACTGATTACGTGCTTAGAAGACTGGCCACGTGGAATGGCAATGCTGATTCTTTGGGCTAAGAAAAAGACCAGCCTTTTGATCACGTGAAGCATCGACCAGGCGTTTTGCGACCTCTCTGTCAAACTACGAGCACTCGGACCCCATGAGCCTAGCCTTTTCACCGGCTCAAAAATGTAATTTACATTTAAATTACATTTTAATCATGTAATTTATATAATTAGATTATTATTTTTACTTTAGCTAATGAAGTTTAACGACTGGTGGTTTATCTAATTTGAAAAATATTAAAATATTTGATGTCTTTCTAAATCTATATATTTCACGAATAAAGTAATTGAATTTTTGGTTCAATTTATATTTTTCGATTTACTATTTCTACTTAGTCCTTTGTTATTTAGGTTACTTCTAGTTAATAATGACCGTCGGGCAATTGTAATGTATTCAAATAAATTTATAATCTAAGCGTTATTTGGACAATTGTTTGCAACACGAACGAGTGCTCGTGAAATATTTTCAAACAGAGTTATCATATTATATGATTACGATTTTGTCCTGTATATTTTACTTTGAGAAATAAAATGTTTGTTTAGCCAATAAAATAGCACCCCAATTATGCGAGAAAATTAAATTTATAACTAAACATACATATTTACATAGTCACGTAGTGTCTGTCTGTCACAAATAAAATTTTCAGTGCTCTTTATTCGAATTTTCGAAGTGGTGCTGTGTTGTTTTAGGGAAATTTCGTGTCATTTGCTATTGTGCTGGTAACACCGTTGTTTAATAGCCGACGTGTGTGCTTGTGCATGCTAGGTGTCCTCGAGCCATTTTAGTATTATATGAAACACACGTGTCCCATATGAGTGGCAAAAGGCCAGCGCGATGCCAATTATTTGGTGACGATACGAGAGTTGTACACCTCTCTTATAAGTCACCGATATTAAAGTATCATTTTAAGTGGTAATTGCCCAATAGAAAAGGCACTGGACTTGCGATCAAAGAGTCGCTACCCATTGGACTACTTACGTGAACCTACACCAAACACAAGTATTGGAGCTTACCTGAAGTGGTTTACAAGAATTCTAGTTATTTGAAACACGTATTGCTTACACAATTTACTAGTTATCTTTAACAAAAGCCATTGTTACTGTGTGTCACCTGGCGAGTAAGAGTTCTATAGACAAAAATACGTTAAATACGTTTTTGCTAAGGTCAGCAACGTACGGAAAATCGTTAAATTGTTTGATCGCCACCTCGATAATATATGTTTGGCACCAGAAGTTTATCCTAACCATATTTATTAATATAAATTCGAATGTGAGTATGTTTGTTACGCTTTTATGTCGTAACTACTTGACCGATCGTCATGAAATTTCATCATTCACAGTGTCAGACTGTCAGGGTTACAGAAAAGGGTAACATATCTTTCGTCCAGAAAAAAGTACTGTTCCCAAGGGATA
Organism: Catocala nupta; assembly: GCA_963675205.1. Taxonomy (NCBI): domain Eukaryota; kingdom Metazoa; phylum Arthropoda; class Insecta; order Lepidoptera; family Erebidae; genus Catocala; species Catocala nupta. Next base: position 21,386,130 of record OY776102.1, on the reverse strand, counting down.
TAAATTTATTGACGAGTGTAGCCGCCGGCTAGATCTAGTAATATTAGATTGAGAAAAAAAATCCTTGTTTGTGTTTATAATTACTATAACTGAAACTATTAAACGTATTTGAATCATTATTTTATAAGAAACCATAAGAAACCATACCAACCAACCAAATTAGAAACAACTCCTTCAACAAGTTACATAGGCTGTATAACATAACACTAATAGCTATGGGAGCGGAGCAATAATCATAAACGTGCGTTAAACCGCGAAGGATAGTTAGTTCTCAACAAAATCATCGATACATTTAATCGACTTTACCCACACTATGCTTTAGGTAAAAGGTGCAAAATACTTACATAATACATTTTAAAAGTGGCGAGAATTTTCCGCACGGTTTTCCTCGTCTACGTTTAAATCCTGGTCCGATCTTTTAACGTGCCGTTTTTGTAATTTTTAACCATTTTAGTTTTTAAAGAAGTTTTAAAGATATTTCCGCTACGTTTAACGGGGAGTCTAGTGTTTTTATCCTGCGTAATGTTGGATGGAAGGATGTTATTTATAAAATTTCATGAAGGTTCATTGACTATTCTTGTTATACGACGGTGGGCGATTTATAAAGAAGTGAAATATGCAGTTCTGAAGTTTTATTTGTTTGGGGAATAAGCTTGTGTATACATTAACCCGAGGTCATGAGGTTGCAGTTTCGATTCCTGCGTTGGACTAAATATTATTGGAATTTTCTATATGGCAAATATAAGTTGTTGATTGCAATAGACTTACCGTCCGAAGGCTACGTAGCCTTGTTACTAAAACGGCCCCCTTTCCTTTTTTTGTAATTTCGGTAGCGCTGCGGTATTGAATACGACTGTTGTGCATGTAGTCCCGGGTTCGAGTCCCGTGTCAGGCAAAATCTTATTTGCTTTTTCTATCCTGAAATTTTTAGAAGCAGCATTTTGCCAGTAAATGACAATATACTCACTTTATATTACGTAGGACCAAAAATCCGAAGTGATATGAGTGAAGAGAGAAGAGATTCGTAAATATAGGCTTGAAACTATGTATGTATTTAATATTGTCTTCTGTTTACGCGAATGTTATTCATTGAAATTAAACTACTATATACGGATTTTATCGCGTTGTTTATTTAACACTCTATTACATAATTTAGAAACTGTTACGCTACTATACTATACTATTAAACTTTACTAATTTTAAGCTAATTAAATTATTAAAACTATCAAATCTATTTGTTTTTAAGCTTACACTTTCCCCGACGTTTCGGTTGCTTTTCAGCAGCCATGGTCACGGGGAGACTAAGATGGTAGTTGTCTCAATGTTCCAGTGTGCTGTGGTTTGTTTCTTCACACAACACAACAAGTTTTGGTAGATCTTTCTCTGCCCGTAGGTAACAAAGTATTGTTTGTCTCCGCCTGCAACACCGCAATGTATTTAGCTTAACTTATTTGAATATACCTACGTACGTAGTTATTTTATTATTTGATAAAGTAAGCTTACAAAACAATGCATTAGTCAGTCGAATTTTATATAGATGTTGTGATACTTGTTTTTCTCTTTTCAGTTCATTACTTCTAAGCAATCGGGTTTTTTGTTTTTATAATAATAATTTTATTTCAGAATTATTAGTTTTATTAACCGACAAGTTATTTATGTTGTTACTTATGTAATATTATAATATAACATAATATATACATTGTTTTATTTTAATATATAACTAATCACAGGCAATGTAATTCCTGACTTGAATACATTCTTACTAGAAAATGATACTTCGGGCATCCCGATATATAATTGGTACGCTTTTTGACAATTTGTTTTAAAACATTAATATAAACGTGATATGATACATATATTTTTAAAATGGCCATTTCACGATCTTTCATTTGATACCCATATTGCTAAGGTAAGAAAAATAAAATCAAACTCCTCCCCTTCTTTTTCATCAGCGGGCGCCATTTCGAAAATTTATATAGCCTATATCAATACTCAATTCTGATGAATTCAACGACACCTCATATATCAAAAACCATCCAGCCGTTCGGGCTGTATGGCGTGCCATAGAAATGGACATACATACACACATACATACATACGCTCGAAAAACATTACCCTCCTTCTGACGCAGTCGGGTAAAACAGCAAATACAATCACAATATTATGTGAAGACAATAAGTCGAACACTGTACCAAAGTAATATTAACTTTTATCATGGGTACCAGGCCCCTCTCAATTTATTTAATTGTTGCTATTTAAAATAAATATAGAAGATGATTAGGATGTTAGTGTGTGTGTTTGATGGTAGGTGTATGTGTGTGCGTGTGTGTATGTACATATTATGTATGCTTTGTGATGTTTGTGCGTGCCTTACAGTATGATTACAGAGTGGTTATTTTAATTAAATTTTCGGTCTCGGCATAGTATTTTTTAATCCTGTATACACTAGTGAATAAGTTGTTAAAGTGCTATAACAATAAAAAACACGACCACACAATTCAGTTACATGCCGTATATTATAACATAAACGGACGGGAAGAGTCTGTACTAAACTCGCAGCCGGTGCACTCGACATTCCAAATTGCATCGTGTATGGAGATAGATGAACAAACTAACATAAGTTTTCATATAATTCATACTGAAATGCGTTCTGTTTACTGTATGTGGTTGTATAAGTATGAAATTTACAGCATGTAAAGGGGCTTTGAAACGGCCATTATTTTTAGTGCATTATACTGGCTGGCAATAACAGGCTGATTATTTATACATATAATAGAATTGTAACTGGTTAATAATAATAATAATATACTATCACATACACGCAACACCATCTATCCCAAACTAAGCAGAGCTTGTACTGTAGGTAGACACATAATTATACTTTTTTGTAAATACATACATATTATACATAGGAAGGTTAATGTTTGTACATAGGAAATATTTAAGAAAATAATGTTAGGTATCATTAGATTTGAAAGACCTCTTGTGCGCGTTCCGACAGAGACGCGGGGAGCGAGGAGTGCGCGGGCACGCAGCCGACGCGAGCGCCCGCGCCGCCCCGCTAGCCCACACACACTACCACAGCGCCGTGCAAAGGACGCACGCGCCGCGCGCCCGAGCGCTTTGAACTGTTTAAACAAGCCCGCGATAATACGTATAATATCTGTGCATATTGTTGGAACTGTTATTGTAATAAAACAAGTATTGTTGTACAGAAAACCGTGTCTAAATGTCCTAAGGGACACCTCTTTCCTACTAGAAGTATTCATGTTGAAATTAAACAAACTGTTTACGGATTTTATCGCGTTGTTTATTGGTGGTCACGGGGAGACTAAGACCGTGACCATGGCTGCTGAAAAGCAACCAAACGTCGGGGAAAGTGTAAACTTGAATATAAATAGTTGTATTATTTAAATAGCTTAACTAGTAAAAGTGTTTAACAATAACAGTTTAAAGTTTCAAAAGTATGTAATAATAGTGTTTTATAAAAAATAAATAATTAAAAAAATAAAAAATAAATACGCGATTAAATCCGTATAAAGTTTATTTAATTTTAATGTATAACATTCGCGTAAACATAAGACAATATTCATGTGTTCGAAGGATTTTCCAAAGATTCAAACAACGGACAAAAAGAACAACCAAGCTCGTAACCACCATTTTTAGAGCACAATTTCTTTTGTCCCAGTAAGGATTGAAACCATAACATTCGGCGTAGTGACAGTGATGAGCCGACTACTTATACCTACTGGTTTAACCGCCATCCGTACAGTATTATCTTTACAAGAGATACAGAATTTAATACAAGTATTTTGAAACTTTTGTCTGTATGTTTGTACGCAACGTCAAACAAAAACTACTGCACTTTTCGTAATTCTTTACAATGCCGTTTACCCAAAAAATCCATTATATGCTGAAAAACAGTTATATCCGTTAAGGTTAGTAAAATAAGGTTTAAAGTGGCGTGGCACTCAGTGGCTCGTATACGAGTCGCTGGTAAACAGAGGTACACATTGTAGCGGCTCGTATACGAGCCGCTGGCAAAGGATAGGTATGCGGTTTTTGCAGTTACATAGTTGGGATCTAACTTAAAATCTGGTGCATGTTCCAACTTGGTATGCCACCTAGGCACTGACACAACAAGAAATAGTTGGAGAGTCTGAGAGAGCGATATAATTTTTTTACCTTATCTACAGTGTAGATCAGCTTTTTCAGACATGAAAAGAAAGGAAAATATAGATTTCCAAATACCGCGCGATCATAGTCGCAGGCAAAATCTAATAAAATAATACACATATTTCTCATATGGTTATCCAAAGAAGTCTATTTGATCGACGCAACGTTTTGAGTAGGCTGAGCTAATTAACTCATTTTCAGACCGCGCACTGCTACTGAGCTTTTTTTTATACTACTGAAGTGGCAAACAAGCATACGGCTCACCTGATGGTAAGTGGTTACCGTAGCCTATGGACGCCTGCAACACCAGAGGCATCAATTGCGCGTTGCCAACCTTGTAAAAACCTAATAAAAAATAACTCAATAACTATTTTTTCGACCTGATTATAGGACCAATGCACAATAGTCGCATCTTCTAACATTGCACCACCAAGGCTTCCTAAATTATGTAGATTTCTGCATTTAATCCTATGTTATTTAAAAGTTATTATAAATTTTTAGCAAAATCCCATTCTCACAGGTGAAAGCCGAGGAGGCTAAGACACCCATTTCTTTCGATTGAGCTACGTGTAGCTAACTTGGACAACACCATTACTTACTTATAAATTTTCATTACTACTAAGTCTGAATTTTTGCCAGACTTAATCATTATAGAGATGAGATTTATATTAAGTAACTTGTAATACCAATAATAAGAGGTTATATATGAAAAAATGCAAAAAAGCAATTCTACGTTTTAAAAGAACAACACAGAAAAAGTCTTATTATATGTCTGAATTTTTTTGTCTTCGAGAAATATATTTGTATATATTTTATTTATATTATTTAATATGTTTATTGGTATGTATAAATTATGTAATATATCGTTCTTATTATGATATTGTTTAATATATTATAATATATATTAGTGTATATTTCATGCTAATCACCCAATCACCCAATGGTAGATAATGCCCGTGGCATTAAGTTCGCCGATGTACAATTTTGAGCATAAAGTTTTAAATAAATAAACATTATAGACATGCAGTTTGCTTTACGATGTATTCCTTCACCGATGAAGCTAGCGATAATTAACTAATTAATACGCACATAACTCCTAAAAGTTAGAGGTGCTCTTGGATCGAACTCGAGGCTTCCACGTGGCAGTCCAAAGATCTTCTACTAGACTATCGCTGCTTTAACACAGAAAATAATGATTTATAACAGAGTTTGCACATAGACATTTATATATATACTAGCTGATCCAAAAGTCGTTGTTCTGTCAATCTATACAAAAATAAATTTCACGGTATTAAACTCAATATCAAAACATCAATAATTTGTTTTATATAAAAATATATTTTATTTTTAATCTTTTCGACATTTCTCCTGGTTGTTCGTAAAATTTTGTTCATACAAACCTTATCCTGGGAATTACAAACACATAAAAATAAACAGCCAAATCGGTAGAGCCGTTCTTATGTGATGCTCCGTCATACATGTGGCAATCGATTTTTATTTATATATGTTCATAAGTAATACGTGGTTGTGTGTAATATAACATTACATGTACCGTAATTCATTATCATGACAGTGCCAATCATTTTGCGTCTTGTATTATTTTACACGGATATTGCTTGTCAACTCCATATGCTTCGCAAGCATCCTACAGGGTCATTACCCTAGGATAATTATTTCAGTTATTATTTTATGGTAAATAAAACTCCTATGACTAAAAAAAAGATGTGTATGTGTGCATTACCGATCACCTACTTAGATCACATGAAAAAGTGTCAACACAAAGAATAGTGAGCGCACACATTATATTTACATGATAGAGAACGATAGTGTATATTTTTCAATATGAGTTAGCGTGATATTTCTTATTTAGATATCATGTTTTTGTGTATCAGATGACAACTTAATATCCTGAAAGGTATATTTAAAAGCGTATGTATAATAAAAATCTTTAAATATTTGACATATTTGCTGACTCGGAATTTAATACACCTATATAATAAATTTTATTTAATGCAATGTAATAGTCATTGAATTGAAATTTATGATATTTTAATGAATTTTTTGCCTACATGAAAGCTATTCAAACTATGGAATTCGAAAAAAAATCCTCTTTACAATATATAGTGATCGCCTGAAACACATGTCTAACCTAGTTTAGAACAGTATTTTTTTTACTTTTTATACGAAGACATCTCCCGCACTAGGAATAAATCCTGAGTCGCAGAGGCTTTACAAACATTGAAACAACGGACACAAACAACCAGACTCGGAACAACCATTTGTGGATCACACAAATTTTTATCCCGCGTGGGATTTGAACCCACAACACTCGGAGTAGTAGTAGTGGCGACGCCATCAGTGCAGTTCTTATAGTTTTCTTACCATCACTATCATTATTTTGGTTATAAACTAGTTTATTAAGGCATTGAGTTATTGTTAGATTTAATTTACTACTAACATACTCCTTTCTTAGTCGAAAAAAATTTATTACTTAAAAAAATGTCATGTACTTTAATCATGGATGTGCTCGTACCGTAATTAAAATAATACCAAAAAGTGTCTACACTAAGAAGAATGGTAGAAAACGCAGGTATACGATTTTCAATGTGAGTGAGCTTGATATTGATCTGGATAGCCAAACAGAAGTGGCAGTAAGCAGGGCACATATCACGCAGAACCGATGGCCGTTGGAGCAGAAAGGTTCTGGAGTGGCAGCCACGCACCGGAAGACGCAGCAGGGGTAGGCCTCCCACAAGGTGGACCGACGACCTGGTAAAGGTCGCGGGAAGCGGTTGGATGCGGGTGGTCAAAGACCGGTCTGTGTGGAAACCCTTGGAGAAGGCCTATGTCCAGCAATCTGATACCCTCGCATTTAATATTTATTTTGTACCTGTTTACTACAGTCCAATAAACAAAATAATTAACTATTTAATTTGCATATAACTTGGAAAAGTCAGAGGCGTGCCTTCGGATTGAACTCGTGATCTTTGAGTGGCAGTCCAACAGTCTTCCATTAGGCTATCGCTGTTGAATCTAAGTAGAAAAAGGTACTTGTATTTTATACTCTAATGCAGTGAAAGAAAAAGAATGAAAATTGTTTGGCTTTCATTTCCCCAGTCCAGCTACTTAAACAAAATTTGAATCTAAGCTGACATACAGCAGTGATCTACATTGCCTCTTGCACTAAATATTTAGACTGCATCAGGGATGCAACGGTAGTGACTGCGATGACTGTGCATCAGGACTCGGTTTCGATTGCCGGTTTGGTTTATGTGTTGTTATTATATAGCAAAAAGTTGACAGATTCTAAATATAAGATTTCATAATTTTAAAATCAAGTGAATTGAAGATAGATGGCCAGTGTTGTAATTTTAACAGTTCTGTAACATGATTTATTAAACAGATGTTTAATGGCCGCGCACTAAAAAGCGAATTACGATTGGGCAATCAGAGGAGTGAGCGAAGAATAATTTTTGCTTAAAAATGTAATCTTTCAACTATAGTGTATAAACGGTAGCTAGCACCTACGGCGTTACTACATTGTGTATATAATATATTTATTTCAGGATACTTATCTCTTCGGACGTGGTGCTTCGTATAATTATGATAGAACTTTTGTTGGTAGTAGATCCTCGCTGGTTTCAGCATGAATGGGCCGGATCGACCGGGGTAGTACTACCCTCTCACAGAATACCGGCGTGTAGTAACGGTACCCGTACTGTTGCGTTTCGTATTGGTGACTGAGAGAGCCAAAGGCCCAGTTACTCCGATCCTTTTTCTATCCTTTCCTTTGTCCTTTCCCTCCTTCATTCCTTTTTAAAGGGCTGGCAACGCACTTGTAACTCCAATAGGGTTGCGTGTGTCCATGGGCGGCGGTAATCGCTTACCATCAGGTAAATCGTCTGCTCGTTTGCCAAGCCATATCATAAAAAAAAGGAAAATAAAAATCTTCAACTGTATTCCGTCAAAAAATTCTTAGTAGCAGCATGAAATCGGGATCTGTGCTTGGTAAAGGTAAACGGCAATAAGTTTGCCCCTCTTAATTCACGGCTAGTGAAACGTGGGTCTACAGTACATCTACCTACACTTTTGGGGATATATGTAAGCGTGAGACGATACATGCATTTTCAGAAGCTATTTATTTATTAAAATTCAAAACAGAAACTCTATTAGCTTGTTGGCGGTAATAAATGTGGGTGTGTCTGTTCAAATAACTGTGTGTGTGTTTGTGCAAATAAATCCAAAGGAGACAAAGCCCTGTTCCGGTACATTACATCACCTGTTAAGACTTCAATAACTCAAGTGAGTAAAACGCTGGTTAAGCTTATAAAAGGGAGAAACTGACACCGAAGTGAGCAGTTAATTTTGCTGCTTTTATCGCTTATAACATGCACGAGGCACTTGCATGAGTTTAATGGATAGTGTAAACGACCGACGCAAGACACGCACAAGTAACCCGTATAGATTATTCATGTATGTAGCCTATTTGAGTATCTTACCTACTCGAGTATCTTGCCTACTCGAGTATCTTGCCTACTCAAGTATCTTGCCTACTCAAGTAGATACTCGAGAGATACTCGAGTAGGCAAGATTGCCTACTCGATTATCTTGCGCATTTATACCCGTATTAGCTACGTGCGTTGTGTATAATCACGATTTGGTTTTGTAAGGTTAGGTATGATATTCAAAGGAGCAAAGAGTAAGACTTTGATTCATGTATATAAAAAGGATAAAGCTTTCGATTCTCACTTTTTCTACATGCTCTAATATATGAAATTTGGAGGTTTTACATGGTAATAATCTTTTACTGATCACTATTTTGGTGATATGGACATATCTAATACTCGTACTAAATTTTGCCTGCGTCTTCGCTTGCGTCTAGGTTCGGTTTAGATTAGCAACAGTATTTTTCTGGATAAATGGTACCCGTTGTCAGAAGACAGAAAAGTACATACATACTTTTCTGTTCTTCTGACAACGTTCATGCAAAATTTCATGATGACCGGTCGAGTAGTTAAGGCCGGAAAGCGTAACAAACAAACAAACTTACATTTGCGCTTATAATATTAGTTAGGATATTCATAAGTGATCGATGTAAAGGTCTACTATTTTCTTCGCACTATTTTCCAACAGCAACTTGAAGAGGAAAATAAACCACATCGCTATCAAAGCCGTGTCGTATAACCAATATATTTATATATAACCCTATCTTAACATATGCATCTCATAGCTTTAGTACCAAACATCAATCACAAGAGGTCGTTACTGTCGCTAATGAACTGAAGCCTTCTCATGAACTACTAAACCAATCACTAGCGTTCATCACGTGTAGAACACAGCTCAGATTGTCTCGTTTGCATTGGAGTATTGTTACTTAATATTACTGATTGGACGGCGTGTAACTGATACATATGGGAATATTAACTGAATGTAAGGCCTGCATTTATATGCTGAATTCAAGTCGAGGTTCACCAAAGAGATTTCGTCAATTATTTGACGAATAGTTTGCACTAAACTGAAAGCTATCCGACGACGATATCAATGCACTGGCATTATTCAGTCAGGAACTGTTTCTGGTAATAGACTCGCCGCCTACTAAGTAAGATCTTAAAACCTAGGCGATATGTGGTTTTATCTATGCCTACCTCTTCACAGGCACAGGTGGGATACCGTGATACTCTTAAAGTAGCTAATGTATAAAATCTATAAGGATTTGTAACTGCTTGTTATCAAAAGAATTCTATTTTGGCTATAAATGAAAACTCCGCTAAAAATAATTGTTGTATCGTGGGGGACTTAACAAATAATATAATATATTTTATCACATACACATGTGGAGGTACAGGGTGTGAAGTCCCTCCAACACAAAGGGAGGATCCTCCGACCAGGCTGGTTGATCGTGCCTGGCGGGCCGCGGCCCGACGGTTGATGTCGGGAGCTTGTATATATACTCAGTCGCTGTGTAAACTTCACTTGTGCGATGCAGAATAGTATGATGTCATGTGAAGTGCGATTGTATCGCCATCTGTTGAATGTAGGCTGAACTTCTTCGTCTGTGCGGAGTCGCCACACACACAACACCATATATCCCAAACTAAGCAGAAAATTCAAAATTATGTAATAACAGTGTTATAAAGTAAAATAAACAACGCGACAAAATCCGTATAAATTGTTTAATTTCAATGTATAACATTCGCGTAAACATAAGACAATATTATGTAAGCAGAGCTTGTACTATGGGTACTAGACAATGGATAAACATACATATTGTATACCTTTTTTTTGTAAATACATATATATTATACATAGAAACACCCAAACCAAGACAAACATCCATGTTCGTACAAACAAATGCTTGACTTGTGCGGGAATCAAACCCGCGACCACAGACGTGGCAGTCGGTTACACTAACCACTATGCCATCGAGGCTCGAATCCACAACACTCGAAGTAGTAACAGTGGCGAAGCATTTAAATCACAATGCGATTCGTGCAGTCAAAATTGGAAAAGGAAAACGGAATTGCACCTTCAGAGCGTGCCAGAGATTTGACGCAAGATATACGAACATAGCAGCGATAGCATAATAGGAGACCGTTGGACTGCCACGCAGAGGTCTCGGGTTCGATCCCAAGGCACGCATCTCTGACTTTTCGAAGTTATATGCGTATTAAATAGTTAATTATCGCTTGCTTTAACGGTGAAGGAAAACATCGTGAGGAACCTGCATGTCTGAGAGTTCTCCATAATGTTCTTGAAGATATGTGAAGTCTGCCAACTCGCACTTGGCCAGCGTGGTGGACTATGGCCTAACCTTTCTCACACTGAGAAGATGACCGTGCCCACAGTGGGACAGTTTAATACAGGGCTGGTATTATTATTATTGTACGAAATTGCCAGCTCGTCCAGGTAAACCCCGGTAAAACCGACTGTCGTAAGATTACGAGTAGTAGCACTGTTACTGCGTTTTAAGTAAATCAGTCAAAGCAGACTTACACATCCCTTTCTCCAACCTCCTCTCCCCTTCCTTTTCATTCATCGTAACTTGCAGCGATGCTTGTGATACGGTTGGCTATTATAGACTACTAGGTGAACAGCATGCTAGTTCCCCAGCCGTATAGTATAACAAATTAAATTTGACACTTGCAATGTTAGGTATAAGAGGCGAACTAAAATATGTTGCTTTGGCAGTAAACTAGGTACTGAATAATGCATAACTTATAACGAATGCTTAAATAATGTGTTTCCTTACGAAGGCACGTCACACACTCACACGAAAAGTGGATAATTACGATTTCTACGAAGTCATCTAAATATCCACACTCTTAAAGCATAAAGTACATAATTTGTTGTTCATGTTAAGAACCCATGTGATGTGTAAGAAGAAGAAGATAGGTAGCGAAGCTATTGACATTGACAGCGCATTTTTTTATATCCGTATTCTTCATGAGAACTTAGTATCATAATCAATTTGATCCTAAATTAGAATCTGACACCTCGGGATGGTCGAAAAACATAAGCACACGATTATATCATCAAAATATTCGTACCTAAAACCGAGAAATTCGGAACCATATACCAAAATGTCGGCGTTTACCATTTACAAGACAGGAAACATTCTCGAAGTTTCTGTAGGTGCGTAATTGAGTAATCTGGCTAAGTCTCCACGGACATTAACTTAGTGGAAAGTAAAGGACAACATGTATGTAGTAGTGTGTATCTACTACAATGTTACTAACAAGGCAATGCCTCAGAGGTTTGAAATGAGACGTCTTCAGTAGTTTTAGTTGTTATCTAGTATGAAATTCAAACCACGAAACTGCTATGATGAAGCACTGGGTTCTGAATTTGATTTCTTTTGTGTAGTTGACACTTTACATCGTTATTTTCATAGATATATGATTAGAATTAAATGAAACGTTAACTTTCAGTTGAACCTCCAATTGCCAAAATATGATAGTTGCCTTGAAATATATTTTGCAGTTTTTGCGTGAAGTTCAAAAAAAAACACAGACATTAAGAAAAATAGGCTTAGGATTAGGATTAGGATTAGGATCTAATATTTTCGTTTAGGTTAATAAGTGATTTTTCTAAGAGTTTGATTGTAAGGTGAAGCAAAGGCCTAACCTAAGAATCAGACTTCATAATTATCGGTTGTGCAGTAGTTAGAACCAAGACTATAAAACAAAATAGGCAAAATTTATTTAGTTTGTTACTATCCGGTATGAATGAGGACGGATTTAATCCCAGTTTTAGCGGGAACGTTAATCCGCGGTTGGTATTTCACTGCCAGCAGATTTATTAGTCGGCTAAGGATGTACAGGGCTATTCAATTAGCCGAGCCACTACTTACAGGCTATTATTATAGCCTAGTGACACGACAGAAGAAGACAAAATGGCTACCATACCTCAAGGCTAGTAATTTATTTATTAGGGATAAACAAACAGTTACACATTACCCTTAATCTAATTCTGTATTCACACCGTTATCAACGTAATATTTAAATGTTACGAATGTACATGACAATGTAAACTAAGCGAAAATACTGTGTAAATAAAGCTTAACACGAAAGGTAGAGTACCTATAACCAGTTATTTATTATTAGAAAGGTTTCCCTAATAATCTGTATGATATTTAATGGCTATATAGTTTTGAAGAGTTTGCCATTGGGTCATGATAATTAGAAATGGTAGGTGGTAGTACAATACTGAATTCTTCTCCCTAGTCTTTATTATTCCCATGTTACTTGGGGTCGGCTTTTCTAGTCTAACCGGATTTAACTGGATATCAGTTTTTACACGGAGCGGCTGCCACCTGACCTCCGCAACCCAAAGGCTAACGATGCCCTAAGGCTAGACCAGTGTTAGGATATTATAGGGTACTGACTTCCCAATAACTACTGCCATAGATGTTCATGGCAGCCTGGACCGATGACTTAACGTGCTCCCCGAGGCGCGGAGCAGGCGATAAATGTCGAACGACGATGAATGTAATTTCGAAAAGTCATATATATTCCGAAAGTCAGAGGTGCGATACGTGGGTTCGAACCCGAGAAACCCCACTGAGTACTAATTATATTATTGAAATTTTATGGTTATACTTACAATGTACTGCCTAGATGGCTTAGGTTCTTTAGGTGCATTTTACTTTCCTTAAGACGTTGAAAGCCATTTGGTAGACACAATAAAAAATGTGTTATGGGGTTCTTCAAATAGGGTGTTAAAAGATTTATACAAGGTCGGCAACGCGCAAGTGATGCCTCTGGTATTGCAGGCGTCCATAGACTACGGTGACCACCAACCATCAGGTGGGCCGCATGCTTGTTTGCGACTTTAGTTGTACAATATGTTGCTCGCGGTCTTGAATACATTTTCTATTTTAATTTAACGCCCTAAGGGTGTATGGCGTTGAATATAATTATAATATAATATTCTTCATTGGTGATTATATATTTCAGCCGCTTGGTGCTAAAACGCTGGGCCCATGCGGTCCAAGTACCAAGTCTGTGCATAAAGACCTAGCTAAGCGACTGATCGATGCCCCGCGGGTCCAGAAAGCTGGTATTTTTATTGCGCAAAGACTAATCTTTGCGCAATAAAGAGCAATGTCTATGCATTGCGCAAAGACTAATCATTGCGCAATAAAGTGCAATGCCTATGCATGCATCTTCAACGTAGCAATGCTGCCAGTCTTTCGAGTACGTTGCCTATTGACAGCAATGCCGAGGAATATTATAACGCTTTTAAAATATTGGTGTTAATTTTCTCTTTAACATTGCTGTAAACATATATTTTTAATATTATTATTTATTCTAATTTATATAATTATGTAATTGTTTATTCGAAGTAAAAATGCAATATATAAAAAAATATTTTAATATAAAAATTAACATGCTTAGGCACTATATTGTACATAATTAGTATAGCTATATACGACTCCGGTACCGTCGTAGGTTTGGACCGGGACGTTGTCATCTTTCCCTAGGTGAGACTGACATAACTTCTTCGTCGCCCCGCGGAAGGAGATGCGTCAATGCATTCCCCCACGTAAAAAAGGGATTGTTATGTAAGTCACAGACTTGTGTTACAGCTGCTATGGCCTTCTTTTAGAAATGAATGTTCAATTTATAAGTAAAATTTATTATGCAATAATACAAAGAAAATTACTATTCATAAATGACTTAACAAAAATTAATAATATATATAAAAGATGGATTCTTCAGTCAGCAGTAAGTCTATGTATATTTCCTCATGAAAGTTGCCTTTATTGTTAAGTCATGGTGATCGAGATCGCTCCATCATATCAGTATGTGCACTTTAAATTGTCATCCATCAGGATTAAACTTAAAAGAGACAAAGGTTCGTGCCGTGACATAGACATTAAGAACTTTGAATGGCAGTCGAACTATTTCTTCACTAAGCTATCGTGGCTTTCGGCATCTTTGTCGTGGAAAGACCGAGTTTTTGCAGACAAGTCGCGGACACAGCCAGTATAAAATTAATGTTTTTAACAGTTAAGTTTTACTTACTTTCTAAGGCTTGACATTAAACCTCAACGTAACGACATGGGTGTAAGACATTAAACCTCAACGTAACGACATGGGTGTAAAAACTCAGGATTTCAACCACTTCGTCTTCATATGACCTTTTAGTGGATATCCCCTGACCTTATGAACTCTCATCATCTCATCATCTCATCTCACTCTCAACAACCATCTTAAACTAAAATTACCAAGAAACGTATAGGTCGTACTTCCATATTGAGTGAAAAGCAAGAAAAAGATCTTGCTCAACGATTTATAAGATTTGCTAACATCGGTGTGCCGGTCAAAAGTCATCAGCAGACAAGCGTTTATTTTCTGTGAAAATCATAACATTAAACATAATTTTAATAAAGACTCAGGCATTGCTGGCAAAGACTGGCTGTTTTTGAAGAGAAACACTAAAATTTCGAAGAGGAACGTCAATTTAAGAATCCAGCGAGAGAACAAAAATTGAACAGATCCATTGTTGCTCAACGTTTTGAAGAAATCAACCAACTTTGTGAAGTATTAGATATTCTACGTAACCCAGAACGACTCTACAACATGGATGAAAAGGGATGTAGGCTTACTATTCATCATCAAAAAACTGTATTGGCGCAAAGAGAAGCTGGTCGAGTCCATTTGATTACACCTGAGCATGTTGAAAATGTTACAATTGCAATGTGTGTTAGTGTCGGTACCACTATCCCTCCAATGATCATCTTTAAAGGACAAAGGCAAAAACCCGAGTTTAGTGATAACTTATCACCTGGAAGTTTACTGAAGATGGCTCCGAGAGAGAGCATGATCACGGAGCTATTCATTAAATTCATCAATCATTTAGGAAAATACAAAACATAAGGAAAATCTTTGTTAATTTTTGACGGAGCGTGCTCGCACCTAGATTATATAATTGTTGAAGAAGCCGATAAGCATGATATTGTCCTAAATTTTTTATTAAGTAACACAACCCACGAAATTCAACCGCTTGATAAATCGGTAAATAAGTCTTTTGAACATCACTGGGATCAAAAAGCAATGTTATACATGTACCCTGATGGACGCTTGACAAAATATTTTAAATGGATTCAGGGCTACTGGATTATTTCCATTCAACCCCGACATCTTACCACCAGCGGTCTTAACCGAACTGCCTCTTTCACAAACTTCAACAACAATTATTAATGAGTCTAATGCAGACAGTCATGAAGAAATGTCACGTTGTGATTTTATTTCCCCCTTAATAATAAACAATGAGGAACTTAGTTCTGTTTTTAGAACTGAATGTCCTCAGATATTTTTGGAAAATGCTAACTTGAAGACTCCAACTCCAGAAAATCATTGTGCAAAGAATACACAAACGGACAAACGTATGTACGAGAGTACTTTTTATCCAGAAAAACGCGGGTAAATGCGGACAAAACCTAGTGTAGAAATAAATTTATACAACCCAATTCATGTGTGGATTGTGAGAAATTCACGCGCATTCGCACAATAGGAAGTACACTTGTAAAGGTCAATGATATTCAAATAAATGTAAATGGGATCCAACTGACCTACTATTTTTATCGTGTTAGCGTCCTTCATGCGTTGAGATATTGTGTATGCATTTGAATATAATACGTAATTGGAGAGGTAGGGTACAACTTAGACGATCATTATCAGTATTCAGTATTCCTTATTATATAATATCAGCCTTGTATTAAACTGTCCTAGTGCTGGGCAAGGGCTTCTTCTCTCGGAAAATGGTTGGGCCATAGTCCAACACGCTTGCCTAGTGCGTTTTGGTAGACTTCACATATATCCGAAAACATTATGAAGAATTCTCAGACATGCAGGTTTCCTCGCGATGTTTTTCTCCACAGTTAAATCTAGCAAAATTTGACTATTGAGTACGCAAAGAATCAGCATTGCCATTCAACAAGGTAGTGCTGCCAGGGATCTGGACACTTTTCCAATAGACAGCAATACTCAGGAGTTTTCCGACGCTGCCTAAACCAGCCTTTATCATCGGATTTTATCGCGTTGTTTATTAAAACTTTTATTAAATATTTTTGCAAATATTACGCTTCTATTGAACCTTTACTACTATTTAAGTTATTTACAATAATAATTAACTATTAGAACTATTTTAATTTCAATGAATAACATGCGCGTAAACGTAACACAATTTTATGTGAAACAGCTTTTATCATATATTTTGTGCCATTCCATTTTATTTTGTTTTGCTTATAAGTTAGGATTTTTAATATTAGTTTATTTGTATATAATGATCGTTGTCTTTGTACATCATTTAATTTCCTATTAATAAAAGTTACCCAAAATTAAGTATAAGGCCTGGTAATAAGCAAATATGTTATTATGTACATTATGGACTAAGTTTGGGCACAGCAAATTTTACATAATTAACACAACTTCCTAACTATATTAATCCCAACTTTTTTTAATAAGTACGTAAGGAATATAATATTTTATAAACACAATATTAACAATTTACTTTAAATATAATGACAGAAAAATATATTTGCTAATACTTTAAACTAGGACACCGTAATGGTAAAAAGCTGTAAACTTTGGTATATTTTATTTTATTTATAAATTTATTTGAACTAGCGGTCGCCAAGTGGGCGAAATTCGACCATAATAATATAATATAATATAATATTCTACCACATACACACAACACTATCTAGCCCAAAATAAGCAGAGCTTGTACTATGGATACTAGACAATGGATAAACATACATATATACCTTTTTTTTGTAAATACATACATATTATACATAGAAACACCCAGACCAAGACAAACATCCATGTTCATGCACACAAATATTTGTCTTGTGCGGGAATCGAACCCGCGACCTCAGGCGTGGCAGTCGGTTACACTACACTATTTAGTTTTTATTGTCTATAACTATACCAAACTACATACATACCCTTATAATCATATTTCATTTAGATTTCTCCAAGGCTATACAGGTTAATTTACCTATCTTTTTCAAACAAATTATTATTTACTTAACCATACTCTTTCATTGACGATATTCCTAAGCTTGCTAATTTGTTTTCCTTTTTTCATTATTACATAATTATAAATAAGGTATGTAACCATGGTTACGAAGAACTGGACGACATTAGCCGAACAATGCCGAAATATGTACTACGAACACAATTCGACTGCGTGTGACAAATTAATGCATGGTTGTGTGCGTGTAGTGTTTTTTCATTAATTTAATGTATTTCTTATGCATGTTTTATAAAAATATTAGGATTCGCCACTCCTTCTCCATATAAACTATAACTGTGCCATATTTCATACTCCTACAAAATTTTTGCTTCACGTATTAATATATAGATATTTTATATTTAGTTTTCGGCTAGATATTCATTTACACTATAATAACTTTTATTACTTAAATACCCTTTGTGCTTTATAACGTTTCGGATCTTGTTATAAATTTTAATGCACATTACAAACGACCCTGACCTAGAGAGAGAGACAATGACTATGAGTGATAGTGGCTAGGTATTGACCTTGATGACTATTCTCTGACCAGATCAGATACTTTCTTAGTAAGGTTATGTTTTGACTGCCTCGGTGGTGCAGGAGTAGTAACTGCAAATGCTGTTTATGGTTTCGGGTTCGAATTTTGGATCGATCCAGCAGACGTAGTTGCATTGTTAATAGATTTACTCAATAATGTTTTAATGGCATGATGCGGTGTAGCACACTCACATGCCTTTGCAACTGTGTAAAGCCATTGTTTCGGATTGCCATCCCATTGAATTACGAAAGAATAGAGAGTCCACTTGTGCACACTACTGTTCACTTTAGTTTATCCTGTGCAAATAGTCAGTATCTATTACAAATGGGCAATGCAATCAAAATCGATCGAATCGAATCGATATAAAAGCTTAGAGTTAAAGCCACCTATTTTAATGACCCGTACTCTATTGTGGGTCCAGCGGTTACGGCAACTATAAGTTACCCTTACATCATTTATATCATCAGACTATCGAGTTAATTATCCAACACAAGTATCGAACACACTTCCCCAAGTAAAGAGGGCAAGCATGTTTATTTGTTGACAATCTCATACATCATGTTTCATATCACCAAGAATATTTTCTCCTTTGTCTAAGAGAGGAAACTTTCATTACAAAGCGCCTGTGTTCTTTTGTAAGGCAATACAAACATTTAACATGCGTATTCCAATCACCTTATTCCTTACTCATAAGAACTATTTTTGACTGAACCAGGTTTAGGAATAAAATTGCGCAGAGCAAAAGATGAGCCGTTCTTACAAATTTTCCTTTGCTGTTCAGTATGATGTGTCTTCAAACTTTTGATAAGTAGTTGCATTTTTGCAGTACGCAACAATAAGTTTGTATCTTGTTGGGTTAGGAAGGAACGCGAGGTGTGCTAATTACTGTGTTAAGTCTTTGTAAACAGTGCCATCTAGCGCGTAGGCATTGAATTAAGTGTGCTTAAGTTATACATCTGTACCTATAAATGGAGAAACAGATTGACTGACTGACATATGTATCTGCGCTCGTCATGTGCATAACGCAACTTTGCGTGGAATTCGGTTATATCTCAAACCCGTTCCACTTTACTGCGGGTGGTATTTAAAAAAATCATTTTATTGTGGATGATACCCATAGCTTGAATTTGACAGTAGGGTTTCTTATACCGATATAAAACCTTTGGACAATATTTCAAACTTCTTTACTCAGCAGTTGGGGCTATGTCTTGATCGATTTATAAAACATAACCTATTTTTGAACTGATGCAGGCGTTCGACAAAAAAAGCCTTCACCATGTGCTCGCTTAAGTTATATAAAGACCTCTGATTGTTACACTAAATTTAAAGAATATTTTGATGAACGACGTAAGGAAAAAGGAATATTTTTAAACAATTCAGTGTCAGCATCCTCGAATACCTTGGTTTTATAATAGTAAATTAAGTAGAGGTAATATACGTGCAATTAAAAGATTACGTTCGTGCCACTATCTATCGCGAAAATTTGCTTTCTTGATGAAGAAGGCTAACTCACCTAATTGTGATATATGTGGCGCAATAGAAGATGTTCTACACATACTTGTCGAATGTGTTAAATATCAAAGGGTTAGAGAATCATTTTTGTGCAGAATTTTAATATTAATTAGTATTATCAAGAAGCATTTTTAAGTATATTAGCCGAACTGATTTCTGAAGCTGCAAAATTTATTACAGAAAAGATTATTTATAACAGATGATTCTTTAATCTTTAACCTTTAAAACTTAATTAAAATTAATATATTATTGTAGTATGTAGTATATGTACTGTTTAGGAAACGCTGGGGCTCACCGATCCTTGATGGACATATGCCCCTAAATAAATAAATGATCTGAATATCCAGAAAGATGACCAATATATAAACATAGTAAGACGCATCTATGATTTTAATCTTTGCATTAGAGAGCTATTTTCAAAATTCATTTACTAAAGAGTTGGTGGAAGTTCAAAATTTGTCTGAATAAAATATTCAGATGGTTCTAATTTTCTATGGTCGAAACTTTGTAAAATGTGTTCACTTTTGTTTTTTTGGAGTACCTTACTCCAAAAAAACAAAAGTGAACACATTTAACCTTGGTTGATAAGTCTACCCTAAAGAGGTTGAAATAATTTGACAAAGTTTCTAATACAGAGTGCGAATTTAATTGCAATAGCAAGTTCCCTGACCCGAGAAACGAACCCCTAAACCTCATGCTCAACAGTCGCTGTTCACTACGATTACGTCACCGAGATACATATTTGATGTATAAACTAAATGAGTCACTGCATTTTTATTTTGAATAAACAATTGAACAACTATATTAATTAACAAAATATATACAAATAATTGATACGCAACAAGGTAAAGAAAAAATGAAAATAACAACAATATTTAAAAGGCTAATACTCGGTATATATTACTCCGCTTCGCTACAATTGGTAACGTGCCAGAAGACATTGCCACGTCGGAAAGCAATCTTTGCGTAAAGAAAATACCAGTTTTCTGATTATGCGAGACGTCAATCGAGGCGCATATGCATCTATATAAGCAGACCTATTATTTTGACCTCATTGTCTTAGAGCTTGACACCAAACGACTCAAATATGTACTCATCTATGAGCACGTATTTCGTTACTTGCGCCGCTTGAGCATTTCCGCTGATGCAGTAGCAGCATCAGCACAAATTGCTGTACTAGAAAGATGTGATAGCGGAAGGGTATCGACACAAATTGCGTCCCACCGATTTTCCATGGCAATAATGACATACCCTCTGATCTCTTGTCATCATCACGTACCAAGCCATGACGTTTAAGCTGAGCCAGAAAAATAAATGTACTCGTATAAGACTTGCGTTCGGTTCTTTAAGCTTCGCGGCGGGCTCCAACAAACCCTAATCCATTTTCTTCTCCAATTAAACTGTTGGAGAATATTCTGAAGATCTTCTTTCGTGACACATAAATATGTTTCCACAAAGATGGTAAAATCTCTCTACATGTAAAGGTTACAACTATTTGAAGCGACTTGACAAGCTATGAACTTATAAGCTCTCCACGTCTAGACTGCAAAATAATTTAATCTTGTACATAATATTATACAACGAAAGCTCTGTTGTATATTTCACGGAAAGAAGGTTTATCATAATACTTACTTCTCTATCAGACAAAAACTGTAGTATAAGTACAAAATTATTATTTTTTTATTTTTTATACAATTTAGGTGGCAAACTAGCATATGACTCACCTGATGGTAAGTGGTCCCCGTAGCCTATGGACGCCTGCAACACCAGAGGCATCACTTGCGCGTCGCTGACCCTTTAGGCAAGGAAGTGGGAAGGAGAAGGAGCGGGAAGGGATTGGGCCTCCGGCACTCTCATTCACCGAAGAAAACACAGTAGGAATACTGCTATATCACGTTGATATTCTGTGAGAGGGTAGTCCTTCCCCGGTCATCACAGTCGAATGGTAGAGTGCTCAGAAGACTGGCGTTTATTAGAGGGTTTTACTTTAGCTTTTTACACATCTTTCAAATGCTATCTTTTCAGATTCTATTTTGCCATGCTTGAAGTTAGAAGCAGAGACTAAAATGTTCATTTTTATTGTATTTTATTTGATTTTAAGCTTAAGTGTGTTAATATCATTAGAATGCAAATTGTATAATGGTTGTTGGAAGGCAGCATTGGCAATTAAAAATAGTGGCCGTAAGTTATGTGCTCGTTTTTCTAAATGGTTCAATGCCCTTGCTTTGCTGAGCGTGGCAACAAGTAAATGTAAATGTAAATTCATATTATAGTTAAGTTAGTATAATCTTGACGCTCATGAGTGTTACTTTGTGACTTACATGAACAAATATGCTAAGATATTGATTTCCTTTTAATATTCATAATTTATTTAGTTCTATAATAATTTAGGTTTAAGCCAGTTATATTATTATTAATAATACTTTATTTGTATGTATATAATAAATAGGACAGTACACATTAAAAAACGTAAGCATAGTAA
Source organism: Catocala nupta (assembly GCA_963675205.1). Taxonomy (NCBI): domain Eukaryota; kingdom Metazoa; phylum Arthropoda; class Insecta; order Lepidoptera; family Erebidae; genus Catocala; species Catocala nupta. The sequence continues at coordinate 21,363,895 of OY776102.1, read as the reverse complement.
GATATTTTCATTTTCTTTAGATTCTATTATATATTACAGTACCATTGAAACAAATTAAAAAAGAACGTCAAGCGTAATAAGACATTTTCATTTTCTCTGTATTCAATTACTTTCTTAGACCCTTGTCTCACCTAGAAACTAGCGTAAATGTAAATGCAGTGGACTCACTAATTACTAAACTTTCTCGTTCAGGAGTGTTAATTTGTAACCTAATATAGCATGCCTGTAAATTAGGTAAAACATGTCTTGAACAAACCACTTCATTGTAACATATTATGGCTGTATAAATGGCTTTTGACCAAAATTTAATTAATAAGGCTCAGCGATCTCAATCTTTATTAACCTCTGAGTCTTCTTCGAAGAGGTTAATGAAAACATTATGTGTGTCTGTTTGTTAGTGACAGTTTGTTAGTGATAGGCATAGTTCCGGAACCACTGGACCGATTGACTTGTAACTTGGTGTGAAGACAGTTTGAGTCATCTCTTGGTCGAGTTTGAATATGGACCCTGTGGGTCAAAAGACCCCCGAGATATAGGGGTCACAAGGTCATAATTTCAGGGGATATCCACCAACAGAGTGATTTGGAAGTCCAAGGAAGAGGCTTTTGCCCAAAAGAGAACATTACAAAAAGCTGATGAAAAAAAAGAAAGGTCACATGAAGACGAAGAGGTTGAATCCTGGGTTTTTACAACCATCTGGTTAATACCAGATTTAGTCCGCGGCTTCGCTCGCAATAATCTTGTCTTTGTTAATAAATTTCTATCTCTCGGAAACAGTACTTTTTCTGCAGGAAATTTACCATATATCCTTTTCTATACAACTAACAACGTATATGCAAATTTCCATTATGATCGGTTGAGTAGTTTAGGCCTGAAATAGTAACAAATAACACTGCACAACAAAATTGCAACTTTTGTCTGATGAATGACTTTTATCGCATGATGTTTACTAATTCGACGTCGCTGATTCTACATATACCCTCATTATTTTGTAATAGCTCTTGTTTACGAGTTGTAGCTTCCACTAAATTTGCTGATAACTAGAACAATATTAAGTTTTCTTAATATAATTTGATATGGCATCGGCAAGACGTGTTTGTGTAAATAATCCGAATCATTTTTGTTTCATTTGCGGAGAGTATACAGGGTGTTCGGTAATTAATGGATAACCTGGAAATATCTTAAAGTGGAAATGAGGGCTGTTCAAAAAAAAAATATGAAAAACAAACTATCCAGAAAAAAATGAAAAGGTATCTATCCTAACTACTACCTGAGATATGTGTTTTTTTTTTAATTACCATGTATAACTTTCTTGTATACTACGACCATAAATGAATGAAATCCATCGGATTTTTGTTGTTTTATTATTAAACACTAATTATGCTAATAGATAGACAGTCACAAGTATGCTATGCTATAATAGCTTGCACTTTTAAATACATATATATCTTTTTTCATTTTTCTGAACGGCCTTCAGTTCTACTATAAGACATTTCAAGGTTATCCATTAATTACCGGACACCCTGTATAAATAATAATGATAAGCTCTGCTCACTACCTTCAGCTTCAGCAAGGAAGTCAAATAAAAGAAAGATGTTTTCAACTTAAGAACTAAATAAAATAAGATAATCCTTAATTATACTGTGTTTTATTATAAAAAGATCCATGTGTCATATTTTGTTAACTAGACCTGATAGAAAATTTCAGTCACAGATTTGAAATTATCATTAAAAGTTGGACTAATATCATGTAACATAACCCAATCATCAGACATGCTGTTATGCAGTGTAATTAAATTCACATTCGCATTTATAATATTAGTAAGGATTAAAATGGCCTGTCCATAATCTACTAAAAGCTCAGACCAAAATCCAGAACATTCTACCATTATACCTGAGGTTGATGTACGTCTTGTATTTGGTTTTCCCTTTGGAAAGGGGTCCGTTACGGAACGAAATCTGCTCCATTTACGTCATCAATACGTCAACATCCATCATAGAGTGGACAAATGGCCCAAGTGTCGGGTGCCCCTGATTATTTTCTTAAACTGCCGACGGTATAAAGGATTATTGTTGGGAGTATCTTTTGTTGACAGCTGCCCAAGTGCCCACCTACGTCATGAATTTATTGTACAAGCGAATTAAAATGACCAACAGTAATATTCTAACTATAGTATTTTATCTATTTTGTAATTATTTATTTACATATTACATACATTATTCATTAAAGACTATATGAGCATATATATTTACACATGTATATCTACTGTATTAATATTAAAAAGAAGAAATATTAGATTTTTTTATAATATTGTCTTCTATTTACGCGAATGTTATTCATTGAAATTAAACTACTATATACGGATTTTATCGCGTTGTTTATTTAGCACTGTATTACAAAATTTTGAAAATATTACACTACTACTACTATTGAATTTTACTAATTTATAAGCTAATAAAATTATTTAAACTATTAAATCTATTTATTTTTGGTTTACACTTTCCCCGACGTTTCGGTTGCTCCCCGTGACCATGGCTGCTGGAAAGCAACCGAAATGTCGGGGAAAGTGTAAACCAAAAATAAATAGATTTAATAGTTTAAATAATTTTATTAGCTTATAAATTAGTAAAATTCAATAGTAGTAGTAGTGTAATATTTTCAAAATTTTGTAATACTGTGCTAAATAAACAACGCGGTAAAATCCGTATATAGTAGTTTAATTTCAATATTAGATTTTTTGTTTGTTTGTTTGTTTGTAAGAGTTTAACTCAAAAACTGAACAACCGATTTTAAAAATTCTTTCTCCATTTGAAAGCTATATTATCACTGAGTAATATATAAAAAAGTTATGTTACTAACATTACCTAGCGTACCTTTACGCGAGCAAAATCAGAATAAAATTAAAATAAAAATAATATTAAAGCATTTTACATGATGCTATTAGGGAAGCTATTAGGATTCTTGGAAGACCTTTTGATGGCTTAACGTCATCCAAATCCGTTCAATCGTTTAGATGTAACTGAGTTCAGCATTCTAATCTAATTCTAATATCATCACCGACAAAAAATCATTAATTATTAAAATTATTTTAATTAATTTTTGTTGTTTCTCAAAGTAGTTACTTAACTGATACTGAAAATTCTTAGTCAGAGTAATCCTTAGGTAGAGTCTTTTTCAACAAACAAGTTTTGCTTCTTCTTGCATTATATAATACAAGCACAGATAAAGTTTGAAGTACTGACGACTTACATATACATATATTATTTTTAAAATGTGCATTATTGTATTCATATAGAATGAATACGTACATAGAATTACATATTTATCATTATTTTGCATACTAGTCTGGCTGGATTCACGACTATTGTTTATTTATATATTTCGCTTTTTTGTTCCCGAGCATGACTGTTCCAAATATAAATATAGGTTTATTATGCTTGGTTACACTGCCTGTTGACGCAGTGGCTTATGAAGTTGCTAGATGTAGTCTCACAGCTTAGCTCGCGTAAATATAGGTAAGGTTAGGTTAGGTTAATAACAATATTTTTTTCTGGATGAAAGGTATCCTATGTCCTTTTCTATTCTCCTGATAAAGTGTATTCGAAATTCATTCGAAATTCATATCATTCATGATGATCGATTGAGTAGTTAAGGCGTGAAAGCGTAACAAACAAACTTATATTCAAATTAATAATATTAGTGAGGATTCCTAGACACTATCAATGTTTCTAGAAGTGCTGCATCTATTTTCGTAGAACAGTGGTTTTAGTATTAACAGCTGACCAGGCTAAAAATATACAACCTTTTCACAGAATATCGATGTTACTTTACATCGATATTCTGCAGTACATATTGGCGTTTTCTACTGTGAGTGAAATCAGAGGCCAAATTGATGTCCTTACTGTAGGTAGGTTCTTATCCTTGAAATAGTTTCTACAACGCTAAGATAATATAACCGTATTTATGAACAACAATTATTGTATACCATCAGGGATCAAACAAAACACTCGTTTTGTATTTTTGTTGAAACATTAAAACACGGATAAACACGGATGACGTTTAGGTGGTTGCTACTCGCTACGGCCACCATGCCGAGTGTCGTGGGTTCAATCCCCACACGAGACAAAAATGTGTGATCCATAATTTGTTGTTCCGAGTCTGAGTGTTCTTTGTGTCCGTTGTCTAAATGTTTGTAAAGTGCCCCACGACACAGGAATTATTCCTAGTGCATGAGATTTATTTAAAAAACCACTATATTTATTTTGTTTTCGAACAACTCTCAGCGCATTAAGATTGAAGAGGCAACCAAAAAGTTATGTTGCTACACCATCCAGGCTGACAAAAAGTCAACTGCAATAAAACAATATATAATTCACAAAGAGTTGACCTAAATGGTGTGATTCGTGTCCACTCTCTCCATTTTATTAAAGACCGAACATCGATGCCCCGAGGGAAAAAGTTTCTGAGATCCACAAACAGTTGTTTCACGTCCAAGTGTCCTTTGTATCCATTGTTCCAATGTTAGTAAAGTTCTTCGCGTTCAGAGGGACTATAAGTAATGCGGGAACAATCTAAAAATGTTGCCACGAGTATCTATATTTATCTTATTTTGGGCCAAATTGTTTCTGCATTTATATTAGAGGAAAAATAAAATTAAGACAGCATGTTAATATATTTTTTATTCTAATTGATCTAAAATTCAATATGTTACTGTTTAAATTATTATTTAAATGTTTGATGGAACTGGCCAATTTGAGGGCTTGAATATCGTTTCCTGGTTTCGACAGTCTTGGTATTGGTCTTTTCTATGGAAGATTTCTTAGTAGTTGTTCCTTTGTTACCTTCACGCCCTAACTACTCGACCGATCATAGTAAAATTCGTATACACATTGACAGGAGCACAGAAAAGGACATAGGGTAGCCTTTTTCCAGAAAAAAGTACGGATTCCGAGCGATACAAATTCTAGTATATAAATAAATATTTTAACAAGATAGAATCAGCGTTACGTTAGTGTAACCAAATGTTTTCAATCGCTCTCAAAAAAGCTTGCCTTGTTACAAAACGAAAGAATAAATAAATTTAAACATATTTTTTTTACAATCAGTTAATAATGTAGAATTTACAGTTAACCGGTTACCCTTTTTTTCTGTCTAGCGTTGACCAATTCGTTTTATTTCGTTGTATTGTGGTGGCGTTTGCGTTAGTGACTTGGATGGTTCTGAACAAGCCACGCTGGTATGAAATTGATTATACGGTCTGGCAATCCTTGTTTTTCTACTACAAAAAATTGTTATTAGCAGATGTACGATAGGAACAATGATATACGATGTGGAGACATTTATGAATTTTGTACAGAAAAGATTACCTTAGTCAAAAAGATTTAGACTTGGATAAATATTTAATGGTTGACGAGCTGATAGCATATTTTCTTCCATTTTTCTTTTAATTTTTTTTCTTTCTTCAATATGACTTCTTTCGCAATCGGATTTATTCTTGTGTAGCGATAGACTTTTTATTATGTGTATTAAGTTAGTGAAATGTATTACTTTGGCATACTCTTGGATCTATTAAACAAACTTGAACTACTGGGCGTAAGGGCCGTTCAATTAAAATTATTCGAAGACTATTTAACACATAGAACTCAAGTTGTACAGATTAATGAAATGACTAGCGATGAGGAACCCGTACATTACGGTGTTCCCCAAGGAAGCATCCTTGGACCGACATTATTTCTTGTCTATATAAATAAGTTGTGTCAGCTAAACCTCCCAAATGCAAAAATAATAACTTCTGCAGATTTGCAGATGACACAGTTTTCTCAGTATTGGGGACTCTTGGGCAGATACTTTTATAAGTGCACAAAAAGGGATGAATATCGTCAAAAAATGGCTAGATGAAAACGTCTTACCACTAAATATAGAAAAGACTAAGTTTATTACTTTTTCATTGAAAAGTCCAGAAATTAGTAACTCATTCTTTTTGTCAAGCCACAAATAACCTATGTTCATGGCCCAACTTACAGCCACATCATCAATTAAGTATTTAGGTATAATTATTGATAATAAATTAAACTTCCAAAACCATATAGGCCTATTAACAACAAGGTTACGAAAGCTCATGGTGAAATTTATAAACCTTCGACATGTTGCTGATAAATCAATATTGAAAACAGTGTATTTCGCTCTTTGTCAATCGCAAATAACGTATTGTATCACGTCTTGGGGAGAAGCCACGAAAACGCATCTATTATACAGGGTGTTCGGTAATTAATGGATAACCCTGAAATGTCTTATAGTAGAACTGAAGGCCGTTCAGAAAAATGATAAAATATAATAATAAAAAAATAAAATAAAAATATATATATTAAAAAGTGCAAGCTAATATAGGATAGCATACTTTTGACTGTCTATCTACTCGTATTAGCATAATTAGTGTTTAATAATAAAACAACAAAAAACCGATGGATTTCATTCATTTATGGTCGTAGTATACAAGAAAGATATACATGGTAATTAAATTCTCAGGTAGTAGCTAGGATAGATTTTTTTTCATATTTTTTTCTGAACGGCCATCATTTCCACTATAAGACATTTCCAGGTTATCCATTAATTACCGGACACCCTGTATATAGAACGTGCCCAAAGGGCAATCTTGAAACTAAGCGCCTTTTTACCTTTTTACTATCCCACAAGTGACCTGTACAAAAGCTGGGAAGTTCTAACGGTCCGCCAACTTTTAATATAACACACTGTTGTAAAGCAACATTGTATATTAAAATACGAACCGACAAAATCTTGTCACTTGCGTCGTAAGGATAGGGTGTATACGAAACAATTAGTTAAAACCAGTTTCGTCCAATGCTTCTTCTACTACCAATGCTCACATTTCTTTAATAAATTGAATAGAGTATTATCAATATACCCACTAACAAAATTAAAATGCAAAGCAGCTGTTATAAATTGGCTGAGAACATTGGACTATGATATGACAGAAAAGCTACTTTATTAAATAATATGTAACTATGAGCTGTTATCGTCTACCCAATTTTCATATTTTACTACCTACTTTTCAAAATTTATATAATAACATTGTAAGGTTAAAGTGTTAAGTGTTTAAACAAATTGTTTTTTAATATTGCTTTTTACGACTTTAAATTTAATCTCGATTTATCAATAATCTCTTAATTGTTCTAAACTTATGTAAATTTTATAGAATATAAGTAGATATTAGTTTTTCGTTGTTACTGTTATCTGTATATCTGGGGTGGGAACCTGGTGATCTGTATTATTTGCATAGTATCACATAAAAGAATTTGTACAAAATGTAAAGAAATTTGCTTTTCAGCAGCCATGGTCACGGGAAAGTGTAAACTTAAATACAAATAGTTTTAATAGTTTTAATAATTTAATTAGCTTAAAATTAGTAAAGTTTAATAGTAGTATAGTAGTGTAACAGTTTCTAAATTATGTAATAGAGTGTTAAATAAAGAACGCGATAAAATCCGTATATAGTAGTTTAATCACAAGTTGTTGTTCCAATTCTGTATGTTACTTGTATTCGTTGTTTGCATATTTGAAAAGTACCCAAAGCATAATAGGAATACTAATTCTTATAACTCACTCAAAGCACACAACTCCCTGAGTTGTCTATCTTAGAAAAAAAGACAGCCATTTCTGGTAAAGGCGCTTCTGTAAAAAAAGATATTTCCTTTCACTAATGGTAAACCTCAGATACAAAAGCTTGATGCTGTGTTATATTTACCGTGTTTCTATAATACATACGCATCTCACGATACATGTACCATACAAAACGGTCGATAGTACACAAGTTGGGAAGTTGAGACGTGTTGAGAACTTGTGAAATTTGACAAGCGCGCCGACGGAATACTAAGTTATGGAGCATTTCGTTGGCTTTTTACATGTCTGTTCTTGAGGAAGATATTAGTTTAGCTCTTTTGAGTGCTTTGTGCATATATGTATGCCAGATTTTGTCAGTTTTGTTCGCGTTAATCTAGATATTGCCTATCCTCTAATATTATAAATCTGAATGTAAGTTTGTTTGTTAAACTTTCACGCCTTATCTACTCGACTGATCATCATGAAATTTTATGATCGCATACACGTTGTCAGGGGTGCAAAAAAGGACGTGAGGTAACTTTTGTCCCGATAAAAGTACTGTTACTAACCTGCCCCACATTTGCGCGGGTGAGGTCGCAGGCAAACTTTTGTATTTAATATGTCTTGCCTATACTAGCAGTGATAGTCTAGTGGGAAACCGTTAGACTGCCACGCAGAGTTCTCGAGTTCGAAACCAAGGCGCGTCTCTGACTTTTAAGTTTAAATATCTTTATTAACTCAAAAGAAAATACTGTGCACTTGATGAGCATAATAAATTACATTATAAATACAAAGTATTAACAAATATTACAGTAGTGCGATCAGTTTAAAACGTAATGGCTCCAAAAAAACGAGTATAGTAAATAATGTAGCAGACGTTTTGTGAATCTTTACTGCAATGACATAATACGATGCTGTGTATCTTTTCGAAGTTATATGCGTATTAAATAGTTAATTATCGCTCGCTTAATGACTGTTCTCCAGTGTTATCGCTCGCTTAAACGGTGAAGGAAAACATCGTGAGGAAAGGCGCGGTCAAACAGCCGGCGTGAGCGGGGCGTGCGCTTGTCCCGCCTGTGTTGTAATGTACCGAATTGTATGAGAGCGTTCACACAGCCGGCGGCAGCGGGGCGGGCACGCGCTGCCGCCGGCGGGTGTCAAACTTCGCTTTGCTGACGCATGCGTGATACGTACGACATTATATATAAAACCGCGGTCACAGGCATAGAAATTTGTACGCGTCTTGATGGCCGTTACGACAACCAGCGACGACTTTCTACTAGACTATCGGCACATAGATATTTCTAGAGCAATTGAAATAAAGATGAGATTTATTTTCCATATAATAGGCACGAGCAATGTGTTATCACTATTGCACAAGGCTATTGCAAGTGATCGTAAGTTTCCATGACCAGTTACCATAAGGCGCGCCATATGCTTGCTAGCCATCATAGTAGCTAGCCAAATAATAGTGAGTTTGAAGAGAAGTTGAGTTTTGTGTAGAGTAAAGAGATTGCCGTGTTCTAATAGAATTGAGTGAAATATTAATAAACTCTGTTTTAGTATTAATTTCATTCTTTAGTTCAATATTATTATTCGGTGATTATAAATACTTTGTTATTATACGTTTAGCTTCTTATATTATTTATGTTTTACGAGATCTATTATATGCCATAAAATTTATTTCCAATGTTAATTGGATATGCCTACTAAAATTTTAAAGCCATAACAACTACTCTGTAGTATACTAACCATAGAATACATATTTACATAAATAAGCATATATTTCTTTAAAGAAATTGACATTCAGAATACGTCACATTGAAGTAAAAAAAAATGAATATAAAAATATGTCAAATATAATATAATATATTCCTATATAAATATGTCGCTCTATAGATGGAGCGTTTCGGTTACGTGTCTGGTATTCAAAGGTGCAAACAGTTGACATACAATATCACAGTGTCAGAAAAATATATAAAGAACTATTTTCTTATTTATTGCTAAACAGTCTTGAGGATGCTTTATGTGGGGGCGAACACAGTTCAATGCATATTGTTTGTTTAAAGCCTATGTCGAGTTGGAGTACTATTTTGTAATTATTTTATTATTCTACTATAATATAATATAAAATTCTACACATACACACAACACCATCTAGCCCAAACTAAGCAGAGCTTGTACTATGGGTACTAGACAATGGATAAACATATTTACATATATACATATATACTATATTTTTTTGTAAATACATACATATTATACATAGAAACAACCAGACCAAGTCAAACATCCATGTTCATACACACAAATGTTTGACTTGTGCGGGAATCGAACCCGCGACCTCAGGCAGTCGGTTACACTAACCACTACATCATCGAGGCTATACTATATTGTATTAGGTTCTTACAAAGATGTGTCAAGCCTTTTGCGTTAATTAAGCTGTTATATTTAGAATTAACTTATTTTTTTATTGTAAATATTATTATTAAAATGTCTTAGCTCAGACAAATTGCCAGCCTTTCTCTTGAACCAATAGCGTCTCCAATTTGTGTCAAATTTATTTATTTTCGCTTCTATTAAGCCATGTATATGCTCAAAACAATGTTGAAATATCCTAAAATAGGCATAAAATGTGTCCTCATGTGTTTATTATAACTCTTGACACAGCGTATGATATTTTCCTTACATATGACGTGATTGATTCAATCCTGAATCCATATCCATTTGCGCTCTTTAAAATTAGCTATTGCAAACATAAGCAGAGCCGCGTCCACGTCTGATCGCTCGACATCAATAATTAAAATAGGTACTAGGCTTTCTATCGCTGTCCTTTCTCACGCTCACTTATGCTCTTGCGCTGTGATAATTATGTGTTTGTGGACTAAAAGTCTTGCCTGGATTTTGAGTAGGTCAGCGCGATGTGTATACACTTCGATGACTGTGACAACGGCTTTATATTATAGTATTCTAGGTCGTACTGCGCATGCGTTAAACCACGCCGAGCATGGCGTGAGCGGGGCGGGAGTGACGTCACCAAAACGCGGCGGGCCGGCGGCGTGCCTGCCGCCGGCCCGACGCGTTTTGGTGACGTCACGCGTGTGCGTTCAATAAATATAAAGCTACCAACCCACAGTGACCGCGATTACTGAAATAATATCTTTAATGATAATATTATGTAATGAAGGCCGAAATAGAAATATAGATAAAATAGAGTTTATTGATCAAATTTTAACTTAAATATATATGTTTGTTAAATTATGCTCATCATCTCATTTTGTCTGGGCCGGGAATATGTTCGGTTTATTAGTCTCATAAGTTACCGCGTCAGCAACATACTGCGCCCGCGTCAGCGCATTACCATACATGTACATTTATTTGTTTGAATTATTCTCTTTTTAATAAGTCATTATCAAGATAAACCCGTGAATCAAGAAAGTCATATTCAAAATCATCAAGGATTTTTCATTTAACAAGATATCAGGTTTGCCGTTCGGCAACAACAAGGCAACCGCACGACACTCTTATTCTATGAGTGTAAATATCTAATACATATATATAAATGTATGGCTGTACGCCATATTGGTTCAAATGGGTTATCTGGACACTCACATACCTAATTCCTCCTTCCCTGTTCCTTTGTTCCATAAGTACATTGTAGTCCAATAATTCCAAAGTACAAAATAAGTAAATTTACTGATATTTACACAGTTGTGAATGATGATCATGCGGAAAAAACAGGAAGCATTAAAAATAATACTTCTTTTTAATTCATTTTACTGCTATATAACCGACAGTATATAATACGACCCTCACACATTAATGTTACATGCTATGTTTCATACAGAATAAAAGTATACATTTCATATTAATATATATTTTATGGAGGTAATATTTCTTTATTTGTGTATAAATCTCATAGTAGTAACTAATGAAAAATGTCAAATAAAATGTTATTATTTTCAATTGACACGGCATGTTATTTTCATTTCATACTATTTTCAATTAGTTTATAGCGATACAGTGTGTTGAAAGCTTTATACCACGCATGCGTAATACGCGCGCCGAACGCGCGCCCGCACCGCGCCGCGCTGCGCCGGTCCCGCGCCCGCCCCGCGCTGGCTCTAGCGCTCGCTGTGTGAACGCTTTCATATAGTTCAGTACATTACAACACGGCGGGACACGCGCACGCCCCGCGCACGCCGGCTGTTTGACCGCACCTGAAACCTGCATGTCTGAGAGTTCTCCATAATGTTCTCGAAGATATGTGAAGTCTGCTAACCCGCACTAGGCCAGCGTGGTGGACTATGGCCTAACCCTTCTCACAGTGAAAAGAGGCCCGTGCCCAGCAGTGACACAGTTTAATACAGGGCTGATATTATATTATTTATACTAATATTTATATCCCTCGAGCGCAGTACTTTTTTCTGGGTGCAAGGTACCCTATGTCTTATTCTATACTCCTGATAACGTATATGCGAAATTAATTGATGATCGGTCGAGCAGTTAAGGCGTGAAAGCATAATGAACAAACAAATAATCTTATTGAAATTAAACCAATCAATAATAGTAGTGTTAGAGTCCCAAAATTATGTAATAAAAGTGTTTTAAAATAAACAACATGAAAAAAGCCGTATAAAGTGGTTTAATTTCATATTCATTTTATATTTCATAAGATAATATTAAACAATCACACTTTAACATTTATAATATTAGTTAGGATATCATAAGCTCATGCTAACAACCGCAAAAGGGTAGGCAGAAGTGTATTATCGCGACAGTTTGACAGCAAAACTTTTTTTTATACAATTTAGGTGGCATGCAAGCATACGGCTCATCTGATGGTAAGTAGTCACCGTAGCCTATGGACGCCTGTTACACTAGAGGCATCACTTGCGCGTTGTCGACCTGTTAGGAATATAATAAGAGAAAAGGAAGTTGGAAGTGGGAAGTGAGAAGAAGCGCTCTCACTCACCAAACGAAACACAACAGTAGGAATACTGCTGTTTCACGTCGATATTCTGAGAGAAGTCCCTCCCCAGTCGAGTCGGCCCATTCATGCTGAAATCAGTTAGGCTCTGCTACTCATAAAGCTGTAAGCTCCTATGTAATAGGGGATGATTAAATTACCATTAATGGACGCAGTTCCAGATGTATGTGTTCTAGGAAACACACAACTCATAATAACTCGCATAATAACTGCGTCCTGAGTTATTGAGTAGCATGAGAAGTAGTTTCTGGTTGCTATCACCTTTGACTGTCCCAGATTCCGTCTACTAAAAAAGCTACTAATTTCGCTTTTCCGAAACCAAGATCGAATAGTCAAACTGATGCATAATCGAATACACACCGCTGCGGCATCGTGATAAGTAAACATACTACTCCAAAACAGTAATTTCAAAGCAGCATTTGTGTAGGAAATAGTTAAAATAATTATAATAGGATAAAATTATTTTCATAATTGTATTTCTAAAAAACACGAGGTAATGCAATTAGAATCCATACTAAACGGACGTAGGTATGATGCGCACCTGGCGCAATGAGTTCCTTCTGGCGGCGGCGGAGCGGGGGCGTGAGGACGATCCTTACGCCCCGGACGTCCGCCGCCGGAGGAGGGGGCGCAGGAGACGCGCTTATGTCGCTCTCCTGCCCCCCACCTAGGGGCTCCGGGTGGCGGGGCCTCAGGGGACCCTGCCACCCGTAAACTAAAAGCCCCGAGAGGGCGCGCGCGGTGTTCCCGCGCGCCTTTCTGATGTCGAAAGGGGAGAGCAGTCAGGCTCTCCCCTGGAGACGAGAGGTGGTCGGGTCCGAAAATAATGACCCGGCCGGCACCCACACGGAGGGGCCTGCTATGGTTGAATCTTTTAAGTTCCCAACTGGCCCCCCCCATTGGGTGAGAGAGGGAACACCCCAGGTTTTTTAGTGGGTATACCAGCGCGTCTTCTTGTTGGGAGTCCCACACGCCCCGCCGGTGCCGTCCCCTAGCCGGCGGGTAGTGCATGAAGCATTTTTCCTGGGTATCAAAAAAAAAAAAAAAAGGTATGATGCGCAACTAATTGTAGATTGTGTTGCAGGTTCGATACCTAAACGGGGCCAAAAAATAAAATTGTGCAATCCACATATGATCATTCCAGTTCCAAGTCTGAGTATTCTTTGTGCCCGTTGTTTGAATATTCGTAAATCCCCTGCGACACAGGAATTATTCGGGGAATAGCTTTTTAACAAAATAACATAATTTTTTTTCTTTTTTTTATTCTACTGAGGTGGCAAACATGCATACGGCGCACATGATGGTAAGTAGTCACCGTGGCCAATGGACGCCTGCAATACCAGAGGCATCACTTGCGCGTTGCCGACCCTTTAGGAAAAAGGAAGTGGGAAGGAGAACGAGCGGGAAGGGGAAAAGAGTGTGATTGGGCCTACGGCACTCTCACTCACCAAACGAAACACATCAGTAGGAACACTACTATTTCACGTCGATATTCTTTGAGAGGATAGTACTTCCCCGGTCGAACATTCATGTTGAAATCAGCTCTACTACTCATAAATAATATTTAGACATTACTTTTGAACATTAAAAATACTTACGCAAACAATATTAAAGTAAACGTATTATAAACTTGCCTTTGCTAGCGGCTTCACTCATTCTGGAACAGTACTTATTCTGAAAATATTTATGTCTATGTCCTTTTTTGTACCCCTGAAATCATGTATGCAAAATTTCATGAAGATCGATGGAGAAGTTAGTTGTCAAAGCATAACAAACAAACAAACAAACTCACATTCGCATTTATAAATCCTCCGTGGCTCAGCGGTAGTGAATGTGACTGCTGTGCATGAGGCCTCGGGTTCGAATCCCGAGTCGAGCCAACAAAACGTTTTTGGGTTTTCTGTTAAGAAATCTCAATAACAGTGTTGGAACCCCGTGCCTCGGAAAGCACGTAAAGCCGTGGGTCGTGCGCCTCATGTCGGATTACCGTCCCACAGATCTTGAGGGTTAGGGAACAGAGATTGCAGTTGTGTTTGCGCACACGCTTGTGCACTATAATATCTCCTGCGCAGATGGCCAGTCTCCGTCAAAATTTGACGCCGTGACCGAAATTCAGTCTAGAGGACAATATTATTATTATTATTATTAGTTAGTATAAACAAAATATCTTAATCCTAAACAGTGATAGCGTAGAACAATTTTATCTTAATACAAGTTCACAACTCCACATAAGGACTCCGTTTATCTAAAGATCGGAGATTCAAACTTTGGTATGTAACGCGAGATTGCATTTGTAGAGCGTTGTAAGCTGATTTAGATAATGTGGGTACATATTTACTTAACTACATGTATTGTACTGATTGCCAGTTTGTCTGTTTATTGAAGAGGATTTGCAAGAAATGAAGGTCCAAATTGAATATTTTAAATACCGTGCAGATTGAATTTATTGCATGGCGGCACTGCGATAATGAACTCGACTGCTGTGTTGGAGGTTTTGGTTTTGATTCCTCGGTCGGTTATAGTGTAGTCTGTATCTGGACACTGTGCTGCTACCGATAATCGCAGACACAGGCCCAGCAGATGGCAATTGATTTCATTCAAATGATTTGGAGCATACGACGTTGCAAGATCATACTTTTTGAAATTTTAGTTTATAACATCTTTACCTATCAATTCGGGAATACAAGCGTGATACTATTTATAAAGTTACATTGACTGGAGCATCTAGACATAACAAAAGATACATAGGTAGACTCATGTCTTTATATACAACTTATCTTTTATTGCATAAATGTAGCATTTAATATTAATGATTTCATATATGATAATCTTATATAATTTGTTTTCGTGGTCTTAATAATCGTTTATCAGGATCTAATTTAATTTGACATGTTCTTAATTATTGACTTCTTATCTATTACTATTCTATTATTGGAAATGCCATATTAATTAATTATTTTTTATATTTACTGTACGGATTTGAACTGACCTATTTATAATATATCTCACTTCATTATTAAGAGATGCTTAATTGACATGTTAATTATTATATTAGATCCGCATAATTTTAAAATTCTTATTAAGCACATACATTTGCATGTCTGACCAGACAGAGCATGTTGAGACAAAAAAATTATCTTTATCTTTAATTTTATCTTTACACGAAAAGATAGGCAGACAAGTAATGTTCTTGCATTTTGCCATCTATATTTATTTAGGTTCCACTCAATAGTATAAGTCCGATTACAGGCTAAGAAAACAATGAGCTACAAAAAATATTATAACTGCTCAAGCCAGGAATCAAACCTGGAGCCTCAAGTGCAGCAGTCGCATATATTACCGCTGCGCTACCAAGGTAGTCATACAACCTTCAAGTAACATTTTCCACACAGAGTCACGAACAAAGCCTTGTATGTGTATGTAGTTATATCGATTAAATGCGTATCGTTGGAGCATAATCTCAAAGGGGTGTCGTTAGAATTACGTACATATATACTACATATATATGTGTGTGTGTGTACGTGTGTGAGTGAGTGCGTGAATGTGCGTATATGTATAGGTGTGTGAGTGTGTGAATGTGCGTATATGTACATATATGTGTAAGTGTTATGTTTATGCGTGTGAGAGTGTGTGTGTGTGTAACATGTTCAGCCAATGTATTTTTGCTTAACAGTAATGAGGTTTGGAGCGCTGTTTGTATCTTTAGAGTCATATTCGATCGATCAAAATTTGGCTTACACTGCGTGCGTGGAAGATGTGGTCGTATATACATTATATACACTTACATAGTTGTAAACGGTATCAGTGGCAAAATGGTAGTGAATGCGACTGCTGTACATAAGGTCTCGGGTTTGATAATGGGACAAAATGTTATTAGCTTTTTCTGTTAAGAAATTTTAAATAGAAGCCCGGAGTAAGTTAGTTGACGGTTGAAAAGCACGCAAGCATTAATCCATTGCTTGATCGCTCGTCAACAAGAAGAGTTAAGGAATAGAGAGTGCACTTTTATTTGTACAGACACTTGTGCACTTAAATACCTGCTATGCAGATGACTTGTCTTCATTAAGATAGATTGGTTAAGGTAACCGAGGCTAACTACGCGCTACTGATGCTTACTTGACAGGAAAACTCAATAGTATTTTGCCTAATTTGGAAATGGATACCAAAACATTAAGTGAAGCAACTACATTCACTAACATCATCATACTACTTTCTTTAGAAATAAACAAGACTTTTTAATTACAATCTTCTCCCTAGCCTTTATTATTTCTAAGTCACTTGGGGTCGACTTTTCTAGTCTAACCGGATTTGACTGGATATCAGTTTTTACACGGAGCGGCTGCCACCTTACCTCCGCAACCCGAAGGTTAACGATACCCTAAGGCTAGACCAGTGTCAGGATATTATAGGGCACTGGCTTCCCAATAGCGACTGCCATAGATGTTCATAGCAGCCGGGACCGACAGCTTAACGTGCTCTCCGAGGCACGGAGCAGGCGATAATTGTCAATCAATACGCAAATAATTTCGAATAGTCATATGACTTCCGAAAGTCAGGGGTGCGCGACGTGGGTTCGAACCCCAGACCCTCTGCATTGCATCTGTTGGTCTACCGATCTCCCCACTGAGCTATCGCTGCTCTCAAGACTTTTTAATTACAATAAAAATAATATATTTGACCTAAATAAGACATTGGTCTGACTTGTCGAATTAAAATCGACGTGAACCCACTGCCAACACAAGCTTTCAAGGTTAGCTAGAAGGGTTTACAAACATACTAATAATTTGCAACATCAATTGCTAATATTATTTTATAAATTAAACCTCCTTTCAAAAAAAAAGGCAGAAGATTTTACAAATATACACGATTAAAGGAATGTAAATTATAACAGAGGAAAAAGACGATGCATGAAGCAGGATATAAATCTATGACCTTAACAAACCTTTGTTGATAGTAGATCCTCGCTGGTTTTTCAGCATCTATGGGCCGGATCAACCGGGGTAGTACTACCCTCTCACAGAATACCGGCGTGAAGTAACGGTACCCGTACTGTTGCGTTTCGTATTGGCGAGTGAGAGAGCCGAAGGCCCAGTTATCCCGATCCTTTTCCTATCCTTTCCTTTGTCCTTTTTCTCCTTCATTCCTTTTTAAAGGGCTGGCAACGCACTTGTATCTCCTTTGGGGTTGCGGGTGTCCATGGGCGGCGGTAATCGCTTACCATCAGGCGATCCGTCAGCTCGTTTGCCACCCTACACCATAAAAAAAAGGAAGAAACCGTTTGCTTACAAAATAAATTAAAGAAAGCCAATTCTAGCATTTACATCCTAATTAATATTATAAATGCGAATGTGAGTTGGTTAGTTATGCTTTCGTATCTTAACTACTCGACCGATAATCATAAAACAACGCATGTTGTCAGGTTTACAGTAAAGGCCATAAGGTACCTTTCATCCAGGATAAGTAGTCCTGAGTGAAGCTCGGCCAAAACCAGTTCTAACCAATATTATTAATGTGAATGTAAATATGTTTTTTTGTTTGTTACGCATTTACGCCTTAACTACATTTCAACAACAACCTAACATCATAAAATTTCACATACTCCTTGTCAGGGGTCGAAAAATTACATACGGTACCTTTCATTTATTTTCTAATTTGCTGTAAATCCTGATGATAGGCGGGTGACGATCCGTGGCGATCATACGTTAGCTCACGTACGTTGAAGGGACAAAAGTACACTGCATGTACAATAAGATGCGTATTTTAACAGTGAAGGAATTATTAAAATAATTTTAAACACGTTGTTTGAACCCGTATTATAAATACCTAGTTAATTTTTATTTTATAGAACTTAACCCGCTCTTTTCATGTCCTATACTAGTAATCATTCATATATCGCCGGGGACTTTACTACCCCGCAAAAACGGACATTAACAACACTCGACGACTCGGAAGTCATTGTGGATCATACAATTTATGTCCCGTGTAGGGAACAAATCCACAACACTCGGTACTGTGTCATTGGCAAGGCGACCGCTGAGCAGTAATAAAATCGGCATCCTATGTATCTAAGTAAGTAACTTTGGTAAGATTAATTGGACTTAACAAAGACGCTTAGTTGATATACAGCGTCTAACAGAAAACTCATATTTTAGGACCGATTTAGGATGTAGGTATATCTGAAAAGTAACCTATGTGCCCTGTCCCCGGATCAAAACAAATTATTTTATATTTATTTATTTTAACATTTTATTTATTTATTATTTAAACATTGAAATAAACGCATAACACCACTACAAAATTGCGTCTGGTCATTTTCGGGTTCATGGAGGTCACCGAGTCAGCCGTTAGTGTTGTTTAAGTATCGACTAGAATGTGCTGATAAGTCGATAAAAAACAACATGCTATAAAATAATAATATATTAACAATAATACTATATCGCATACACACTGACTATCAAGCCCAAACTAAGCAGAGCTTATACTATGGGTGTTAGACAATGGATAAACATACATATAATTTTGTTTTTTAATTACGGGTATATTAAACATTGAATTACCCAGACCAAGACAAACATGGATGTTTGTCTTGGTCTGGGTTCATGCACAAATGTTTGACTTGTGCGTAAATCGAACCCGCGACCTCAGGCGTGGCAGTCGATTACACTAACCACTACGCAATCGAGGATTTATTATTACTGAACATAATGTATACAGATTTATTAGACGCAGTTTTCTAAATTTTTTGTATTCCATGCTGTATAAACTAAGAATAAATCCCTTCATACTATAACTTTACAATATAAAGAAAATATCCTTACTATATAATATACCCGTTACTGAAGATCGTATTCCGACCACACAATCAAGCATATTTCCCTGCCAGCCACATCGAATGATGTCGGCATTAATATTCTTCGGACATTCCCTGCATACAAATAGTCGTGGCGTATATTAATCAAGTCTGGAAAGCGCCTCATGGATGACCACGATCGTATTTATGAGTAAAACTAAAGCGAATATATTCTGCCCTATTATTCTTAGTTGAAAGAAATTAATTGAAAACGTATGAGCATAATTTTATTAGTAAATCCTCTGTGTGATGAAGCTTCGATTTTTAATTGCCGTTATTATTTTTCTATTCAACTTTAAATAAAATTGTACATGAACACACAGTTAGATCATGTCCGTGATCAATATTATTTTTTCCTTAGCTTTTTTTATGTGCGCTGCTGGGCAAAAGCATTTTCATTGAACTTCCAAACCACTCTGTTCGAAGATATTCCCTGCCAGTCCCTTTCGAAAACGTCAAAATCATCCCACCATCTCTGTTAAAGTCTGCTTCATCACCGTCGATTGTCTTTTGATCAACATATAAAATAGTGTATGCCATGGCATTAGTACCAGCATCGTTAACGCAGGTGAAGGCACATATTAAAATAACGAAGTTTTATAAGTATTGTTTTAGAATTTATATCTGTATTATACAGTATGTGCCTTTAATGCCTGTGGCACAGGTTTACCCTAGTACAGGCACCCCTTATATTTTTTTATTACCATGTATAACTTTCTTGTATACTACGACCATAAATGAATGAAATCCATCGGTTTTTTGTTGTTTTAGTATTAAACACTAATTATGCTAATAGATAGACAGTCAAAAGTATGCTATGCTAATATAGCTTGCACTTTATAACATATATATATTCTTTTATTTTTTCTAAACTGCCTTCAGTTCTACTATAAGACATTTCAAGGTTATCCATTAATTACCGGACATCCTGTATATTACCTTTACGATTTAACTTAAGCTCTGTATCCATTTGTACCAATTTAAGTTGAATAAGTGATCAAATATACTTAGATGCTTATTCCTAATATAACTGATAATTGCATGGAAAGAAGAAGTAGAAGTTTAAGTGGTAGCCTCGTAGCTGCCAGTGCGCCGAGTGTTGTGGGTTTGAATCCCACACGGGACAAAATTTTGTGTGATCCACAAATGGTTGTTCCGAGTCTGGGTGTTCTTTGTGTCCGCTGTTTGAATATTTGTAAAGTGCCTTGCGACAAAGGATTTCTTCCTAGAGATGTCTTTAAAAAACAGACGAAAAAATAAAGTAAGAAGTATAATAATACATGACGCACGGATATATATAATACATGGTCTGTATTAAATTAACATACAAGATACTTTTTATCCCATCATCCGTAACGTAAGAGCCGAGCCGGAGAAGACACGAGTAGAAACGAGTAGTATCATTTACATAATTATATTTAGTTAAATTTCAATAATTTAAATAAATGTTTTTTAATCGATCATCCGTAAACTGCTAAACGGGCATGTATACAGCTCCGCAAATAGATAGACCATATCCTTGATTAACACATAGAAAACATTTATTCCAGCAATGCGTTCCAACGGCATTCAAACAGTCGAAATTGCAGGTAGAATCTACTATAATCTAAATTCTGTGACATCTAATGCATTTCCACTTCGATTCAGATTACGTATATTGTACTGAGTCTGGCATATGAATAATCCAAGCGTTTATTATTCATGTCCAAGTCTATGTTCAGACTTAGACAGCATGTAAATTCGTGGAATAATCGCCAGCCGGTCCCGAGGCATAAGTTTGCTGTAATGTTTGTCATACAAAGTCACAGATTCGATTGTCAAGTGAAGTGCTTTGAGGTCCAAATTATTGGCTTTTATCGTCAGCTAAGTGTAGTAGGTGGTGTTACAATGATATGACTGGTGCTTAAAACTTAGTGCCTTTATAAAGCATTACAATATTGAGGGGTAAATAATAAGTAGTAATATTATTTAAATTTAAAACACTAAAAACCACGCTTTATTAAAAAGCAATCTAAAAAGTTGAAATTAATTTTGGTGTAAAAAATTGTGGTGTGTTAATAACCCCCACGGTTATTAAAATATTTTAAAAAGAACCCGACGCTTTTTCACATAAAAATTGTTAAATTATTTTCTACTTTTTACTTTGCTTTTTTAATAAAGCGTGTTTTTTAGTTTTAAAACTATTATTTACTTTTAATACATTTTATATCATTTTCGAAATGTTCGTATTATCGTCGGTCCTTGATAAGTACCTATGCGAGTTAATCCGACGTTTTGAAGGGGATCAAAATCATGTTCAAAGTTTCCGCTACATACTAACATACGCATGAAGCTAATAAAAACGTGTTAAAAAGAACAACTCCTGCACTAGGAATAATGCCTGTGTCGCGGGAAAGTTTACAAACATTCAAAAAATGGACACAAAAACACACAAATTTGGAACAACCATTTGTGGATCACAAAAAGTTTTTTTTTTCCCGTGTGGGAATCGAACCCACAATACTCAGCGCGTCGGTAGGGCAAGGCGACCTTAAACCACTAAGCCATCCATGCAGAATATTATACAGCTAAAATATATTTTAATAAATATAATATAATAATATAATATCAGCCCTGTATTAAACTGTACCACTGCTGAGCACGGGGCTCTTCTCAGTGTGAGAAGCGTTAGGCCATAGTCCACCACGCTTGCTTAGTGCAGCTTGGCAGACTTCACATATCTTCGAGAACATCATGGAGAACTCTCAGACATGCAGGTTTCCTCACGATGTTTTCCTTCACCGTTAAAGCAAGCGATAATTAACTATTTATACGCATATAACTTCGAAGAGTCAGAGATGCGCGCCTTGGGTTCGAACTCGATATCTCTGCGTGGCAGTCTGAGAATTATTATAATAATATCAGCCCTGTACCTGCTACCGTAAGCTTATCCTAAAATCTCTCGTTGGTTGTTAACTTATAGCATAAGTCCACGCAGCATGTCACATCATGTCAGGTCATATCTATGTGGTATTGCTTGGCTCTAGTAATTACACTCGGTGTGATCATTATGATTGTTTGTCTCTGTGTTTCACTTCCTACCGCTATACATACGAGGAAACTCAGTAATTGGCTTAAGTATAACTTTTTAATATGTAAAGGGTATTAACGCGATCATGCATAATGTTTACCTTTTTTATGCTTGACGTTTCAACCAGGTTACACCGGCCGTAGTCACAAGCTGACTGGTGCTGCGATGTCATGTCTCCGTTCGTGAGGCAGAAGAATTTGATTCATCCTCACTTTTGGCATATTTTTGTTTGTCCATGTACCGTCACAAAGTACACTCACGGTATCCCTATTACGTATGCTAGCCATCGTGTCCGTATTCCGTGAATTACCTAACTGTGTAAAACAGCGAAGTTGCGTATTATTAATTACGGTATTCCACGTTGCGGATAATTTGAAACCATCTTTCCTATTGAAATTTCTATGTTTTTTGATTTCAATAGCTTCTCGCACTACTTTTGGATAAAAGTGGCGATCGGTGAAGAGGACTTCCGGGTGATGAAATTCTATCCAATGATTAGTACCCGATTCCAGTATATGTTCTGCAATTGCTGATTTGCTAGTCCGTCGGTTCTTCACGAGGAAGGCTATAACATCACGCTACGACCTACGGGGGCGGCGCAGTAACGATAAACGCGGGTAAAACTGCGGGCACATCTAGTCATATGTATAATCGTATTCATAGAAAACAAGCTGTTGAGTTTCTCATAAATAAATAAACACTGTATATAAACTGTCCCACTCCTGGGCACAGGACTCTTCTCAGTCTAAGAAAATTAAGGTCATAGTCCACTACGCTGGCCTAATGCGGGTCGCCAGAATTCACATATCTTCGAGAACATTATGACGAACTCGTAAATATGCAGGTTTCCTCACAATGTTTTCCTTCACAGTGGATATCCTTGTTTACTTACATTACGCAGAGATAATAAAGCTTAATGGTCTATCCTTGAATAATATCTTAACTAATATTATAAATGCGAATGTGTTTATTTGTTATGTTTCCACGCCTCAACTACTCGATCGATCATCATGAAATTTTGCATACACGTTGGGTACATAAACACAGAGATACAAAAAGTTCATAGGGTACTTTGCACCCAGGAAAAAAGGTGCTGTTCTCAAACGATAGAAATTAATTGACAAAACCTAAACTGAGAGAAGCCACGTGCAAATATACTACAATATAATATCACATAGCACGACCGAAGGCGAATACGGATACTGCCATTATATAATGCCCTCACCAAAACTTTAAGCTAAAGGCAATGGATTGGAGTAAATTTTCTGACATCGCAAGACCCATATTTTAAATTTAGTGGCTTCCTTGTCGGCCACACGCAATTGCAACTGTAATGCCGCCATGTTTCATCTTCTATCGTTTCCTTCATCTTGTACTTTCTCATTGGTATCGTAGAATAAGTTTTGCAGTTGTTATTGCGGTCAATTATCAGATATCGGGTTCAATAAGCGTGTAAGGAAACTTGTTATTAGTGTTTTTCAGTTAGAAATCTTTAAATAGTAATAATGTTATCAGCTATTAAAGGCAGGTTCAAAGTGAACTATATTATAACATTGACAAAAAGAAGACTTCGAGAATCTTCAACGACCAAATCAGAGGTCTTCTAGAGAAAAGGCACGTTAAAATATCCCGTATAAAATTGTACTGTTGGACAAAATTAAAAAAAAAACATCTTGGTAAACATTCTCCGACCAAACCAGATATCATATAGAAGGTCGAGAGTAAATAATTTGGAAAGAGAAATGTGATTGTTCTTTGATCGGGTCAAATATTATGTTCTAAAGAAATGCGACATGAAGATTGTTTAAAACTGATAAGCATGCGCATGATGACAAATGTGATAAGAGCAAAGCGTCAAACGGATAGGCAGACTTCAATAATCTTCAAGAACATTATGGAGAACACTCAGTTTTCTCACAATGTTTTCCTTCAACGTTAAAGCAAGCGAAAATCATCAATTAATTTATGCGCACATAGCCTCGAAAATCCAGAGATACGTGCCGTGGGATCGAATTCGAAACCTCTGCGTAAAACGCAGCAAAACGAATACCGCGTTAATTTATAAAACAAAATAAAATCTACTCTTATATCTTACCCTTCTCACACTGAGAAGAGGCCCGTGCCCAACAGTGGGACACTTTAATGTAGGGCTGATAGTATATTATATTATATCTTCGCTTATTTTCTGTTTCAGACAATCACAGACGTTAGTTTACGTACCTATGCATAATCTATTTTTCAACTTGTTTTATTTAGGTATATAAATATGGTGTACTGGTAGCCAGGGCCTGCTCAGCGGTAGCTCAGTGGGGAGACCAACAGACTGCAATGCAGAGGGTCTCGGGTTCGAACCCACGTCGCGCACCTCTGACTTTCGGAAGTTATATGACTTTTCGAAATTATGTGCGTATTGATTGACAATTATCGCCTGCTCCGTGCCTCGGAGAGCACGTTAAGCCGTCGGTGCCGGCTGCCATGAACATCTATGGCAGTCGTTATTGGGATGTCAGTGCCCTATAATATCCTGACACTGGTCTAGCCTTAGGGTATGGTTAGCCTTCGGGTTGCGGAGGTCAGGTGGCAGCCGCTCCGTGTAAAAACTGATATCCAGTCAAATCAGGTTAGACCAGAATAGCCGACCCTAAGTGACTTGGGAATAATAAAGGCTAAGGAGAAGGTGGTAGCCAGGGCCA
This sequence comes from Catocala nupta, assembly GCA_963675205.1. Taxonomy (NCBI): domain Eukaryota; kingdom Metazoa; phylum Arthropoda; class Insecta; order Lepidoptera; family Erebidae; genus Catocala; species Catocala nupta. The sequence continues at coordinate 21,338,675 of OY776102.1, read as the reverse complement.
AGACATAGAGACCCAGCTCTATGTATTATTTAAAGAAAGAATACAGTCTGAAAGCAGTAACTCAATGATGTTATAGTAATCTTGTTTCAAACACAAAATGTATATGGCTGCAATTATATAATATTAGAACTTATGTACCTACATTTTATGCAAATAAAACTATTCTATTCTATTATAATTTCGGGCACTGCGGCCAATCTTAACGGAGACCGGTCATCTATGCAGGAAATATTATAGTACACCAGTGTGTGCACAAACACAAGTGCACTCTCTGTTTCCTAATCCAATGTAACGGCAATCCGACAGGACCGAAGAGAGAGCATGTGCAGGACTAACGGCTTTCTGATGCATGCGACTGTCTAATACTGCCAACTTCCTAACTTCGGGCTGGTGTTCAGATTTCTTACTAGAAAACTTTTTTGTTGGCCCGACCAAGAATTTACACCCGAGACCTCATTTCGCATACTTCTATATATCATATCTTTTGAGTAGTAGAGTCTCGTTGATTTCAGCATGAATAAGCCGGTTCGACCGGGGAAGGACTACCCTCTCACAGAATATCGACGTGAAATAGCAGTATTCCTGCTGTTGTGTTTCGTTCGGTGAGTGAGAGTTCCGGAGGCCCAATCACCCCCTTCCCCACTTACCGCTCCTTCTCCTTCCCACTTCCTTACTTAAAGGATCGGCAACGCGCAAGTGATGCCCCTGGTATTGCATGCGTCCATAGGCTACGGTGACCACTTACCATCAGGTGGTCCGTATACTTGTTTGCCACGTAAGTTGTATAAAAAAAAAATCACCTCTGCGCCATAGAGGCAGTCAAAACGTCTTTAAGTACAAAAAGGTCTTTACTGCTCTATCGGATACTAACCACGTTCCAAAGCAGAGGTGTTAAATAAAATTGTTGCTAAAATCTATTCAACACTGTATGGCTAACAAAGAAGACTAAATAATGTTCGCTTAAAGTCGTCAGGTATTTTTTATACTGGTCTGGCGCAGCGCCAATGTTCAAGTTAATTGTTTATCGCTTCACAAAATCGAAATAAATAAAAGGCTAACTACCAACGAAATGGTGGGCAGTAGTTTAGAGTTTTTAATGGAACAATATTTTCAAATAGCTTAGTCCCGGTCTTGTAAATTCCTGGATTCCCGGAATACAAAAGCAAAAGCGTAAACAGTTTCTTTACGATTTTTGGTATAAGGTTTTACCTAATAGAGCTGAGGTAAAACGCTTATTGTTGTCTAGAAGATACATTTACATACTCCGTACTACTGAAAATGTTGTAATAGAAAATCTGATAAATACGGGTAGTAAGCTGACCTGAACCCGACTGCCATGAACATCTATGGCAGTCGTTATTGGGGAAGTCGACACAAAAGATCCCAATGGGTCGAAGTGTCACCGGTCTATACTGACTGGCCCTCACACAAGATAAGATAAGATTCGGGTAGTAAAATAATTACAACTGCATTCGACTCCTTAATTTTAAGTAGGTACTGGTACATATTTTAATCATCTATGCTCTAATTTCTATTACAAATATCTATCTTCTTGTTCTACTCAAAATTATTATGCAAAGAGGTAGTTTCCACCCCCAACTAATAATTAAAAGGCATCACGTACATCGCGCCTGTTTATGCATAAGCAATTTGAGCGCACGGCAGTGCTCCAGCCAACTTATTCAGTAAAAGTGGCTTTTAAAGTAAATATTTAAAAATTTCATTTCGTCATGCATTTTTGCACGAATATAATTTTTAGGCTCCTTTCAGATGCTAGTCAACTAATTTACATAATTTGTTTCTTAATAGAGTAATAAGAATATCATTCCTGATAATGCGTAAACATGTTATAGTCACGTCGTGAATAAATTTATATTTAATCATATTTGTTCAAATCAAATCAAAATATCTTTATTCAATTAGGTCACACAGTAACATTTATGAACGTCAAGGTTACACTAACTAAACAATGATATGAATTATTATTTATATTTGCATTTATCTGTTTCCACGTTTAGCAAAGCAAGGGCGTATAACCAATTAGAAAAACTGGCAAGAAACTTCCGGTATTCTTTTTAATCGCCATTTTTTTAAGATAACTAAAATAATAAGCAGCTTATTTTACTAATTATATTTGTAAGGAGCTGCCATCCATTTTACCACTTGCCTACTACTGAATTTTACACTTAATTTTCAAAGACAAAAAAAACTAAATTGAATATTTTAACATCAGGCATGGCAAAATAGAATAGAGACAGTTACTGCATCTCACGTGGACATTAAATGCGCCTCCTAAAATAAGTCATATTAATAGAATTTTTTTTTTTTACTTGTGGGAATGCTTTGACTCATACTCCTCCGCGGGGGCGGGCGGAGGATCTATGTCGGACTCACCGGGGTAAAAGAAAGATGTTGAAAAGATAATGTACCTCCCGGTAATACCGACTAAACCTACCACGGTGTTCCTCGACAAAACCGCAATCGGCGGGGCCGCGCGAATCATTTTCACATACAGTCGTGACCCCGCTGAGGTTTCGGCCCACCGTATGTAACGGCAGGCCACTATACGATAACACCTACCCTTTGGTTACCACTACTTTTAAAATCCCTAATGTTCCCCCCCTAGAGGGGAGACGGACACGACACAGAGGCGTGCGTAGGAACACGCACGCCGCCTTTTAGACCTGGTGCTGAACGGATGGCGGGCAGGCCCACAAAGCCCGCCACCCCCAGGTTAAACCTCAGGGTGGCTGGAGGTCATCTCGCGCCCTCCGGCGCCCGGTTCTGCGGTTGGGGAAAGGGTTTAAGTGCTCCCTCTCCCGCTCCGCCGCCTGCTTGACGGAAATTACTTCCTCACAGAAGGAGACGACGGCGTTCCACGACCTCTCACTCCGGACCATAAACTGAACCACGGCCCGGAGCGAGAGGGCAACCAATCTGACTGCCGCGATCAATTCACGGCGCTGCGATGCCCAGGCGGGACAGTCCGTCAAAGTGTGCAGCGCCGAGTCCTCAACAACGTCGCGGCAGTCGCCGCAGTGGTGACAACCGGGCGTCTCTTGCCGGCCTATGCGACACAGGAACTGGCCAAAGCAACCGTGGCCAGTCATTACCTGTATCAGCCGGAATGCGTGAGGGCGCCATGCCGTCTCACCAGCCACTCCTCAAAAACGGGTCTTACCGCCACTATTGTGGCGTGCCCGATATTAATAGAATCTGATTCAACTATCCGATTCGGCAATCCTATCTCTTTAGTTGTCTAAGATTACACTTATATCTGTAGCCAAACGATTATCAGCTTCGAATCTCAAGTCGAACGAAATATTATCGGGATTTTGTGCTAAGCAATTCTTATTCGGAAAAGGAAAGAGTCTGAAAATATGACTAGTCGATAACTAATTATTTTTTTGTTTTTAATATTTTAAAGACAATATTCGCACTAGAATTAACTCGTGTTTGGCGGGGACATTATTTTAATTTTTTTTATACAACTAAGGCAAACCAGCATACATTTATATTATACTATTTTTATATTCTACGCTATACACCGGTAGGGCGTTCATTATATTTATAATTAAAATAGAAAATGTATTGCTGACCGCAAGCAACATATGGTACAACTAAAGTGGCAAACAAGAATACGGCCCACCTGATGGTAAGTGGTCACCGTAGCCTATGGACGCTTGCAACACCAGAAGCATTGCTTGCGCATTGCCGACCTTGTAGGAAAGGAAGTGAGAAGGAGGAGGAGCGGGAATGGGGAAAGTGGGTGATTGGGCCTCCGGCTTCTTCTTCTTTTCGTGTGGTTAGTGGCCAACCTGTGTCGAGAGTTGTTCAAGCTACCCAGGCCTCTGACATGGCTTAACGACTGCTGTCAATTTGGCAACAACCGAGCCCGAGTTTTCACGTGCCCTCCGAAGCTCGGAGACGCTCAGATGAAATACCACGAAGCGGTCACCCATCTATGGACTGACCGCACCCAACGTTGCTTAACCTCGCTAATCTTTTACCGATCAATGAGTGCAACTGGCTATGAGCTACTCCGGCGCTCTCATCTTACAAACAGCAGACACATAGAACACCCAGACTTGCTACAATAAATACTATATGTGGATCACACACATTTCTGTCTTGTGGGATCGAACCCACAAGAGTCGCCGCAATAGCAGTGGCTACGCGACCACTGAGAACACTATGTCCTTTCAATCACATAGATAATTCCCTGGGGCCAATCTTATCTTACCTTATCTTGTGTGGGGGCCAGTCAGTACAGACTGACGACACTTCGACCTAGTGGGATCTTTTGTGTCGACTTCCCCAATAACGACTGCCACAGATGTTCATGGCAGCTGGGACCGACGGTTTAACGTGCTTTCCGAGGCACGGAGCAGGAGATAATTGTCAATCAATACGCACATAATTTCGAAAAGTCATATAACTTCCAAAAGTCAGCGGTGCGCGACGTGGGTTCAAATCCGAGACCCTCTGCATTGCAGTCTGTTGGTCTCCCCACTGAGCTATCGCTGCTAACACCTGGGACCAATACATAAGTGCTGAAATGTAAATATAATTCACCTATATACCCATTTAGAGTATATACCTACAGACGTGAATTTACATACTATGCAGAAAGATATACAGGCGGCAAGCTACTATATATTATAATTATACATTATAATAATAATTAAAACTGTATTTACCAAAAAAATTACAATTAAGTACACTAACAAATAATATTGGTGAAACAATAATATTATACATTAGGTATGCAGCTAAATTGCAACCGTTTTTTGCATGCAGTTAGTAAATTCAATGACCTATTTTCCTTCTCATTGTATTTTAGTTCGCTATTGGACTTGGTATCTCTCCAAAAATCGAAATCATTAAGCAAAACTAGCAAAAGCGTAACTTTTAATTAAGCGATATTTGCAACGATATTGCTGGCCATAATACATTCAACTATATTAATAATCAAAATTGACTGCATCGCTTCCATAGTATATAATAATATCAGCCACGTATATAAATTGTCCCACTGGACACGGAATTCTTCTCAGCGTAAGAAGGGTTAGGCCATGGTTCACCCCGCTGGTCTCTGCGGGTTGGCGAACTTTAAATATCTTCGCGAAAATTATGGAGAAACCCATGCAGATTTTTGTCACGAAACTTACTTCACTCTTAAAGCAAGCGATAGCTACTAATATGACTTGCTGTAATTATTTCTAACTAGTTTTCCCCCTCGGTTTCACCCACGTAAGTCCCGTTCCCGTAAGAATATCTGGATAAAAAGTAGCCTATGCGTGAATCCAGGTCTTCAGCTATCAACATACCAAGTTTCATTGCAATCGGTTCAGTAGTTTTTGCGTGAAAAAGTAACAAACAATTATACATCTATACAAACTTTCGCGTTTATAATATTAGTAAGGATATGGCATGTATTTGTGCTTGTTTGTGTCCCCTTACGGACCATTATCGCCATAATAGTCGTCATATTAGTCTTTATAAATGTTACAATTCATTACGCAGTTGTTTTTGATTAAGGATCTTTATCCTATTTTTATATTTAAAAATAATTATATAATTTATTAGCTTGAAATGTGATACAAGAGTTAGTATATTATATAGTTTTTTTTTCGGGCACGCCACGGTTGTGGCGATAATTCCCGTGTTTGAGGAATGGCTGGAGAGGCGGCATGGCACCCTCACCTTCCAGCTGACACAGGTAATGACTGGCCATGGTTGTTTTGGTCAGTTCCTGTGTCGCATAGGCGGGCAAGAGACGCCCGGTTGTCACCACTGCGGCGACTGCCGCGACGTTGTTCTGAACACGGCGCTGCACACTTTGGCGGATTGCCCCGCCTGGGCATCGCAGCGCCGTGAGTTGATCGTGGCAATCGGATCGGTTGCCCTCTCGCTCCCGGCCGTAGTTCAGTCTATGGTCCGGAGTGAGAGGTCGTGGAACGCCGTCGCCTCCTTCTGTGAGGAAGTGATTTCCATCAAGGAGGCGGCGAAGCGGGACAGGGAACACTTAAACCCTCTCCCCAACCGCAGAACCGGGCGCCGGAGGGCGCGAAACGATCTCCAGCCACCCTAAGGTTTGACCTGGGAGTGGTGGGCTTCGTGGGCCTGCCCGCCATCCGATCAGCACTAGGTCCGAGAGGTGGCGTGCGTCTTCCCACGCGCGCCTCTGTATCGTGTGTCTGTCCCGCCCTCAGGTGGACAGTAGAGATAAAATTAATGGTTGTCTATTTGTGTAGTGGCCTGCCGTTTCATACGGCGGGCCGAAACCTCGCCGGGGTCGCGATTGCCGGGTAGTTGGTATTACCGGGATGTCACTCACCAACTTTCCCCGGTGAGTCCGACATAAAACCTCCGTCGCTTCATGGAAAAAAAAATTATGTAGATATTTTGGCACGAGACTCATTTCACCAAAGAATGTGTGCATACAAATATGAAATTACATATTTATACAAAGATTACTTATTATAAAAGAATCTTAAAACATAGGAATAAATAAATACACGGTTGTGTTTTAATAACAAATATCTTAAGCATTCCTAAAATGATAGGACTAACGTTCACGTCATATGTATATATCGTCATACGTTCATACAGTTCAGTTTTTAAAACAGAGTTCACTCTGTTTTAAAAACTGAACTGTATGAATCGAAAATGTTAAATACTAACAATTTTTATAGCTCTACACAAAATTTATTTTAGGAATATCTTTAATCCCTTTTGTACTAAATGGGATTATTTTATATAAGTGGTGCCATATACATACAATTGCGCCAGAATAGTTATATTTTGGCACAGGCAAAGGCAAAAAATAGTTTTTCTAAAAATCTCTATATCGTATATATATGTAAATGCACGATACGGTTACAAAATTATGTGATATAAAAATTGGTGTGCTTAAATCTAGCCAGTCGTTGTTTAAAAATAGCGCGTTTGCATATTTTGTGCTTATAAAACTTTTTCTATTTCAGATGAAATTCTCTAAACAGTAGGTACCAACCGGAAGATAGAACCATTGTGATATTATTTAGGGGGATTACAAAATAAAGTAAAATCACAATGATTTATTTTTAATAACTACATTTTCCCGCGGCTTCGCTCACGTTAGTCTAGGTTTTGCAATAAATTTTTATCCGTCGAAAACAGTACTTTTTCCGGATGAAAAGTATTCTATGTCCCGGTTACGTTTATGTGAAATTTCTTGATAAGCCGACTAGTTAAGGCCTGAAAGAGAAACAAACAAACTAACTAACATTCGCATTAACTAAATATTAGCTAAAAAATACTTCGAATCACTCTAATATAAATAAGTAGTTGAAATACACTAAACCACACTAAATCACCTAACTCATTCCCTGTAACTCCTTCCACTAAGCTTTCCACTTGAAAACACAGCTAGCGTGGCCGTCCATTCATATAATTACATGCATTTCAACAACATCTACCAAGAGAATTTAGCTTGCTATCTTGTGTTTCGAAGTACCAACTTGATCAAGTCAGAGCTGACTTGCAAACCGTTTAGTGAACTCCAAGTTGTACTTTAGAATGCATAGATTAATTTAAAGTAAAACTAGGAGTCGCCCGCGGCTCACTTGCTTTTTAGATTTTGTCAATACATTTCTATCCCCTGGTAACAGTATTTTCTGTATGAAATATATTCTACGTGCTTTTCTCCCTACAATGTGTATTCAAAATTTCATGATGATCAGTCGTGCAGTTAAGGCGGAAAAATGTAACAAACTCACATTTGCATTTATAATATTACTAGCTTTTGCCCCGGTTTCACTAGTTCGGGATCAGTACTTATTTACGAATTAAAGGTGCTCTATAATCTTGCTTGGACACCTGAAAACCTGTATGCAAAGTTTCATAATGATCGGTTGAGTAGTTAAGGAGTGATAGCGTTACAAACAAACACAATTGAATTTATAATACAAGTTGGGATAGTGTTACAGGCAAAGTCAAAAGATGACCTAATAGTCTTAAATGTGTCATTGGTCCCGGACTTAAGAGGAAATGTGGTCAGAGTTTACTACATACAAACGTATTCCACCGTTTTCATCCTGAATAATAATAATGTCCTCCAGATTGAATTTTGATCACGACAGCAATCTAAACAAAGACCGCCATCTGCGCAGGAGATATTATAGTGCACAAGTGTCTGCGCAAACACAAGTGCACTCTCTGTTACCAACTCTCATGATCTGATAGAACGGCAATTCACCACAACCGGGGAGAGATCAGCACAGCAACCGTACCTCGGAAAACATGTAAAACCACCAGCTTCCTAATTCTGGGCTGATATTGAGATTTATTTGCAGAAAAGCCGGGTTTCAACCCGAAACCTCATACACAAAAGCCGCATAAACAGCTGCGCCACCGAGGCTGTTAGTTTAAAAAGGTAATATTTACGTAACTGATTTTGAAGTCGTAAAATTCGCCTGCATCGGTTGGTAAATTACCCAGAAGGCTGGCAGCATTGTCCTGTAAAATATACAATACTAAATTATCCATAAAAACATGATATTTTCTTTATGTAATATAGCAGCATCAGCAGCGATAGTCTAGTGGGAAACCGTTGGACTGCAACGCAGGGGTCTCGAGTTCAATCCCAAGGCATACATCTCTGACATTTCGAAGTTATGTGTATGCATGTGTATTAAATAGTTAATTATCGCTTGCTTTAACGGTGAAGGAAAACATCGTGAAAAACCTGCATGTCTAAGCGTTCTCAATAATGTTCTCAAAGATATGTGGAGTCTGCCAACCCGCAGCCAGAACCAGCGTGGTGGACTATGGCCTAACCCTTCTAACACTGAGAAGAGGCTCGTGCCCAGCAGTGGGACAGTTTAATACAGGGCTGATATTAGGTATATTATGAAATATTAGCTTACACATTTGACGGTATATGTTTGTCACCGCTGAGTTGTCCAATAATGCTAAAATGAATATATAATTGGCAGTACAGAGCAGCAGAGTATTTTTCGCTTTGTCAGTGTCTTTTGGTATAGGTGACCTAAATACCGCGTTGTCTGCCGTCTATGAAAATACTGAAGTAATACTGTATACCCTTAAAATATTTGGTACAAGTTATATACCAAACGAAAAAGTTATTTACACGAGTCATCGTGATTGTAATAATAGACGAGAACATGTATTATAATATGTCTGCGTTTTAGGCATGAGCTGATGATCCGATCCGACTCGTCCAATAATCGAATCGTGCGAGGTGTCGGTAAACGATTAGCGAGGTTAAGCAACGTTGGGTGCGGTCTGTATATAGATGGGTGACCGCTTAGTGGTATTTCTGACTGTCTCCGTGCTTCGGAGGGCACGTAAAAAGTCGGTCCCGGTTGTTGCCAAATTGACAGCAGTCGTTAAGCCATGTCAGAGGCCTACGGGCGGCTTGAACAACTCTTGGCAACATGTTGGCCACTAACCACACGAAAAATAAGAAAAAAAAATTTGATTTCTCGGCGGAACGATTTAATAACATACATAAGATACCAAATTCTTGTATTAATATTGTTCATAATAGAATGCCGATCAAATAAACGTCAAATGAATGTGAACTGAAATATGAATTCTAAAGTAAAGAGATAACTTAGATAACTTAGGATAAATTATTAACAAGAGGCTTAGTTAATAGTAGTTTGAAATAACAAATGACGCAAAAGGCACATTATGCCAGGAGGAAGTAAAAATCATTACTTTCTATCTGCCTACCTTTACGGAAAACATTCGTATCTCAATGAATGTATGTATGTAAGCATTTTACATTGTTTGCAATGACGTATTTAATACGAAAAAATATTATATAGTATCATCTACGCGACAACTGTGCAAATTACGTATGTAAAAGCTTTGTATTATATATTTTTTTAGGATTTAGAGTACCTACACTGGGTTACGCTTTCGACTATGTTCGGCCTTACGTGGATCAGACTAATCAATCCAATTCTACTAAACAGAACTAGATCAAATGTGGTCTAGATTCTATCTAACCAAACTGAGAAAACCACATCAAAATCCGTTCACATGTTTTTGCAATAACAACACATATAGACAAAAATGTGGCAAAGACTTAATTTGTTGATCAGGCTTGGTACTTTTATTTAATTTTAATGTACAAACATCTCTTCTTTACACTATTTAATAGCATAGAAATCAAAATATACCTTTTTCTTGAGAATTTTATCGTATTAATAAACTATTATTTAGTATTTTTCTAACGTCAATTTTGACTGTAAATTACATTTATAAACAAATAAAGAAAAAATACATACACCGCTTAAATAACGCACGCAATTTTCAACCTTCTTATCTGGCCCCAGTTTTCCACACGGGGACACATTTAGGCAATCCCATTGCATTTAGAAAGACAAATAACGCCAGGCTAAAAATTGCAAATGTTAAAAAATACCAGCTTCTAAGGTTGGGTCGTAGCGAAGCTAAGATGAGATGTGTTAGGTGGTTTTAACGATTGCACTTTTGTTTCTTTTTAATATGAATATCTGTTTTTCGACTAACATGTTAAACCGTTTCTAATTTGTATGCTTAAAGTGGTGGCTTCGCTACTGCCACTGCGCCGAGTATTGTGAATATAGAGAACAAAAAAATATTTGTTCCACATATAATGAATTTGGGATTATTGGCGAGTAATTTGTGACCGCTTTAGAAAATTTGTAAACTTACCTACAGCTACTCACCTATTAAAGAAAATTTCATACTGGCGTTGTCTTTTTTAATGAGGGAGTTGTGAAAAAGACTATGTAATAAGCCATTTTGTTGTGGCGGCCATCTTGGATTTGAAATTTATCATAGTGTATAGTATTCTACTAGTCAAGCCCTTTCATTTAATACCCATATTGAGGGAATTGTTAAAAAAAATATGTAATCCGCCATTTTGTGGCGGCGACCATCTTGGACCGATTTTATCAAACATATCTAAGAACACTCACGACTAATTCACCTTACAAAAAAAAACAAAATTAAAATTGGTTCATCCGTTCGGGAGCTACGATGCCACAGACAGACATACACACACACACGCACGCACGCACGCACGCACGCATGCACGCACGCACGGACGCATGTACGCACACACGCACGCACGCACGCACGCACACACGCACGCACGCACACACGCACGCACGCACGCAAGCACGCACGCACGCACACACAATTTTAATATGGAAATAATACAACAGAATTACGAATAGCGGTAGAAAAAGGTGTTAGGTACAAATAAGTGATTATGATTATTTTTCAATTAACACTATGTAAACTAATAAATCAGTCCCACAAAAACGTCACGCCATACATCATCGCTTTATTGGAGCTCAACCCTTACGTCCCGTTTAACATGTGGGACGCCACGAACAATGAACGAATGACCTTGCAAGGCCAGAGGTCAAATACATAAGCCAGTGAAGTTCTATTTCGAGCAGTATTTAGCTATGCATTGTTAGTAAGTGCACAGGGCCGTGTAATGTGGCATGACCTAGACTTATTAGTTGCGGCTTTCTCTAGGCTGAGACTTAATTGAGACCAGATCGCCGTGAAATACGACTTTGAAGAGTTTTTGCCGTAAATGCTGCCGTAAATGTAAGATGCTTTAAATCAGCATCAAACATAATTGAGAAGAGAAGAACACGCCACGCACCCTCGGACTGCCGTATCTTTATTTATTTTTTAAAGTGGAAAAATGCTGCTGATGCTTGCTCCCTCGCTACAAGGGAAAGTGAGTGGTTTATGTCGGGACGAGATTTCGGGCCTACTGACTAAAACCACCACGCTGTACCAACTCGCTGTTTGGTATGGTAGGTGGATCGCTGGAACTGAAACACCCCCTTGGAGTGCGCACTCCAACTATTGCAATAGAAAAAGGTTGACAATACCGAACTGGTAAGGGACAACCGCGTCGTGGAAGCCGGGTGTACTCTAACTTGCAATATTCCGCATTAAACACAAAATATGCGTCGATACGTGTTTGGTGTCAGCGCAAGACATTGTCAAAACAGTAACGATTGAGCGATAAATAACCTGCTTTTATCGGCTTTCTATTCCCCCACGATTTTTAAGTATTTTTAATTGGTTATTGTCATAGACCTTAGCTTTTCTTATACTTCTGAGGCCTGCTTGATGGTATGTGCTTAACTCTCATTGCTCCTACGAAATAGAAGTTGTTTTATTACACATCGATACTAGCCAGGAATTACGCAGCGCTTTCTGAAGATGGACACTAAGGTAACTCTACAGCTAGGATTCATCTTCATTCAAGTTCATTAATTTAAATTAGTTAATAAATAATTTTCATATTGGAACAACCCGACTAGAGAAATAATACATGGTTAATAATATAATATTCTATCACATACACACAACACCATCTAGCCCAAACTAAGCAGAGCTTGTACTATGGGTACTAGACAATGGATAAACATACATATACACTTTTTTATTGTAAAATATGTATGTAAGATATTATACATAGAAACACCCAGGCCAGGACAAACATCCATATTCATGCACACAAATTTTTGACTTGTGCGGGAATCGAACCCGCGACCTCAGGCGTGGCAGTCGGTTACACTAACCACTACGCCATCGAGGCCGACAATACATTATAGGCAACATTTTCAGATGATATCTATAATATGACAGCTATTGTCATTGTTCATTCAGTAGTGAATCTATAATTTTAATTTAGTAGGAAAAAATTATACAAGTTATTTGTGCAAAATGGAGTGCGTAGTATATTTGTTAGGTTTATTGTTAAGTACTCAAGGTCTTCTTCTACTATATTACTGTGCGTTTTCCCATGTTTAATAAATAAATAAGTCATACGACTTTGTGTTGTGTTTCTACAGTGACTACACACCAGAAATAATTTCTTTGCAAACATTCAAACAACGGACTTAAACTACTAAACCATCCATGCAGTCAATTTTGTTTTCCAGACCTCATGAGTAAGTAATGTACTGTCAGGACAGTTGGAACTTTGTCCGTTTCATTGGCAGCATAACGCTTATTTGTTTCAACAGAAATGGTTAAGCGAAATCCCTCAGATTGCAAGCGACGTTTAGCTACAACAACCAGTCGCTGAAGTAGTTTCAATACCAGCGACCCTCCCACCATTCAAGGCAGAAGTAGGCACACCGTGGTAGGTTTAGTCAGTAGCACTTGGCACTTTCCATCTTTCCCCGAGTGAGTTCGACATACCCTCTCCGCTCCACCTTTCCAACGGAAAGGCAAGCGTTAATTCATTCCATCACGTTAAAACGAATGGCGTGTATAATTTACAGAGGCGACTACAAATCCATTTGACGCAATATTAGAAGATGAATATTGTGCAAAATACTGTAACATGAAGTTACAAATCGATTGTAAATGTTTTGCATAAATTACCTACAAAAAAGAAAACAAAAATGCCTACAACAACCAGTACATCTGTGATCGTTCGCTAATTTGCTAGTATAAAAAAGTTTAGTCTTATGCCACTAAACCAAAACAGTCTTTGAATAATTATAAAAGTACGAATACAACGCTTGAAAAACTAATTACAATAATTTCAAAGCTACAAAATTATATTTGGAATGTGGTTTTCATGAGGGTTGGAATATGTATTCGAAATAACAAAATTTCAACATTAAAAGAAAATAAACATAATGAAACGAATTTTTGCTCGACCCTACAAGTAAAATATTTTACGCTAGCTTAAACTTAAGGGCGAACGCACACTTAATTTACTTACATTACCTCGTAAATGTTTATTATACGTTGCTGATAACATATATAATATTAATAAGAATACATATTAGCAGTATATTTATCGGCCATTTTATATAATTGTCTTAAGATAACGCACTTATTCACATTACTTACATAACTACTTAGACAATTGTTTAGATAAACAATTGTCTAAATTGTTTATCTTTATGGACAGAGGGACATACATAATTATATATATTATACCACCATATAGCTTGCCATGTTTATTTTTTTAAGAATCACATTGCTGAACAGCCCGCCCTATTTGCCATTTACTAGGCGCGCTTATTCATAATAGTAAATAAGAGAAAAGATTTATTAAGTTATTAATTTTGATAACGAGATGGATAAAATCTAGATATAATTTTGACTACCAATAAACAAGTGATATTTCGTAGAAATATCATATTATCCTCCTCCCTTTCCCCGCAGCCCGCTTCCTTCTATGCGGTTCGCAGATCAGCCAGTTAGCTGATACGCACACAAATGCAAAACATAAACGTTTCGCCGTTACAACTCCGTCAAAAACTGGTAGATGCGGAGGTGGAGGTATGATTTCTCGTGGATGTTACCTATTTATAGCAGCGGCGGCAAAGTTTCGTCACAACCCTAATTTATTTAGTAAAAAACTGATATTTAAATAATGAGCATGATTACGTTTATACCCAGTTTCAGTTAAATGTAAGAGCCTAATATTCTCAAATTTTTTGTAACAAATTTATCAGTAGCTTTCTGAGCATTTTACAGACTGGATATGTGCCTGGTATTTGGAAATACTCGCTCTGTATTAAATAAGACTGCATCATCATAGCATGTATATTACATACGATTTACGATATAGTGTATGATAGACAACACTTTTCGTGGCTGCGCACGGATAGAAGAGCTGCATAGTGTATCACAGACTCGACAAGAAAATAAACAGTAATTGGTTCTTCTCTTTTCGACTATTGACAGCAAGCGCTCCGAACCAGTAGGCGTACCATGAAACGTTTGACTTAATATCGTTCGCTTTAACGGTGGAAAGATACATCAAGAGAAAACCAGCATGTCTGAAGCCTCTCCATAATGTTGACACCATAAAACGCTAATGCTGAAGTTTCGGGCCGATTGTTCGTATCGTGAAAACATTTTTCTGTCATTTGTCCTGAATTTTAGTGCGTAGCCTCTTGACTGACTAAACTCTTTCATAATTTAGTACAAACAACGGCTAAATGTCATTTTAAAAGAAAGAAATCCGATGTAACTTCTTGGTAGGTTTTTGGCGTTTGGCCTAAAGTTTTGAATTGATATTTTTATGCGAGACGTACAAACTCTTAATCGCAAAATTTTCAAAATTCTCGATGAAGACTTTATAAGATTACGGAGATATAAACACACAATTATATGTATTAACAGTATGTTGTCCTAAAACTATGACAGCAACAATGTTCATGTAGAATAATGCTAAGCAGGCAGAGATAAATATCCTAAATAGTTTATAATACAGGCGAGAGACGTGATCTGATACTTATTTTAGATCGTATTCCAACGTAAAACCGTTGCATGTTATATTATGTTCGTGACCTAGTTACAAAAAACGTGATATTGTAGATAAATTATAAGTGACAACTTAATTATAATATGACTGAAAGGGGCGCAGCGGTAGTGAATGCTAGGAAAGAGGTCACGTGTTCAATTATCGGTCCGGGCTGAAAAGTGAACTATAATTGTTTTTTATTTTTTTATTTTTTATTTGTTTAACCAACAATTAGTTACACTGGTACAAATTATACTATATACAAAATTAGAAATATTGATAAGTGCACTAATCAATTAAAGGTTAACACCTCATGCATAGATTTTGTGAATATTGAAAAGATTAAAACTATTACATTATAATTCGCTTATTATTATAGAGATACATAACAAATAATTCAAACAAGATCAAAGTTTACATTAATGAATGATGAGGATCAAAAATTTATGTCAGAAATTGGGTACAGAGATTAAAATTAAATAATATGATTAACAAAATATAAAAAAAATATCTTATATTATCTAATTGAATAAAATCGAATAAATAGTAATAAATTTGTTTGAAACCTTTCGTATTTCGGATAACGAACCCTAGTATCTTGATGATTTCTTAACAATGTGTTCAATATGAGGAACAAAAGTTAGTTTTTATCAAATAGCACGCCTAGGTCCTTAATAGTGTCAACATCTTGGATTTTATAGTTGTCGATGTAATAATTAGAGTTAATATTCACGAGCTTTCTAGAGAATTTCAAATGGTAACATTTTTTATAATTTATATGCATATTATTGTTCTTACACTATTCCACTAGGTGGTTTAGATCCTATTGGAGTAATTTAGCGTCAGCTTGTGATGTGATTCTTTTTGAAAACTTTAGGTCATCGGCATATAAATAGCATTCAGAATAGTGAAGGTGGTGTGGAAGATCGTTAATGAATCTATTAAATAGAAGAGGGGATAGATGCGAGCCTTGTGGGGCACCAAAAGTTATATTTTTTGTTGCTGATTTGAAACCATTTACAACTACATAGAAATTTCGGTCATTTAGATAGGACTGCAACCAATTCAGTAAGGATACAGTGACTCCATATGCCGCAAGCTTATTCAAAAATATGTTATGTGATATTTTATCAAACGCCTTGCTGAAATCTGTGTATATCACGTCACATTGGAGATTTGCATCAACAGCCTGAATAAGAGATGCCGTAAAGCTAACTAGGTTTGTTGCAAAACCGTGTTGATGGTCACTTAGGTATAACCTAAAGTGACGATGGATGTAGGGGCAATTTTGTTTTACTCACAAGATTTTTCTAGTAGTAGCAATAGAATAATTCCCTATTACGTGGGACGTAAAAGCGTAGCTGGTTTAATGTAGGCTTAATACACCTCTTTCTATATTTTCAAGGATATAGAAGGACTATGTTTGCGTGAGTCCATTAATCACAAGTACAGCTCTTTTTAAATCGCCACTGAATTATATACAAAGGTGACATAAACAGAATAGCCTCGGTGGCCTCGATGGCGTAATAGTTAGTGTAATTGACTGCCACGCCTGAGGTCACGGGTTCGATTCCCGCACAAGTCAAACATTTGTGTGCATGGACATGAATGTTTGTCTCGGTCTGAGTGTTTCTATGTATAATATGTATGTATTTCCAAAAAAGTATATATATATATATGTATGTTTATCAATTGTTTAGGACCCATAGTACAAGCTCTGCTTAGTTTGGGCTAGATGGTGTTGTGTGTATGTGGTAGAATATTATATCATATTATTATTAGCACTACTAGCAGTAGCATTTCAGTAATCTCATTAACCATAAAACTTTAATATTCATAAATGTTAATCTATGAACTAAATTACAAACCGATTTCAAATCGATTCATTTTAGCCTTTTTACAGTGGTATATATACTGCTTGCGCTGAACACGAGTGAACGGACACATTGAACACGCAGACTCAGAATAAGCATTTGTGAATCACACAATTTTTGTCACGTGTGGAGATTGAATAAACTCGGCGAAGCAGTCACTTTAACCTAACTAATAATAATGTCCTCCAAACCAAATTTCGGTCACGGTGGCCAATCTTAACGGAGGCTGGACATCTGCGCAGGAGATATTATAGTGCACAAGTGTGTGCGCAAACACAAGTGCACTCTCTGATCTATAAGTCTCATGATCTGATGGGACGGTAATCCGACACAACCGGCGAGATCAGGTGCAGGACCAACGTATTTAAGTGCTGTCCGAGGCCCAAGGGTGTCTAATATCGGCAACTTCCTAACTCTGGGCTGGTATTGAGATTTATTTGACAGTAAAACCCAATAACTTTTTCACTGTTCTGATTGTGCAGTCAACATATGTATATCATATCTGTATAACATATTTACTTAACCTTAAGAGCTGTAACCAAACGTGGTTCCGCAAATAAAGTTTTATGAATTACTTCTTTACACTAAATTGCTGGTCAACACGTTATATATCAAATCCACAAACATTTTCAACTTAAACCTTAACTTAAACAATTTAGACCTAAAAACCGAAAACTTGGCCGTTCAAACTCGAATCCTGATGGTGATTTCTGTGCCTTGGCAACTTGATGCAAAAGGTACTCGCAGTAACACGGCAGTAATTGAATTTGTTCAGAAGATTAAAGAGAGATTTATGAGTTAGAGAGTATTTCATAAAATGTATACATTAAAATGCTAACGCGATCTGTGCGTATTCCACAACTGTTTAGTGTAGTAATAATCCAGAGTATAGAATGTGTAAAAACTATAATTCTATCTGCTCTCAAACAGATATTTTCCATGACAAATAATAATTCAGCACATTCAAATATTTTCTTTTTAACTGCAAAAACTGTGATTTTATAAAAGTCTCCAACTGACCCAATCTTGTATATCTTTTGTATTTTTTTTATTTATCATGTGTTCTTTTTTATCTCATGTATTAGTCTATTTAACAATACCTATAGTCAAAGTCAAAAATCATGTATCCATTTAGGTCACAAAGTAACACTTATGAACGTCAAAATATATAGGTTAGTTATAAGACTTATAAGTTACTGAAAGCTACATTTAGGTCAGTTGCTATATAACCTAATGTTAAATTACACGTACGTACTGTATATTGCAAATGTTGTGTAGAAATGTAACTGGATATCAGATTTACTAATTGTGTACTATTAAGACCATTATTTGTAATATGCTAATCTGTTATCTGATTTTGTACCTACTGAATAAAATAAAGTAAGGCTTGTCCTTTTTTGCTGACGAAGAAACTCGTAGAGGGTCACTAGTCTCAGAGCATATATAGCATTATATACTCAGAGATTAGTAACCAATCACATTCATATGTATAATGACCTTATAGGGACTCTGTAAGTATGCAAGAAATGATGAATAAACAGTTTTGTGTGTAAGTGAAAAATACGAGTATATATATCGTCATATCGTGCATACGTGGAATCCGTACTGCGCTATGGGTTAATAGTATGGGGAAATAGCACAAACCAAATGAGAGCGTCTATAGCTCAAAAAAAGAGCATCCAAGCAATATACGGTCTCAAATGTGATGACTCATGTAAACCAATTTTCAAAAAGCTTGGCTTGCTACCATTACCTTGTTTATATATTTTTGAAATTTGTATGTTAATCTGGAAACACAAGGAATTTTATAGGACTGTGAATGATTTAAGACCTAGAAATCGATAAGATCCAAATAGACTGGTTCCAAATTGTATCCCGAAAACCACGAAATTCAACAACAATTGTATCGCGATGTGTGTCCGAATTTTTAACAAGATTCCTAATCACTTTAAATTGTTAAATACAAGACAATTTGGTATTCAGTTATACAAACGGCTAACTGAAAATATTTTTTTAAGATTTTTGTGATGCTAAATTGTAATTATTATTCCTAACATTTGCATGCTATGTAACCTTGGCAAACATGTATGTACTTTATTGAATTATAAGATCATTGTATACCGTGTTTTTGGCAAATTAATATATTATTATTATTAGCGTGACCGGCAGTTACTGCGCACTGTCCGGTCTGGATAAACGTGTGTAGGCAAGGGACATTCTGGGCAATAAATCCAGTATTGTCTTCTGTTTACGCGAATGTTATTCATTGAAATTAAACTACTATATTCGGATTTTATCGCGTTGTTTATTTAGCACTGTATTACAAAATTTTGAAAATATTACACTACTACCACTATTGATTTTATTTTACTAATTTATAAGCTAATAAAATTATTTAAACTATTAAATCTATTTATTTTTGGTTTACACTTTCCCCGACGTTTCGGTTGCTTTTCAGCAGCCATGATCACGGGGAGACTGAGTCTCCCCGTGACCATGGCTGGCGTGACCAGTAGTAGTAGAGTAATATTTTCAAAATTTTGTAATACAGTGCTAAATAAACAACGCGATAAAATCCGTATATAGTAGTTTAATTTCAATGAATAAATCCAGTGTGAAAGTTTATATGACACGTTTCATTTATCGCCAGTAACTCCCAATGCAACACACACGCACACACACATAGGACACAAAGATAGACCCTACAACCTCTTACGATTTCAATTATCAAATACACAAATTAGAAATACTGTCAGACATATTTAACCATTGTTTTTATAGCGCTGATAAACACCACAACGTACCGTCTATATTATTTCTATTTATAGTACTTTACTTAGAAACAATAAATTTGTTATTCTGTAGTCTATCCTAACTTTATTATAAATACGAATGTGAGTTTATTTGTTACGCTTTCACGACTTAACTACTCGACAGATCATCACGAAATTTCGTATAAACGTCATTAGAGGGATAAAAAAGGACGTAGGTTACATATACAATCAGCCAGAAAAAGGATTGTTCCCGAGAGATATAAATTTATTGACAAAATCTACACACATTTAGACTTATAAATTTGAAAATTATTATGATTGATATTCATTCAGCAATATTATCTTGTACTAATATTTTTCTTATAATGTGTATGTCGTAGGCAATTTGTATTATTCTGCGTTTTACAAACGGCGTCGTCTGTTTAAAACGCTCGCTGTTTTAAAATATGCCGAAGGCAAATTGGCGACTCGCTCAATTGTCGGAGTACCTATTTCTGGTAGGCCCCAAAAAAAAATAACTCTGAGCTCCCGCCTCTACCTTCTAACCTAACCAATCCAAGTCGGAGTGCTAAGAGTCGGGACTCGGGTCGTTAAGTGACAAGGCAATTTACATTTTGTCTTCGGCAAATGGCAAAAATGGCGAAAATTTCGTTTAAGTGGGCTTTTGTATAGCGTTAGTCGTTTCGTCTTGTCGTTTGTAGCGGCTCCTATACGAGCCGCTACATTGTGTACCTCTGTTTACCAGCGGCTCGGATACGAGCCACCGAGTGCCACGCCACTTTAAGCCTTATTTTACTAACTTTAACGGTTATAACTGATTGTTTTTCGGTTACGAATGAATTTTTTTGGGTAAAAGACACATTGTAAAGAATTACGAAAATATAAACATACGATAGGTAAAGGTATCAAGTTATAACAAATAAGTCTGATAGCACCTTCCCTGTGCCCTAATTATTATATACTAGATATAATTTATTTCCAGATTCTGCCTTATTACTAAAAATTAATAGCCAGCTCGTGAATGGAACACCAGCTCATGATTGAACGTAGAATATCAGGAGAACTTAGTATTTACTTAGATAGCCTTAAAATATAGTCTACATTTTAAAAAAGCAAATTAAATCGAGATCTACAACTTTACATTTTTTAAGACAACTCTCTCACTAGGCGTAGTTCCTATATCGCGGGGATTTAATAAACATTCAAATAAAGAACACACATATCATCCACACTCGGAACAACCATTTGTGGATCACACAAATTTTTGTCCCGCGTGGGATATGAACCCACAACATTCGGCGCAGTGGCAGAGTTGAGGCGACCACTTAACCTCTTTTACGCCAAGAGGACAAAGGAATTAAAAAATAACATTGTGCATCAATACACAAACGGACAAACGTATGTCCGCCCGACACTTGACTCATTATAATGAGTCATTCTACATATATCTATAGTCACTAAGTCATTCTATACCTACAACATTTTCGCTCAGTTTATACTACAGTACTGGCAATACGTTTTAGAAAAAGAAAATTTTGGTAAATAAATTACTGATATAAATCTAGATACGCGGCATTTTGCCAACATTCCTTTACATAGTCTTGCTAACTGTTGCTGTTCTCCTTTTCTACAACATCTAATGCATTGTTCTAGTAAATTTTAGTAGCTTCGTATAGATAACGGACAGTGGTTGTAAATTTTAAATCTGGCTCATCCCGCCCGGTTTTTTATAGCTTTAAACAATATTTCTTTCCAATATTGTATTAAGAAGATGCTGAACTATTTAATTTTAATCCTATTAGTATTGCCTGTCCAGTGGCAGTTTAGCCATTAGTTAATTTACATATACGCCAAATGTGGCAAATAATAATATGATCCGACTGGTGGTAAGTACCATCGCCAATTATTGCCTGCAATAACTCGCATATTGCCTAGAATTCAGAAGTAAAGATGAGATAAAAAGCAAGGAATGTTTGGATCAAATCCACAAAATTCATCGTGCCTACTGGTAACTGCTAAAATTTATTGAACAAACAGCGCAATCAAATCACTCACTTAAATAGAATAAATTATGACTAACTCGGAAGCGCAACGGTATTAGATACGAACATTGTACATGAGGTTTCGGGTTTAATTTCCAATCGGGTACTGTTATTGCATTTCTCTGACAAGAAATGCTAGGTCCAGAATCAGAAACTGTGCCCGTGGCGGCAATACGCTCGTCCCTCTATTACATGAAACCTAAAAAATAGCAGTTAATATGTGGGTGTAATAACCTCTGCCTATCCTTTCGAAAAAAAGGCGTGAGATTATGTAAATAAACACAATTCAGAGCCTTTTAATTAATTTATCTTTCAGTGGTGCAGGAAATGCATCAGACACGCTCACCGATATATTAGCAAGAGAAAATTTCTAATATCTATACAGGTTGTCCGGTAATTAATAGATAACCTTGAAATGTCTTATAGTAGAACTGAAGGCCGTTCAGAAAAATGAAAAAAAAGGTATATTAAAAAGTGCAAGCTATTATAGCATAGCATACTTTTGACTGTCTATCTATTAGCATAATTAGTGTTTAATAATAAAACAACAAAACACCGATGGATTTCATTTATTTATGGTCGTAGTATACAAGAAAGTTATACATGGTAATTTAAAAAAAACACATATCTCGGGTAGTAGTTAGGATAGATTTTTTCATATTTTTTTCTAAACGGCTATCAGTTCCGCTATAAGACATTTCCAGGTTATCCATTAACTACCGGACACCCTGTATATCTATATTTTCCCTGGCTGGCTCAACAGCTTGCGCCTGCCCTAAGCTAGAACGTACGAACACTACTGAATCCTTGGAGTGACACTCGACAATATATTGAACTTTACACCACACGTAGAACTA
The DNA here is from genome assembly GCA_963675205.1 of Catocala nupta. Lineage (NCBI taxonomy): Eukaryota > Metazoa > Arthropoda > Insecta > Lepidoptera > Erebidae > Catocala > Catocala nupta. The sequence goes on along the minus strand of OY776102.1, from coordinate 21,315,818 downwards.
CTGGCGAAAAGAATAAGAAAACTAATCTTTGTTTTTCAAGAATCTTCGTCATGTCGCAGAATCTCTAATAATCAGGAATACTTACTTTGCACTCTGTCAATCCCTATTAAGCTATTGTGTTTCCGTTTAGGGTGGGGCTCCCAAAATGGTCATGTTAAAACTCGAACGAGCGCAAAGAGCGGTTCTGAAAGTCGCCATTTTTAGACCCATTCTCTTCCCTACTACAGATCTGTATACAAATTGTGAAGTACTAACAGACAGATAATTATTTATTTTAATATAATAATTTTAAATACAGTACTTTTGCATCAAAAAACACCGTATCAAACACTTACCAAAAGACACAAGGATAAAGCATGTCAACACTTTTGTAGTCGGTACACCACTACAAAAATACTACTGTGTTTCCAAGGACCTCATCTCTATAATAAACTTAATAAATACTAAGATTTTACTCACTTCCGAATTCATCGCTAAATACACATTAAAAAATGGACTCCTGACTATTAACTACAATGACACGGAAAAATATTACAGACTTGACGCTCTTTTCACTGCATAATCTCAATCACGCACTACTTACACACACATACAGACATACACATACACACACACACATATACATATGCGCATACACACGCACACACATGCTTGTTACAAAATAAGACATATAAATAAAAAATAAATGTTTGTTTGCCAAATTACAAACACACACTTATCTAAATGTTTATCGATTAACACGTACGCTTCTTTGTTTCTTTTTTGTTTTATCATTTATGTACAAACAATAAAAGAAATGTAATAAAAAATAGAGTTCTCCCAAGTGTCGGGCCAAACACCTTTAATACAAGTTGCTGTAACAACTTAGCAAAGGTGTCGGAGTCAACACACAATTTGTAACAACTATATTCTTTCTTTAACTGTACGTATAATAATTTGTCAAACTTTATATCTGTTTTTTTGCAAGTAAAAGCTATTATTATTATTTTAAAAAAATAGATACACCCACACATATAAAGGTATGTAAGTACACATCACGAACACATGCGTAATACATTAAAATGTGGGTGTGTTAAATCTCTCCCTATCCCTTCGCAAATATGGACGAGATTATGTACATAAACACATTTTAATTAAGATACGTAAGAAAAATGACATTGGCATGAAGATCTAATTTGTTTAATGATTTATACCTCATATGTGCATGTATAATTCAATTCTCAGAAACCACACTCATTAAATTAGTATGCAGGATTACGAACCGCACTAAGCTTCTAGTATTTCAGTTGAGTAAGAATAATACGTCGTGGTTTGTTTGCGAGCTGTAAGCTAAGCCGTGTGGTCGAGCATTTAAATAGAGGCGCCATCTGGTGCCTTTCCGCTTTGGCTTACTGGCAACGTAACTATCGCATCTCTGCATGGATTACGTATGTATGCGTGATGTGTGCTTACATGCCTTTATATGTGTGTGTGTGTGTGTATCTATTAGAAATTTTCTCTTGCTCTATCGGTGAGCGCATCTGGTGCATTTCCTGCAGTTCTCTAAAAGAGTAATTAACCTCTCAAACCCCGCCGTTAAAATTAAACAACTATGGTGAAAAAGCAATTTACTCATATAATAAAATTGTAAGTGTTCTATGTCAAACAAACATACTCTTCAGCTTTATAATATTAGTATAGATTCAGTTACTGCTTTCAGACTATATTCGTTCTTTAATAAATAGAGATGACAAAACCAAGAAAGACAATACATATAGATGAGTCTCTACGTATTGTCTCTCACCATATTTGTTTACTAAATAAGACAAGTAAGAAAAAAGGAGTTTAGTGGGAAACCGTTGGACTGCCACGCAGAGATCACGATTCTAAGCTGGAAATCTCCGACTTTTCAAAGTTATGTGCGTATTAAATAGTTCATTATCGTTTGCTTTAATGGTGACAGCAAACTACGAGAAAAACCTGCATGTCTGAGAGTTCTCCATAATGTTCTAGAAGACATGTAAAGTCTGCCAACCCGCACTGGGCCAGTGTGTTGGACTATGGCCTGACCCGTCTCACACCGAGAAGAGGGCTGATATTATAAGGAAAACGGATCATATAATCACAGCCGAATATCTGAAAGAAGTATAAGAATCACATATTGCTTATATACAATTTCATGTTAGATCTCAAGTAAAGCCTATTGTCGTCTAAATTTGACGTGGGTCTGGCATCAATTGAATCTTAGACTGTGCGAAATGAAGGAGCGACAATCTAGAACGAAGCGTATTACTTTATGTATGTATAAATTTATTACACTTATGGTAATACACTTTCTACTTCTTATCTATTCGATAAACAATCGATTTTGGTTTAGGTGGTAGTCTTACATGATGAGTGTGATTATAATGTGTTATCCACACGAGACAACCATTTCTGCGATCGAAAATAGTTTCTCTGAGCGTGGGTGTTCTGACATTTGTTTTAATGTTTGTAAAGTAAGTGCTCCATGTCACTAAATGTAATTTAGGGCTATACGCAAAAATATGCTGTTTAAAAACATATAACGTCATTTGCGTTTGCATACCTTGGTAGGTAGATATTTGTACTACCTATTATATAACGAGGTTATATGTGTCGTGGATTGAGGGCTCAATAGTGCGACGGACAGCGCCATCTAGTGATTATTTTGTGAACTAATAAAATAATATCGTCACCGGAAACGCAAGCGGCGCACTACCGTTTGGACACGATCGTCGGTAGTGGGGATGCGGCGCGGACTGGGAGGAGAACGGTTGGAGGCGACACTCTTCCTCGGACGGTCACGCGATACGCTCAGTACCAACGCACGTGTTTGTTTCATTTTTTGTAGAAGTAGCTACAGTAAAAATAAAGTTATTCTCAACTAAAACTATCTTTCGCTCGATTACCCAAGTTAGTGCCCACATCTACCAAGAACCATGTCAGATCGTGATGAAGACCCGGTATGTCGCATCTCGGCCGTCCACGACGCGACATCAGAATTGGGATCTGAACTCCATTCTCACTGGTCTTGGCGATAGCTCAAAAAGCGAGCGCCGCGTGGACAGCTGCGAGATGGTTGCTGTGCGAATAGTTACAACAATCAGGTGGGTCGCTTTCATTTTATTTTGTTTCCGGAGCCGTAAGTTCTCTTGTGTAATGACTAATTAATTGTAGCTGATATATTTAAATGCACTCGTTATGATAATTCTGTTCAAATAACTGGTAGGTACAGATAATTCCATTATTTGTTGTACCGACGAACTCTGATTGAGGTTATTTTTAATGAGAATAATCTTGCAATTTTGTTTCATATTCTACCCGACTATGCTATACAGTATGAGGTTATAGTAGGCCGTGATAATTATTTTAAAATAAGGATTTACAATAACTTGGTTACTATTTGTGAAGTACCTTCAGTAATTAGTTTTTATAATGTTGATTTCGAGGTCTACTCGGACAACGTACTAAAGTTAACGAATAATAATTGTTACAAGCTAGAAGTATTTGTCTTAGTTGTTAGACTTTTGCGAGTCTATTAGTCAATAAGCGCAACTGTAGTGATCGTATAAGCGTGGACTATCAAGGCCCTTAAGGCGAAGGCTTCGTTTAGGTAATCAGTTGCGTATAGTCGCTGACAATGGTTTTACCAGCAAACATTTTAGATTTTTGTGAGTCCAACTGTATTAACTTTCATTTGATTGCTACTGGTTAAAATGGTAGCACAGGTTAGTTTAAAGGTAATACTATCTTCTGTAAAAACGGTGTGATAAATCGTAGCAGGATGCTTTTAGAGCTAAAGCGGGCGAAGTTTGGAGCTAGCATAAGCTGGACGTGTACCGCGTGACAAGTGATAGTCACCTCGAACTTAACAAGATGTGTAGCGTGACCTCTGAACCTTAATACTGACGAGACAGTAGAAAACTAGGCTTACATGTTGATTGGTTGTGTGAGTTCAATGTCAGAGGTTGATTTGTAGCCGTAGCTCAGTAGAAATCGGTATCAACTGTGTAAACAGTAGTCCGTGAGTACGCGGTAGGCAGACAACTCTGGTGTTGGGGTTTCGTAGGAAACCATAAAGTCCAGGAGGGAATTGGCGATCCTTGTGAGGATGCGCAGATAAATGAGTATCAACTGAGTGACTGGTTGAGTACCTGGTTTAGTAACTGGAGGTTACTGAATGATTATGAATCACATGTAGAGCTTTAGTTATTTGATTTGATTGTAACGTGAGTCTATGGTAACTGATTGTATTGTCAGTGATGCTCTGAATCCAGCTCCAATAATAGTTAAGAATGTAATGTAGGAGGTAACTTTGTAATAAATTTGATTGGTAATCCGATGTTGAGGACATTGGCGAAGGTACTATTGGGAGTACGTAGACACATACCATGGTTATTTGGTCGCACTGTACGCACTTGTCTGTATTCGTAACTGAAACTCAGATATGAGTTGTTCAGGGGGCGATGGGCAGCTGGTGGTGCAGCGGGGACCTGGGTCTCAAAGGAGATTATTGTTGTTGGTCTTATCGAGGGAGGCGATAGCGGTATGGGTGACTGCTGGTCACTAGTTGTTTAGAAAACCAAGTCATGACATTGTATGTGATCGAGATAGGTTAACTTTTGATCGTTGGTTCATTTGATTTTGCGAACGATCTTCACTGAGAGGATAAGACATTTAACTTTTGAAAATAAATAAAGAAATTCCCGTAACACAATTTGATCAGGTAGACCAAGGTTAATAGTTTACTCCAAGATGATTTCTTGTTTACAGATACACAAGGGGACGTTCCAGATCAAGGCGCGATTTAACAGGATCAAGGCCCTATTACTTCGGCTTTCTATTGGTAGACACGAGGAAGTTGCAGATCAATGTGCAATTTGATGGCATCAAGGCCCAATGAGTTCGGCTTTCTAACGGTGACTATGTTTTGTTTTAAAACGAAGATCATAACTTAACAAAATTAGACCTTAGTACAAGGGCTCCTTTTGAGCGACCGTTATGCAGCACGTTATGATAAAGAGCGTTTTGATAAAACTAAGGCTAGCGTTAGTGGATACTCGGTCGGTGAATTCGTTCTCATTGAAAATGAGGAAAGAAATCAGACAAAGCTTGATCCAAAATTCAAGGGTCCATTTAAAATTATCGACGTGTTAGACGGCGATAGGTACCTACTAAAGGCGCTTGATTCTAAGCGAACATACAAATACCCCCATGATCGTGTGAGGAAGATACCCGATCACCAAATTCCTCAAGAATTCGATGTCATAGTTGATGACAGTGGTAGCGAAACCAACTCTGATTAAGTGTTGCTTGTATACTCACACTCGTAATTCTAGACCGCACCGCATGAGTGACATGTGGCGATGGGTCTGCAGGTAGTCGTTGGTGAGATTTCACTCTAGACCGCACCTCATGAGTGACATGTGGCGATGGGTCAGTAAAGAATCGTTGAAGTGATCTCACTCTAGACCGCACCTCATGAGTAACATGTGGCGATGGGTCTGTAAAGAATCGTTGGTGCGATTCAGGTCTGTGCAGTTGCACAGTGACAGTGAAAGTTCTATGAGTTGAGTATACATAGCTAGTCATGGTAAAGAGCCAGTATTGTTGTTAGTCTTTTAAACTGATTGATCGGATATTTTCCAATTAATAATATTGTGCAGGAAGCACTGTGTATGTAAGCATGATTATAAGGTACTTTAAGTTATCCAAGTTGATTATTGTACTTGGAAGAAATAAAGTACCAAAGAGAAACTGCTGCCTTTGTTTTTATCGGCAGGATAGCCGAGCTGGTTTACTTCCTGAGCATATTTTGTCCACAGGTGCTACACCCGAGGACGGGTGCTAGTCAGGGATGGCCGTGTCGTGGATTGAGGGCTCAATAGTGCGACGGACAGCGCCATCTAGTGATTATTTTGTGAACTAATAAAATAATATCGTCACCGGAAACGCAAGCGGCGCACTACCGTTTGGACACGATCGTCGGTAGTGGGGATGCGGCGCGGACTGGGAGGAGAACGGTTGGAGGCGACACTCTTCCTCGGACGGTCACGCGATACGCTCAGTACCAACGCACGTGTTTGTTTCATTTTTTTTGTAGAAGTAGCTACAGTAAAAATAAAGTTATTCTCAACTAAAACTATCTTTCGCTCGATTACCCAAGTTAGTGCCCACATCTACCAAGAACCATGTCAGATCGTGATGAAGACCCGGTATGTCGCATCTCGGCCGTCCACGACGCGACATATGCATCTGTGTACATTGGAGAACATAATAATCGAGATCGATTTCACTTCTTTACAGATATAATTAGTTAAATAAGCAGCATTGTAAAATTGCCAAAAGAGTGGTCGTAAGTTGCCCATTCCTAATTGGCAATTAAAAAAGAGTAGCCATAAGTTTCTTGCCAGTTCTTCTCATCGGGGTTCTTGCTTTGCTGAACGTGACATCGTGTAACTTATCTGAATGTAAATTTACAGTATAGTTTAGTTACTGTACCTTGACGTTCATGAGTGTTGCTTTGTGACCTAAATAAATAAATATATTTTGATAGAGGAGACTCCGAAACTAAAACAATAGCTTTAGAATTGTTGTCTATCTTTTTATTTGTTCTGAAATCACACAAAGCCACTGAATTTTAAAGCAGTTCTCACAGCTTGGTAACTTAAAGTTTAAGTTACATTTTATCTAACTCTATTTAGTATAACTTGCAACGTACAAAGAATGATCGCGTAAATGACAACAGAGGCGAAGTCAAGCAATAAATAACAAAACTCATACTGAAATGATAAATTATTTGTTTAAATCATCACAATAGAAAACTTCCTTCCTTATATTGTGATGAACTCACTCCGAATAACGTCTGGACGCTTCTAAAAAGGCACATTTAAGAGTAATAAAAAGAAATAATGACTCAGAAGAGGTCACAGGTCTGAATTAACGGAATACGGATGAAAACGTCGCCTTTTTTGTTAAAAAGAAGTTATAGAGGCCCAAACTTGGTGCTTGTGTAAATTCGCAAGGAGAAATGGCGGTGTCCGTGGTAAGGTAACCATGGTATTGGAATTTTTTTATAATATTTATATTATGGAAGGTGCTTATAAATTTTCATGTTATATAAAAAATGAGTACCTAATATACCTTAAGTTGTACGTACGTCTTTACAGATATACATATAATATATCTAGGCCCAAACAAACATTAGTGCCATTCGAAATAGCGATGCTACCAGCCATCTGGATACGCTACTAGTCGATAGCAACAATGAAGAATACGTTTAAAAAAATTTATTAAATGAATGCATACATTTTGAGACCCAGAATTAGTTTAGTTAATAATTAATTATGTATAACGTTCTGATCAAGTTATAAATTAAATAACATTTAACAAATTATGTGTGACAAAAACACTAATTTTGTACAGTCCATTATTCTTAGTCATCTTATTTGTTAAACTATCAAAATATATCCTTACTAATATTATAAATGTGAAAGTTTGTGAGGATGTATGGATGTATGGATGTATAGATGTTTGTTACTCTTTCACGCAAAAACTACTAAACCGATTGCGATGAAACTTGGTATGTAGATAGCTGGAGATCTGATTCACAAATATGCTACTTTTAATATTCCCAGGATATTGATTCCCACTTGATATTCCCACGGGAACGGGACTTACACTGGTGAAATCGCGGAGAAAAGTAGTATCTTTTAAAATCATCCTGCCAGGTCCTGCTTTTAGATTATATTTGTATTTAATTAATATATATAATGACAAAAATAAAACACAATAAGTAGAGATGAGTTTCTGTTAATTATATATAATACGCAACGTGTATTAATGCGATCATGAATAATGTTAACCTTTTTATGCTTGACGTTTCGTCCAGGTTACACCAGCCGTGGTCACAAGCTGACTGGTTGAGTGATGCCTCTAAATATTGTCTTCAGCTACCAGTACGCCATATATACATCATATAAATAAGACAAGTAAAAAAGACTATAGGTGTGTCCTGTGCAAAACGAAAACCATGGTCACCGTAGCCATTCACAGCATGTTCACGACGAACTTTTCAGCGAGGACAATCTTGTGTGAATTAAACTGACGGAAAGTGGCCTACATTGTAATTATGGAAGCACTACATACGCGTCGAAGCGAACTGAAGCAACGCTTTAGTGTCGTTTAGTATGATATGATACAACATAATGTGAGAAATTATGTCGTAATGTTGAACGTTTAGAGGCAAATTGGCATCAGCATTTGATATTGTATTTTTTGTTTTGGATAATGTTTGTAGGTATATATGTATTAGTATTGGTGCCTATTTTTGTATGATATGGTCGGCCAAAAATGTGGTCTACCACACTAAGCTTGAGGTTCATTTGAACGTCATGAAGCAATAAGATCGATTTCCCCTTGCAATAATATTATAACAGTGACATTACTCTCTGTGTCATCTATTATATGTACGTCATGCCATGTGCATGACATAAATATAATACACGATAAAGAGTCAAGTTTGAATTATCACAGCTAACACACTTCGTTAGAAAAGTCAACCTTAGGGATAACACATAAAAGTAGAATAAATATAGAGGAAATGAAAGCATTGGGAAGTACATATATTATGTGAGGTATAGTATGATTAAAGATAGCAGCGATAGCTCAGTGGAGAGACCAACAGACTGCAATGCAAAGGTTCTCGGGTTCGAACCCACGTCGCCCACCTCTGACTTTCGGAAGTTATTTGACTTTTCGAAATTATGTGCGTATTGATTGACAATTATCGCCTGCTCCGTGCCTCGGAGAGCACGTTAAACCGTCGGTCCCAGTCTCTCAGTCCTCAGTCAGATCTATGGCAGTCGTTATTGAGAAGTCAGTGCCCTATAATATCCTGACACTGGTCTAGCCTTAGAGTATCGTTAGCCTTCGGGTTACGGAGGTCAGGTGGCAGCCGCTCCGTGTAAAAACTGATATCCAGTCAAATCCGGTTAGACTAGAAAAGCCGATCCCAAGTGACTTGGGAATAATAAAAGCTAGGGAAAAGAGTCTGATTAAAGATGTGGTGTAAAAGAAGATATCATGACAAAATTGTATTCGAATGGGATCGGGTCGTGTGGCTTGGCATGTATGAAAAATCTCGCCGAGCATTCTCTGATTACATTGATTCTGGGATAGTAATATTTTTTTTATAGCTGTTTGTTGGTTTGAATTACATGCAAAAATTACAAAATACATTTCGATACAGTCATGCAGTTAAGTAAATTGGGGTTAAACATAAAAACCAAGCTACATTTAATATAACTTTTCTCAGAAAAATCGGAGTTACTGTATTTTAAAATCCAGAATTTTTGACAGAAGACCTTAGAGCATTTCGTCCAACCCTAGACTCAAACTCGAAACCGTATGCATAGCAATAGCCACCAAAGCCGTCAAAGGTATCTAAAATAATACTTCATTAACAGAACTACCCTTTGTCCATATCCAAGGCAAAATATCCAACGTTAGCATTCTTCCCAAACCGCAGAGCCCCAGAAACTATTTACCTTCCTCAAATCTTACGTCTTCTGTACCCCTGGTATGCGTAAATGTACCTTCCTTATGTTAATCTTTATGTTATAGTGATGGCTGTAAGAGCTTCTCGCTTATGAAATGGGGCACAATGGGCTACAAGAATATTATGTGTGTCTTGATCGCTCTCTTTATGGCTTGCGTGAAATTGTTGAGAGTACTTAGGAGTGTATGCACCTTGAAAGGTTTTGGTTGAATGTTACTTAAATTATATGTGTTTACTCACGTGTTTATAGATGAATATATATGAAGTCTCACAACTTTATCCCCGAATGGGTATTACATATTACAAATTTCACCAGCTATGATGGTGCCAAGTAACAAATATTTATTTTGTCCTTATCACAATCAGCCCCAAACTATAAGCAGATTTATTCTGTGTCGTTTTTATTATGTTATAGGATCTCCTCAGCAGGAGATCCCTCATCAATTCACCATCTGTCACCAAGTTGTTGTATATCGATAAAGAAATATTCAAAAATATTTTGATAAATTCGGAAATGTAACCCGAGAGAGACCTAGTGCACAGCAGTTGCATACAGAGCAGCTGCGTCACCAATGCACTGCCATTATTCAGTCAGGCACTGTTTCTGATAATAGACTCGCCGCCTACTATGTAAGATCTTAAAACTTAGGCGATATGTGGTTTTATCTATGCCTACCTCTTCACAGGCACAAGTGTGATATCGTGATACTCTTAAAGTAGCTAATCTATAAAATCTATAAAGATTTGTAACTAACTGATTGTTATCAAAAGGATTCTATTTTGGTTATAAATAAAACTCCCATACTAGAAATAATTGTTGTATCGTGTATATAATATATTCTATCACATACACACAACACCATCTAGCCCAAACTAAGCAGAGCTGGTACTATGGGTACTAGACAATGGATAAACATACATATATATTTTATTTTTGTAAATACATACATATTATACATAGAAACATCCAGATCAAGACAAACATCCATGTTTATATACACAAATGTTTGACTTGTGCGGGAATTGAACCCGCGACCTTAGGCGTTGCAGTCGGTTATACTGACCACTACGCCATCGAGGCCGTAAACAATATAAAGCAACGAACTCAAATGACATCTAAACTCGGAGCAACTATCTGTAGATACATCAATTTTGTGTATCGTATAGGATAAGAGCCCATAATACTCGTTGTAGAGACAGTGGCGAGGCGACTTAAGCCACTACGCTATCCGTGCAGTCGTTTTATATTATATCGATGTATTTTCTCCCTAGCCCTTATTATTCCCAAGTCACTTGGGGTCGGCTTTCTAGTCCAACCGGATTTGACTGGATATCAGTTTTTACATGGAGCGACTGCCATCTGACCTCCGCAACTCGAAGGCTAACGATACCCTAAGGCTAGACCAGTGTCAGGATATTAGAGGGTACTGACTTCCCAATAACGACTGCAATAGATGTTCATGGCAGCCGGGACCGACAGTTGAACGTGCTCTCTGAAGCAAGGAGCAGGCGATAATTGTCAATCAATACGCACATAATTTCGAAAAGTCATATAGCTTCCGAATGTCAGAGGTAAGCGACGTGGGTTCGAACCCGAGACCCTCTGCATTGCAGTCTGTTGGCCTCCCCACTGAGCTATCGCTACTTTATTTTTATTTATTTTCACGTCTGTGGGATAAAAAATATACCAGTGACAAATATGCCATGATTAAAAGCTTTAGAAACTTACTTACTTCAAAAACTTATTAAAAATTTTTTTTATCTTTCCAATTTTTTTATTTTAAAGTAGCAGGCTATCTCGTGAAAAATATAATCATTTACTGAAAGATTTTATTCGTATTCAGTGTGTTAACATTTACTAGTGCATATATGAATCGTAAAAAAATACTGGAATGCTGTCAATAATTTATTTAAATTACGCTGGTGGTTTAATAGTGATACATTGTATACATACTAGAAATAAGCATAAGTTAGTAGGCCCATATCATCGTTTACATAAAGTTCACAATACATTTGCGGGACTCGGTATACGTTTTTTTAATAAACTACCTATTAATATAATAAATTTACCATTACTTAAATTTAAAAGCGCCGTTAAAATACAGCTTATTCGGAAGGGTTATTATTCAGTCAACGACTACTTAAATGACAAAAACTCATGGAACTAGTTGCTTGTTGCATACAGGATTTAAAGATCTGTATTACTTTTAAGTCAATTTAGTAATGTAGAGGTACCTCGTGATTATTTGTGATGTTAACAAGTAACTTGTTTCTTAATTTGATTATTATTGAAGAATATAAATGCACAACCGCATTTAGTCACGGACTGCCTTTGCATTGTCACAAAGTGTAAGTGTATGCGTCATCATTCCATCTTACTGCCTATTTTAGATTTATATTAAAACATATACCTTAGCCCAAATTATTTAATCTCTATAATATTATTAAGTTATTACTGTTTTTATCTTTAGTTTTTTTATAGTCTGTAGTATATGGCATAATGGCTGCAACACCTTGTTAATCTGAGTTGTAAAATACTGAAATTATATTTAATTGGCGATTTAAAAGAGTGGCCGTGAGTTTCTTGCAGGTTTCTTCTCATAGGCTCAACCCTTTGCCTGAACCTAGCAACTAACCTAAATGTAGCTTCAGTAACTTAGTAAACTCACTAACCCATATATTTTGACGTTCATAAGTGTTACTTTGTGACCTAAATGAATAAATGATTTTTGACTTTGACTTTGACTACAGGGTGTGCGGTAATTAATGGATAACTTTGAAATGTCTTATAGTAGAACTGAAGGCCGTTCAGAATATATATTAAAAAGTGCAAGCTATATAGCATAGCATAGTTTTGACTGTCTATCTATTAGCATAATTAGTGTTTAATAATTAAACAACAAAAAGCCGTTGGATGTCATTAATTTATGGTCGTAGTATACAAGAAAGTTATACAAGGTAATTAAAAAAAAAACATATCTCAGGTAGTAGTTAGGATAGATTTTTTTCATTTTTTTTTTCTGAACGGCCATCAGTTTCACTATAAGACATTTCCAGGTTATCCATTAATTACCGGACACCCTGTATATGACTGGTTTAACGTTTGTTACTCAAGTCATTTATAACAGCACTGACGGTGTAGCGGTTTAGTCGACGCATTGACAATCCTACTGCCCCGAGTATTATAAGTTCTGGATTCTAAGATGCTATTTTTATATATATTATATTATTGAAATCATTGAAAAAATTTTTAATTATACAAACAAAGCAACAATCATAATTTACAACTTAACTAATATTAAAAAACCTAACCACTTACAAATAAAACAACACGAAAAGTAACAAAATATAGGACTGTAAAATGTAATATAAAGCATCGTAAAATTCCTGAGCATCGCTGTCGATCAGGAAAGTGCCCAGAAGACTGGCAGCATTGCCACATTGAATGGCAATGTTGATTCTTTGAGCCAAGAATAGTCCAGCCTTCTGGTCACGCGAAGCGTCGATTAGCCGCTTATATATACATATATCTCTAAAAAGCGTACGAGCGCCCGAAATCATTACACAAAAAGCAATCCGTAATGTAGGTTTGGTTATACGCACATGAACACCGTTTAAAAAAATAATTTTTAGAAACTGATTTTCCTCTTATGTTTGTAGCATCTTAGAGTACAGCAGACCTGTCTGGTCTCTTCAGTATAACGTCTATATTAAACAAATCCAAGGCGTTTTTCACCAATAGATAGAGTAATTCATAAGGCAGTTTTAGGTGTATAATTTGTTTAGATCTTATACTATCCGTGCGAAACCGGGGTCAAAACGCATATAAAGTCGATACTTTATATGCGTTAGGGCGTATCGATATACGCCCTAGTCAATTTTTATACTTCGACTAGTATTTGAGGATATACGAGCATTTTCCAGCTATTCCTATTTAAGACCATGGCAAACACTTGAGAGCTTGCCGTGGTCCTACATATGATAACGTGAATTCGATTTATTATTATATTCGATTATGATATATCGACATATATTATGTTATATAATATATCGGTTCGGTTTTCTTGGCTCAAAGAATCTGCATTACCATTCAACGTGGCAATGTTGCCAGTCTTCTGGGCACTTTCCCGGCTGACAGCGATATCATATTATACAATATACAATAAGTAGTTAAGTTTGTTAATATCAGTTAAGTTGTATATTTTTATTATTGCTTTTGTACATTTAAATAATATAATCGGTCTATATATTATATGTTAGATACGATTATTATTATATTCAAATATATGTTACATTGATTGGAATGTAAGATATAGTCAAGATAATAAGTATGTAAAATCGTCAAATTGCCTTAGTTCAATCTCGATAAGTGAACTTCGTAACTCAATTTCGACTATACTGCAATTTACATGTGAAATTCACGTTCTAGAAGTACGCCATCTAGTGGAGACGGATTGCCAAAGTTTTTATGACGACGATACACGAACTACAGTAGCTTATTCATAGTCAAAGCATCATAAAAAACTACTTGAGTAAAAGCTAAAGTGCTAAAGTGTATTCATGTTCGCACTATGAATACAGGTTAGTAATATTTTGAGTAAACTGAATTGGTGGCCCAGCAGTAGTTAATATGACTGCTGTGTATGTTGTCTGTAGTTTGATTCCCAGGTGGGGAAAGTGTTATTGGTCATTTCTCTCAAGGATTTTGACCAATGAGTGACAATAGTCTCGCCTTCTATCTATCTCTATCTATCAATCTACCTGCCTACGTTGTCGGGTATAGAGCCTATGAATGTATTGTAGTGTGTTAGTATAGTGTATAATGACCTTTATAATATCTTGTGTCAGCGTTTGTACGTATTTGCGTTATTGTAATATTATACACTTTTGGTGACACTAATAAATGGCATCCTAAACTGGCTTGACGTGTTTTTCTTTCTGTTGAACCTTGGACTGTGTCTCTACACCAAGACATACCATAGCATATACATTTGTATGTAGCTTTAGATTTAGCCAGCCCCAGTCCCCTCAAATAAAAATTGCTATGGGTATTCGATGAAAAAAAAATCCTAGTAATCCGTAGTTAAAAAGTATTTTCAGTTATTCGTATTCGCATATTCATGACATCTGTATCCACTTAAGCACACCTGGATATTTTGATAGTATATAAAATTAGGATGGTTAACTTATTCGAATACAGTTCGAATACAACTGCACATCTATAGTTGGAGGTATTAGTAACATCGCCAAAGGTTGGGTATGTAAGTACTTATAATTCTGTGTAACACACCCGACTTTTGGCGTCAGTTCTGTCCCTGACTATTTTCGATCGTGTTGCTATGCCGCCTCATCGCACTAAGAGAGTGAAGAAACTCAAGTTTTTTCTACTTGTGTTTGCACATACACTTGTGCACTATAATTATCTCCTACGCTTCTCGCTTCATGTCTATTAAGAACGGCCAGCATGATCGACAATCGGTCCGGATAACTATGTACGACACAAAAACGCTGAAATTTTCTGTGGGTAATATATAGTTTATAATAATTGTAGTTTTAACGACCTAGTTTAAGAAAGTACATAGCTAGCACAGTTGAAACTTTAAAGTATTAATATATAAAAATTAGTAATCACGCCAGCCATCACACGAATTTAGAATTTACCAGATAGTTTGTCATAATTAGGCTTGTTTCACACGTACCATAACCACACTTCAACCACAACGCGTGGGCGGGCGCAATTTCGAATTGAAAATGAGTAGTAGAATTTACACGGACCACATTTTGCCGTTATTATCGTCCACGTGGGTGATACCGACCACATCGCAACTACAACGAAACCACCAGTCACGCCGCAAACTAGCGTCCGATCACATCGCAGAATTCGCAGACACAATACTGCGTCAACGCACCGACACTATGCGCACGCCTGCGCCCTCCCCTCGTCATTCATTCTTTATTGTACTGGATAGCAACAACAATGTTTCCTCTTTGAATTCCATGAATTTGTTCAGTCAAGGCGTGTTTCTTCAACGAAAACCGGTGTCGAATTGTCTGTCTGCCCTCGTAAGCATCATTGCATCGTCGCAACCACATCGCAACTACTAACGACAACTCAACTATATCCAAATTTTGTAGGAACCAAAACGCAACTGCTATAAGCTGCAGCGACACTATTCACACGTAACCACTGCTTGATCACCTTTTGTCGATGTGGTGTGGTTGTGGTAAGTGTGAATGAAGCCTTAGTCGCAAAGTTAATAACAAATTCAAAAAGGCTTTGCTATAATTAAATAATTCCGCAAATATTATGTTTATTTACATTAGCGATATTAGCTCATAATAAATGCATTTTGGCTGCAGGGATGGCGTTATGGTTTAAGTGGTCGCTTCGCCACTGCCGCCGTACCGAGTGTTGTGGGTTCAATCCCCGCTCGGGAAAAAATTGTGTGATGCACAAATAGTTGTTCCGAGTCTGGGTGTTGTTTGTGTCCGTTATTTGAATGTTTGTAAAGTCCTCTGAGATACAGGAAAAATTTAAACTGCGGAAGCTGTCTTTAAAAAAATCAGTTTATGGTATGTAATAGATTGCACAGTGATTTATGTGAGTGATCGCTTGTCACTATCAAAAATAATATGCTGTATCTATGTAGTTGCGAATTCGATCCCGGCATATGACAAAGAACTGTCCCAATCCGAAATTTGGCTGTTCTTTGTCTGTATTTGAAATATAATATAATATTTTGCAAAGTACGCGTCGACGGCAAGATTAACCCTAATAAACAAATTGTTATTTACGACGGAATAAATTATGGCATTTGGAAACCGCAGCGATAGTATTGTAGGAGACCGTTAGACTACCACGCGGAGGTCTCGAGTTCAATTCCTAGGCAAGCACTTCTGACTTTTCAAAGTAATATGTATAATAAACAGTTAATTATAGGTCACTCTAACGGTGAATAAAACATCGTAAGGAAACTTTCATGTCTGAGAGTTCTCAATAATTTTCTCAAAGAAGTCTGCCAACACGCACTGGGCTGGCATATTAGACTATAGTAGACTATGGCCTTATCTTTCTCACACCGAGAGGAGGTCCGTGCCCAGCATTAGGACTGTTTATATATAGGACTGATATTACTATTATACTTGAGAAATATCCTATGATTTTGTGAATGGCGAACTACAGATGACTCCTAATGGCATAACATAGTTATCTTGTATGGAATACAAATCCATAGCGCATATTGTTAATCTTACATCACGCATACATAAATATGTATTTTGCTCATCATCCTAACTTAAAATTATAAATGTGAGTGTAAGTTTGTTGCCATGCTTTCAAGCCGTAAATACTCGATCGATCATCATGAAATTTCGCATACACATTGCCAAGGTTACAGAAAAAGACATAGAGTACTTTTTATTCTAAATAAATATACTGTTCTCTAGCAAAGCTGCTTGCAAATGCTAGTATCTCCTAAACTAAAACTTACACAAACACTCATGTTTGTCCTGTATGCAAGTTCTATTCTTAAAGATGTGAAACCACATATTCTTACACTGAAAGCATGAGAAACAAGATATATGAATAATGCAAGAAAAAGAATTCATATAAAAGTTTGTTCTAAGTGAGCTGGCGCAAGTTGTGGCAACGATGTGCAGGGGTGCAGGGTAATTTTATACCATGGAGTAAGTAAAATACAAACTCGTGGTAATGGCATTCAAATTTTTGCAATAATAAATAAATATATACAGGTTTAAATGAAAGTGACTACTTTACATTATACTTAACATCTTTTATTATAACTTTTTGAAAATACAATACTTTTTCAAATAAAAAGGTATTTTAAGTTTTAAGGTTTACTATTTTAAATGGATTCATTGCGGTTTATTGTAAAAAGACTACTTGTCAATTGTGATTCAATTATTAAGGAGTCCTCATATGAGCATAGCTGCTGTAAATCAGTCAAAACGAATAGTTAAACCACATTTAAACTTTTAGTTAAAGTTATAATTGGTAGATATAGAGAGCCCATCTCTCTGAAACTACCAAATTATAACAGCTGTTGAAGTCACTGAAAACAATATGAAATAATTTTCTAATAAACCTATTTTATTATTCAATATTATCAAAATTGTATTTAAAATTATATAATTAACTGTCGAAATCTGCTGCTTAAAGCTACTAAAAGTGCTACTTATATTGTAAACCAAAAAAATTACACATAAACAAAATGTGAAAATAATGGAAAGGTCTAAGCTAACGTTTCCTAACCTGATAGGTAACAGCTTAACGAAGACCAGATTAAGAGTACTGTAAACCAACGAATGTTCATGAAGAATGTGGTAATGTGATGATAAAGAATTAAGCCAACCGCTTTTAACCGTGGGAGAGTCACGCTTCGGCATGAATATCAGCTCGACCGGAGTGATATCACGGCCTCACAGAAAACCGGCGTGAAATTGCGCTTTCGTTGTGTTTCATCGAGTGAGTGAGAGTACCGGAGGCCCAACCAACCCCAAAACAAAACCTTTTAAATAAAAAGCCGGCAACACATTTGTGACTCCTCTGGAGTTGCATGAGAGTGTCCATGGGCGGCGGTAATCGCTTACCATCAGGTGAGCTGACAGCACGGTTGCCTCCTATACCATAAAAAAATTTCAGTATGTTAGCAAGTGCAGGACATCCATAGCTGCAGTTCAAGCAAACATGAATGTTAATACTTTTAAAATGAGGAAGGAAGACATTCTTGTTTAAGCTAGATCGTATTGTCTTGCGTGGTGATGGGCTCTTAAAATAGTAATTTAATTATTAACTCGAAGAAAAGCTCTAAGCTCAAAATTACATGGTCCGAGCACACTAAGTTTATGGGGAACGCAACTACTATGCCATATGGCTATTACCAACATGGACCGATACGATTTAGGCTCTGCAAGAATAGCAGCGTTGTGGTTATACTGCAACATAGCTGACGCAGGACCGTATTTGTTCAGCGTTAGACATCGCCAAAGCTTTTAACAGTCTGCCATACAGTTACGCTGACGACACCCATGTGACAGCCCGTGGGGATACGTTCGAGGAGGCGGCCCGTCTGGTCACCGTGGGGGTTTCCCAGGTGGTTGGGCGTATCGAGGCACTGGGTTTACGGGTGGCTTTTAGCAAGACAGAAGCCCTGGTCTTTTATGGACCACGTCGCAGTCCACCCCGCGGCGCCTCGATATTGGTGAGCTCGACGTGTGTTTCCGTGCACGCACAAATGAGGTGGACTGGACTAGGACTGGTTCTAGATGGAAGGTGGAGCTTGGACGTGCACTTGGCTGGAGGCACCCCTGGCCGGTATCAGAACCGTTGGGGCACTCCAGCCGGTGTTGGAGCGGTGGGCAGGGCGGCAGCATGGGACCCTTTCCTTCCGGCTGATGCAGGTATTGTCAGGGCATGGTTGCTTTAAAAAATACCTGCACAAGGTCGGTAGGAGGGAACCGAGTTCCATCTGCCACCATTGCGAGTGTAAGGAGGACACGGTGCAGCACACGCTCGAGCAATGTCCTACTTGGGTGGTGCAGAGCCGTGAACTTCAGGACGTTGTAGGTGAAGACCTCTCGCTGTCAGCTGTGATCAAAGCCATGGTCGACAGCGAGAGGAAGTGGGTGCGGTAGCACGGATCTACCAGGATATTTTCCTCACGGATCCACTACACTGCGGAGTGGATCCGTGAGGAAAATATCCTGGTAGAGCCTTACTGCCGCCGGCGTACCAGGTGGCACAGACGCGCGTATGTGCTCCTTCTGTCGGCGTAGTAAAGGCCGCGGTTGGAAGAACGGGGATCTCCGGCCTGCCAT
Source organism: Catocala nupta (assembly GCA_963675205.1). Taxonomy (NCBI): domain Eukaryota; kingdom Metazoa; phylum Arthropoda; class Insecta; order Lepidoptera; family Erebidae; genus Catocala; species Catocala nupta. The sequence continues at coordinate 21,296,422 of OY776102.1, read as the reverse complement.
CCATTAAGTCGGAGTGACGCCCACTGTCGTGCCGGGGCATCGCCCAGGAGTTGCCACCCGCAGAGCTTTTTTTCTACATTGGGCCCTGCTGGGTGGGTTGCTGATGAAGTTCTAGTTCTGGCGACCCACCCACCTTACAAAGCAGCAAGGTGGTGCACCGTGGTGGTTTTAGTCGATAGGACTCAAAAGTATGGGGAGAGCCCGACAAAGACCTCTCGCCTCCTCTTGTGGCAAGGGGGTGAGTATTAGGAGAATTTCGATAAGTTAATAAAAACAATGGCCGTATTTGTTCTATATATATTGATTGTGTTTACAGTTTGTAATTATCTAATATAATGTGAAACAAATAATTATTTTTATTTATTTCTTTTGATATACTAATGTATGCATGCATCTGATTGTATCATTTCCGTCATTTTTGATCAGCAGTGCAACATTGTGGCACGTACACGGCCACTCATTTGCTACCTCCGCCTTCTCAACTATATCTTACAGCAACGTAAATTTATACGGAGTTTGTTTTTGTGCTACCATCGATGATATCAAAAGTTTATAGATAATATGGAAATCGAAATATTGGGAACAGATTTAGCTTGTAGTGGTGATCCTTGAAAGGAATATTGAAAGAACAGATTTTGATTTGGCTCATTGATAGCCAAATGTTTTCTTTTGTACGATCCACAGATGGTTGTTTTGGGTTAAGAAGTGATTTAAACAAGCGCCTGAACATATTGTGTACTAGATCTTGCCCGCAGCTTCACTCGGGTTGATGTACATTTGGTCAATAAATTTATATCCCTTGGGAACAAAACATTTGTCTGGATGAAAGGTACTTTAAGTTCCTTTCTGTATAAAAGAAACTAGCTAATCTTCGAATGAATAATGGCGACCTTCCTTTTTTCTATCAGAAGTTTAACTGCACTTTATTTTATCAAATAGATATTGCATTAATACGTATAAAAACGCATCGAAAAATGTAAGTGTTATGCTACCAATTTAAGTACTGTTAAAACGAGCGCTGTGTAATCTGTTTTACAAATATTTTATTTCTCGATAGCGAACATAAGTGAACATATTCATGTGTGAATGCACCAATGGTTTATATTTATCATGTTATTTGGTTAATTTTACTGTTTGATATACATATGAGTATGTAATCAAAATACATAGAAACATATCGTGCTAGATTTTTGTAATTTTTGTATGGTTCTTGTTTCTAGATATAAGGTACCCTATGACCTTTTCTGTTCCTCTAACAACGTCGATGCAAATCTTTATGAAAATCGGTCGAGTAGTTAAGACTGCGCCGAGCATAAGACGCGGTTGAACTGAATGACAGAGCTCGATATTCAAATCGGCGCGCGGCCGCCACAGTAAAATTTTATGGAGGATTTAAAATGCTTTTTTGATTAATATGTATCTTTATTGTCAACCAATAACTTAAATATTTGGAACGGACAAATTGTAATATAACTATTTATGTTTCATTTAAGCTGTAAAATAGGATAGATTTCTACTGTTATAATCTAAAAATCACGTAACACGAGCTTAAGTTTTGCATTTTTCGTGCAAATTTACGTAATTTTGTAGGCGAAAATATTAATTATTTTAAGTTTTTCACACGGAGTAATTGTAAACACATTCATTGTTATGGTTAATATATATTTTATATTTGTATTAAACAAAAAGTGTAGATTTTATCAACTTAACTGTGACCGCCTGTTTTGGCACATTTCGCTCGGCGCAGTCTTAAGACATGCAAGCGTAACAAACAAACAAAGAAACTCTCATTCGCAGTTATAATATCAGTTGGAATGCTATCAGTTGCTAAACACACTTAAGGCCACTCCAACAACTAACAAGTACTAAGCGCCTCCATGGCGTAGCGGTAGTGAATGCGACTGCTGTGCATGAGGTCTGGGGTTCGAATCCCGGGTCGGGCCAACAAAAAGTTATTGGGTTTTTCTGTTAAGAAATCTCAATACGAGCCCGGAGTTAGGAAGTTGGCGGTGTTAGACACCCCCGTGCCTCGGAAAGCACGTAAAGCCGTTGGTCTTGCGCCTGATCTCTCTCTGGTCGTGTTGAACTATTCGTCCCAACGGATCATAAGAGTTCGGGAACAGAGTGCACTTGTGTTTGCGCACACATTTGTGCACTATAATATCTCCTGCGCCGATGGCCATTCTCCGTTAAGATTGGCCGTCCTGACCGAAATTCGGTCAGAAGGACATTATTATTATTACAACTAACAAGTAAAAGTTATCCGAGAGATAAATCGCATGCTGTCTCACTCATGTTAGGTTAAAGAAGAGAGATGGCGAGACTTTTGTCTTATAGATAAATGCTATCTGGAGGTGGTAGTACAAACCCTTAGTATCTATTTTTTTATAGTTGCGAGTGCCCTCTCGACAGATTTATCATGTCTGAAACTTTCTTTCGCCGTTAAAGCGAACAATAATTAACTTATTAATACGCACTTGACTTCGAAAAGTCAGAGATGCGTATACGCGTCTTAGGATCGAAACCGAGAACTCTGCGTGGCATTCAAATGGTCTCCCATCAGGCTTATCCAATATGGCACTTAAAACCATCTTCTTCCCCGTAGCATTTATTATGCCCGAGTCACTTGGGGCCGGCTTTTCTAGTCTAACCGGATTTGACTGGTTATCAGTTTTTACACGGAAAGCCTAACGATACCCTAAGGCTAGACCAGTGTCAGGATATTATAGGGCACTGAATTCCCAATAGATATTCATGGCAGCCGGGACCGACAGCTTAACGTGCTCTCCGAGGCACAGAGCAGGCGCTAATTGTCAATCAATACGTACATAATTTCGAAAAGTCATATAACTTCCGAAAGTCAGAAGTGCGCGACGTGGGTTCGAATCCGAGACCCTCTGCATTGCAGTCTGTTGGTCTCCCACTGAGCTACCACTGCTGTTATTTTTGTATATTGCTATTGCTGCTGCTGCACTTAAAACCATAGCTGGTGAAATGTAGATGTTACACGCTCCTGCCTACACCTTCGGCGATATAAGCATGAAACTTTCAAATACACAAGACTTCAAAATATCGGAAGTGCTCTCAAGCATTCGCCCTAGATATCGCTATCCCTAAGAGCTATACAAAAATAAAATCATTTCTTTTGAACATACACAACAAACCGCATTATATTTTTTAATAACAACTTAAAAGATCTAACTTCACGAACTAATTAAAAGTAACTCGGAGTATTCTAGCCGAGTTCAAGTATTGAGGAGTGGTCCGCTGCAGTTTCCTTTGGTTTCTTTTGTCTGTCTTTGTTTGAAAAGAAATCAGATAATAAGATACTCGAAGCTTTGCTTCTGAGTCCTAATTACTCAGTCTACATTCTCGTATAAATATACAAACGAAATAGAAAATGCTTTAGGATAAAGATTGCTGGAAATATATTTATTAGTTGTATTGTGACTAAGTTGGTTACTACTTTAGTATATGATTGTGCTAATATAGTAGGACAAATTAAATAAGGCTTAGCTGTTAGTAATATCAATAGGACGATCAGAAAATAAATATTATTCTACCACACACACAACACCATCTAGCCCAAACTAAGCAGAGCTTGTACGATGGGTACTAGACAATGGATAAACATACATAATATATATATATATATATTTTTTTTTTGTAAATACCTACTTATGGTACATAGAAACAACAAGACCAAGACAAACATCCATGTTCATGCACACAAATGTTTGACTTGTGCGGGAATCGAAACCACGACCTCAGGCGTAGCAGTTGGTTACACTAACCACTACGCCATCGACACATCCATCTGCAATCATGCAATCAGTTGTGAATGACTAACCTATATATCTTGCTACTCTATCGAGGATAAAGATTATTTATATAACACAAGCCATTGCTTATGCTTAGATTTAAAGCCGACTGTAGGATCTTGGCTTCGATTTTTGGGCTGATCAAGATATTATTAGGTTTTGACTGAAATATTGTCAGTACCTGATAGCAAAAGTTTTGAGATATATTATACCCGATAGTGGCAATGATCTGCTTTCTGTTAAATGGAACTATAAACTATATCCAACAAAATTTTGGCGAAATATACATCTGCGTACCAACTCTTTTGTATGTAAATACAATACGTATTTAAATACAAAAATGTTGACTAAATACGTATTTAAATACAAAAATGTTGACTAAATACGTATTTAAATACAAAAATGTTGACTAAAACGTTAGTCACGTGGCATACATTTGTTCTTAAAATAAGAGGTTTATTCTGCATTCGTCCGTCATGTTTCGTCCCAAATGTAAAAATACGTATTCGTCCTAAAAATTGTTCCTTATATGCCCCAAAATTTTAATAAATAAATATTTCTTTGTTTAATTCCTATTTCATCCCAAATTATGTTCCTTTTTGTCCCTGTTTTTATATTGTATGGAATTTTTGTTGTACCTTCAGCTGAAAATATATTATAATTCCTCGTTGATTTATCGGAAAAGCTTTGGGCTTATGGCATCACGAGCCCGACAACAATAAAATTTAAAATAATTTTAATCATGTTTTGTTTTGCTAACTATATGCACAAAAATAAAGGACGAAAAAGGATTAATTTAAAAAGAGGAGCGAATGAGGAAGTTTTGGTTTTCTTTCTGTCCAAATAATTATTAATGACAGCTTGGAGTCTGGAAACAAGCCCAGTTGACGACATTAAGTTGCACATAGAGAGCTCTCACAATTTAAAACTGTTACATCGCTGCGTAACCTTTTATTTAAACACAGGCGTAATACTATATTCATGAGCCAATTACAAAAATGGTGTAAAATACCTCAAACAATAAAATCCCCATTAAATTCAAAAGCTTTTATGTGTTTGCGCAAACATGGAGACATGACAAAGTTTGTAAAGTATCGTTAGAACACAAAGTTAAGGACAAGAAGATGTTTTCGCGATGCAAAAGTTTATTGCATAAAGTTCATAACATTTAAATAAACGCTACCAATAAAACTCTTTGTGTGTAAACATAAAAACGTTTATGTTTCAAATATGTTTTACTTGTGTTTTTATGCTGTCAAGCAGCGATAGCTAAGAAGGAAACTGTTGGATTGCTACGAAGAGTTCTTAAGTTTGATTCCAAGGCATGATGTAATCATTGCGTCGTGGTGTACTTTACAAACATGGAAACAACGGGCATAAAGATACCTACACAGACAATTTGTCCCGTGTGGGAAAAGAACTCACTACACTTGGCGCAGTGGTTATCTTAACCACTACGACACCAGCGCAGTGATTCCTCATGTGGGCGTTGTTATAGACATGATTAATAAACCCAATCAAACAGTAATTTTGCTTGCCCAATCGTTTTAGGTCTTTTTCTTCTCCTTAGCCTTTATTATTCCCAAGTCACTTGGCGTCGGCTTTTCTAGTCTAACCGGATTTGACTGGATATCAGTTTTTACACGGAGCGGCTGCCACCTGACCTCCGCAATCCGAAGGCTAACGATACCCTAAGGCTAGACCAGTGTCAGGATAGGGCAATGACTTCCCAATAACGTCTGCCATAGATGTTCATGGCAGCCGGGACCGACGGCTTAACGTGCTCTCTGAGGCACGGAGCAGGCGATAATTGTCAATCAATACGCACATAATTTCGAAAAGTCATATAACTTCCAAAAGTCAGAGGTGCGCGACATGGGTTCGAACCCGAGACCCTCTGCAACACCTAGACTCGTAACAACAATTCGTATATGACTCTAATTTATGTCCTGTGTAAGGATTGAACCCACAACACCCGGCGTACTAGCAGTGGCGAGACGACCATTTCATCCAGTACACAATTCGTGCAGTATTGTGCTTTACCGGATATAGTGATAGAATACTTCCTAGGAACTTCTTGTCAGAAAAACCTAATTTGCCTAATCTAAATCTTAAATCAAACACCTCATGCACTCAGCGATTGAATGCATTAATTACAGTGTGACTGATTAAACATTGAGCATATTTAAGGACATGATAATTTATGGTTAGACATAAGGTATAAAAATATAAAAAAAGTTAAAATTCTGTAACCTGCAAGGAAAACCTTTATGAAATTATTTATGAAATATCCATAAAATGTGGACACTGCGCGCGTCGCACACAGCTGTCAATGCATGCCGCACTACAATAAAAAGGGCTAATGACCTTTGATAAGAAAAGAACTGGCGGGGCGCAGGGGTACAAATTCGGGAGAGTGTGGGGTGCGGTTGCGGGAGGCGGGGGCGGAGGTTTTATTTAGCGTTGGTATATGCGCACATTAAGTTTTTATTGGATAACTAGGTCAAATTATAAGTACCTATTTGTTTTAGATAAACCCTCCTTCAATATGTCCAGTCTTTGACCAATCAGCCTATATATTAATATTTTACAACTTTACAAGTACAACTGAGTTGCAGACACGAGAAAGCCGTCAAGAGAGCACTTGCAACCATAAACTAAAAAGATACTTAGCGTGTGTTAAGCATGCATAATATGATTAGGCGTTTTGTTCAAATTTAATCATACCCACAACACTCGATGCGGCTGTAGTGTGAAGGCGACCATTTAAACAACTAACCCATCCATGTAGTCATTTTGATTCTTTGCTACTAGGCTACAACTCACTGCACAGACTCCAAAACCGAACCATATATAGCAGTTATATTTATTACTAGATAATCCGCGCAACTTCGTCCGCTTCACATAAGAGAATTTTCCCCGTTTTTGCAACATTTTTCATTTATGCTCTGCGCCTATTAGTCGTAGCATGATGTAATATAGCCTATAGCCTTCCTCAATAAATGGGCTAATCAACACTGAAATATTTTTTTAATTCGAACCAGTAGTTTCTGAGATTAGCGCGTTCAACCAAAAACCAAACTCTAGCTTTATAATATTAGTATAGATAGCTGCACCACCAAAGCAGTCTATGTATGTATAATAAAAAAGCTCTATTGAAATTAATCTACTATATACGGATTTTATCGCGTTGTTTATTTAGCACTGTATTACAACATTTTGAAAATATTACACTACTACTGATTTTATTATACTGATTTATAAGCTAATAAAATTATTTAAACTATTAAATCTATTTAGTTTTGGTTTACACTTTCCCCGACGTTTCGGTTGCTTTTCAGCAGCCATGGTCACGGGTCTCTCAGTAGTAGTGTAATATTTTCAAAATTTTGTAATACAGTGCTAAATAAACAACGCGATAAAATCCGTATATAGTAGTTTAATTTCAATGAATAACATTCGCGTAAACAGAAGACAATATTAAAAAAAGCTCTACTTTTTAAATGCTTCCTTAATCTGCCACCAACCCTTTCCATCTAATCAGCTTAATCTAACAAAAAAGTTACGCACGAAATTGCAACCACGCTCTTTGTTATTCTATCCTCAAATTTTCCGCCAACAATTCCACCATGTTTGTCTTGTATTACCTCCTACCTATGTATATTTATAAGTGCTCCGAAATCCAACTCTAAATGAAACTTTCCAAAACAAACAAACTCATAATATGAGGGTAGGTCGCAAAAACAAAGGGGTGTACGTAATATGATAAAGAATGTAGGAGCATGTGTCATGGGCCTCAGATAACTTTGTATTGGCGATACGTTAAAACAAACAGATGAGGCTCTCGGTAGAGCTAGTTTAGGCTTTTATTATTTGATCCTCTAAGAAAATAACAGCTGGCAAAAAGGTGGGCTTTCTTTTTTAGCTCTGGAAGGATTTTCTTTTTAATTTGAAGAGCTTTTCGCGGTCAGGTTTTCCTTTAAAACGAAATACTACTAATAATATAAATGTCAATATTTGTGAAGATGTTTAGATTTTTATTTTGCCTCATAAAACTCGAACAAAATTAATATTAATTAAAAATATGACGTAACTTTCATAGGAATAACATTAGACAAACATATTGACTGGAAATCACATATTAGTGCCACTTGTAATAAATTTAATAAATTTGTATATGTCTTGAGCAAACTTAGGAAAACCTCAACAATACAGACTACTCTGTTAGCTTACCATGGCTATGTAAGCTCAGTCCTAAGATATGGCCTTATACTGTGGAGAAATTCCTCTGAAGCTAATTGATGTTTTATTGTCAAAAAGCGATGTGTAAGAGCCATTGTCGGTATTGCTCCAGACGAATCATGCAAACTACATTTTAAAACTTTAGGCATACTTTCTCTGACCTGTAAATATATTCTTGAGATTTCTGTTTTTGTTAAAACTTACCCACACCTTTTTACCAAGGCCATGGATAAGTATCCGAGAAACACTAGGCATCCTAATAGATTAGTTCTAGAGTCCATTCCGAGAACTACAATGTATAAAAATAATTGTTACTGTATGTGCATAACTATATATATCAAAGTTCCAGAATGTTTTAAAGACTTACCTCTTTATCGTTTTAAGAAACAACTTAAGGCATGGCTACTAGAAATGTCATACTATTCCTTTAAGGAGTTTTTACATTAAATAATTTAATATTTTAAATAACAATGCCACTAATTTAATTTAATTATCATACTTATGCAATAATTATAATTATTTTAAAATGTAAAACATTTTGCATGCCACATTGTGACTAAATAGAAGAGCTAAATGTATTAATTACGGTTTAAGACATTTATTTTTCTCAAAAGATTACATGAATTACTTACAGAGAAAAATATAATAGTTAACAATTTAATTTATAACATAACATAACCAGACAACGTTTATAGTAAGGTAGGGTAAGTGTAGAAATGTTTAGTTGCATCGGGTAGTTATAGAAAATTTGTCATTAGAGGTGCTTGCTTACAAATAGTGAATGTTTATTAAGGCCTGTGACTTAGTGATATTTATGAATTGGAAATAGTGTTATATGGTTTTGATTGTAACATATTTATATATTGTAACATAATTATTCACAACATCCTTATAATGTACTCCATTTTCTGTGAAATAAATATAATTTATTAAACTGTTGAAATTTGCATGATACTATGCATAAGGTAAGATCATATCCTGGTTTACCATATAGGATAAGTTCTTTATATCACAGTATGCGTTCCCATGGAAATCACGTGGGCGAGGCCGTGGGCAGATATTCGTAACTAGATTTTATCTGCAGCTTTGCCCGCGGAAATGTAAGTTTGGTTATGAACAATACTTTTTTCTGAATAAAAGGTACCCTATGTCCATTTCTCCCTTTCTATTCCTCTGAAAACGTGTATGCGAAATTTCATGATGATCAGTCGAATATTTAAGACGTGCAAGCGTAACACATTTATAAAAACGTCACATTCGCATTTATAATATTAAGTTAAGATAGCATTTCTAGCAGATTACGATGTGAACGACAGAAAATAATCACAATAGAAATTTTCGCTAGTTATCTTTTAAGTCAAACATAATAGAAGTTCGTACTACCTTATCTGCTCATATACACTATTATAAGTTGAAGAGCCTTGGTTACAGTTCGTCTGCTAGGTATATTCTTGTTACTTACATAGCGCTGATTGATAGACTTTACAAACAGACATAAAGATCCCGAACAAAATTCTAAATGTGATTGGGCTACTTATTAGAAATATCTCAGCAGCATGGAGTCTGGAAATAGACTTGGTAGAGGTTAAAGGGCCTTTCCAGTATTAAGTAGGGCCTAAGACCATGCTCAGTAAAATGTAGATGTATACATACTTGTAACATATCTCAGCCTACTTCCGTGAACATAATATACAGGCGTGAGTCTAGGAGATATATCTAAGAAACATGTGCAAAGGGTTGTACTACATTGATCAGGCATCCGATGTAAAAGCAGTGAAATGCAATAAAAATGTTTTACTGCATTTCACAAGCTATGTAAGAATTCCGAGCTCACATAGCAACCTCACCCATTCCTTACCTAATATCCCATCTATAATTCCTTTGCTCTAAGATCGGTAGAGTGCGAATGATACACCTGATATTGCAAGGCATTATAGATTAGCAAAACCGCTTACTATTAGCCAGGCTATATGCTTATATCGCATATTGTAGTATAAAAAAATCCAGCAACAAATTCGTCCCATACTAAAAGTACAAAGTCCTGGTACTTATAAGAGCGCCGTCATATTAATCCAACAAAGTATACATGAAAACATTTCTTCCACAACTATTTGATCCGAAAACTTCACACGAAAACAGGAAACTATTACGCTTATATTGTGATGTTTATTATTTACTTCTTCGAGAAAGGACGGGACCATTATAGTAATAGTCATACTCCCTAAAGTACACAAATGTTTGCACCGTTAGTATAATATTCCCGAAGCTATCTTCAAAGTGCCATCATTATAATATACCTCCAGTCGAGGTATAACAGCTCTAAGAGAACTTGGGTGTAAGCAATCACCATTTGTCTTGTTCAGTAACTGTTTTGCAGATTACTTGGTTGATTTGAGATTTAGGCGTTGATCATCTGGGAATTTAGGTTGATATCTTAACGTACGAGCTAACCACAGGTCTTAATTGGTGTTTAATCTATGCTTGATGTATGTGACAGCTACTTTAGTCCCATGACATATATTTGTGTTAGCCTTTGCCCGATTGTAAGGGTCTGGTACTGCTGATTGGATTATATTGGATTTTAGGCTTTTGTGTTGGATGCTGCTTAGTGTCAGCGAAGAATCTGAATAAGCATTGATTAAACAAAATTATAAGCTTGTTATTACCTTGGCCACGAATTATAAATAGCTGAAAGTGAATCTGATAGAGTTTTGCTCTCGCTCCTTCTGTAATGTTAAACCTGAAAATGCTTAAACGATTATTCAACAAACAATAGTGATTTTTGAATCCAATATTTGGATCGACCAATTGGTAGGTATGTTGTATTCTACATTTATAAATGAAATACTTAATATGAGCCCAAAATTTAGTAGCCCGAAATACGGTCGCGTTGTATCCGATCAAGCCAATTGTAAAGTCTTTACATTCAACTCTTAAGCATTTTTTTATTCACCCAACCGTAGCCTTTTGATAAAATATATGAATAATTACAAAACAAGAAGCTATTATATTATATAGCCTTTTAAAATTGGAGTCACTTTCCTGCCATTGTTTAGTGGGGTAATGATGGCTAAATGCGCTAAGCTATCACGATGCTCTCATCATGACAGTTTGGCGACTTCTTTTGGAATCTGGAATCTGATAACTCTACTTGAATCGCAGTAACGCAACTTAAAGTATCTTATCTTCTATCTTTTGTAGGCATAGGCTGGTTTGTCTGGCCTCTGCTCTAGCTTTTAACTAAAGTTCACTTATACAATACTGTAACTTTACATGTTTAACCTTAAACAGATTTTTTTATAACTTAACCTATCTTGTTTATCCCACGATAAGTAATTTGTAACTTACACAAAACCCACGTCCCAATATCTTATCCATCGAATACATTTTCAAAGAATAGCGGCTATCATTTTTCCTATATCTGTGTGAAATCTGCCACCTTACCGAGAGCATCCGACCCGACTGTCATAACTTCGTACCCTCGTATTTTAAGTTCTTCTTTGCCGACCGTAACTTTTTCATTTGTTTTGTTGAGTATGAAATAGAAAATTCTCGAGGAAACGTTAAATACAACATTTTTTATCCTTTACGTAATTGTTGTAGAAACTTTCAAGTATAATTTTCTAACAATATTTTAACAAACGTCGCTCGCCATATTTTCCTTAAGTTGTCTTGAAATGTGAAAATAACCAGTCTACGTTGACCCTTTACTATTATAAGAAGAAAGAAACTCTTTGCAACTGACAAACTAAAAAAGAAATTATTTTTAAACAACTATAATCCTGGCGCGGTTCTTTGTCTGCGTGGCGATGTTTCTGGGTGTGAAATGTTTTGAAACTTTTGGTATAATATCTGTGAATATATTATGGCCATCTAGCGGATATATTTCTAGACTTTATATTACTATTGAAGCTTTTTTAATGAGAGGACAATCGGGTATCGAACATGTGACCATTATAGATAAAGCCCTGTTTATTAATTTTCCCACTACTGTGAACTGGCCTCTTTTCGATATGATAAGGAACATCGTAGAACACCATACTGGCTTAGTGCTCGATGGTAAATTTCACACATTTTTGAAAACATTATTAAGAACCCTCGGACATTCAGGTTTTCACCGTTAAAGTGAGCGAAACGATTTGACACTATGTGCATATTGAAGCTTCAAGTTTCAAAAAGTCGAACTTGATACATCTGCATCTCAATCTAACGATATTTTAACTAAGTTATTGCTGCTTGACATAACCGCAAACATTTTCAACCAGCCAGTCAAGTCAAGCTAAAACAAAAATAAATAAGATTTACAATTTCAATAAAATGACATTCATAAATGTCGTCCTCATTCACTCTTGAATAAGTTAAGGTTTCGATCTAATTTAAAATTATAATGTGTACTAAAATGACATATAAGTTGATAGAAGATAAGCATAATTTATGTAAATTGCTTGCGTCTGCTGGCAACTCAGATTTATTGATGCTGAATAATTTAGTTATCATAATTTATATCCAGACTAAATTATACAAACATCTGGACTAAGAATGTTAGTACGAAGTGAATTTATTCTACATGCGATGGACTGATGTATGGTAGATATTACATCATACTAACTGATTCCGTGGTAGTGAATGTGACTGCTGTGCGTGAGGTCTTGGGTTCGAATCCCAGGTCGGGCCAACAAAAAGTTATTGGGTTTTTCTGTTAAGAAATCTCAATAGCAGTCCGGAGTTAGGAAGTTGGCGGTTTTAGACACCCCCGTGCCTCGGAAAGCACGTAAAGACGTTGGTCGTGTCGGATTACCGTCCCATCGGATCATGATAGTTAGGGGACAGAGAGTGCACTTGTGATTGCGCACACACTTGTGCACTTTAATATTTCCTGCGCAGATGGCTAGTCTCCTTTAAGTCTGGCCACCGTGGCCGAAATTCGGTCTGGAGGACATTATTATACTTCAAAAATGTTTTACGTGTTTGACGAAGAACCTCGTCTTGTAGTCTTAAAATAATTGCAGAAACAATTACATATTATATTATATTACATAGTGGTAGTCGATAGTCTACTGTGCATAGATATTGGGTTTGATTTTCAGGTCAGGCAAAGTGTTTAAATAATATCAGCCATGTATATAAACTGCCCCACTGATGGACCTAAGAGGCCCTTGCCTCTTATTAGTATGAGAACTGCTGGGCCATGATCCATCACATCTTCAAGAACATTTTAGAACACTCAGACATGCAGACTTCCTCAAGATGTTTTCCTTTACCGTAAAACGAGCGATAACTATTACTAAAATACGCACAAAACTTTAAAAAATTAGAGGTGCTTGCCGCGGGATTGAACTCAAGATCCTTTGCGGCCTGCGTGGCAATCTAACGACTTTTTTTGTATTATTAAATACACAGTAGCAGTGTGGCATCTAAAACTGTTACCCGTAAACAGCACGACCCAGAGATAATGATAAAACAATTGGTAAACTACGAAGTTGTAATTTTTCTTTAACTTTTCACAGATTGAGAAGTTCGATTAAGAACTGTTTTTAGACTTTTACTAAGGCATCATTCCAAGAGTGGACACTCAGCGCATACACACCTCCAAAAAATTATTGAATTAAAAAGATAGTTTTCGTAATACTAGTGGTCAAAATTCGACCAAAATTTCTAAGCTTGCTACATTGTTTTCTGTTTTTCTCTATATAAATAAGGTATAGGTAGCCATAGTTACAAAAAATTGTACGATGTCAGACGAATGATGTTGAAATATTACGAACGCGACTCGACTACGTGTGTCCATTGCATGGTTGTGTGCGTGTAGGGATTTTTCATAAATTTAATGTATTTCTAATGCATATTTTATAAAAATACTAGCTGACCCGACAAACGTCGTTTTGCCATAAAAAAAATGTTTTGACCAAAAGAATAAAAAATTGTTAGGGTTTGACAACCCTTATCACTAAGGGGTATGAAAAATAGATGTTGGCCGATTCTCAGACCTACTCAATATGCTCACAAAATTTCATGAGAATCGGTCTAGCTGGATCGGAGGAGTACGGGAACGAACATTGTGACACGAGAATTTTATACTTATATAAGATTAGGATTCGCCCCTCCTTCTCCATATAAACTTTAACTGTGCCAAATTTCATACTCCTCCGTCTGCGCAATTTTCGTAAAAAGGGGTACAAAGTTTTTGCTTCACGTATTAATTAAAGATATTTTTTTAGTGAAGTGAAGTTTAGTAATAACTACTAGCAAACTAGTAAAAAGAAGCTACTTTAAAAAAAACAGTCTTAGAATTACTATTCTAAGACTGTTTTTCTTAAAGTTTACTGACTTCAATTATTCTATGTTTTTATGTAATTGAAGTCTACTGACTTCAATTATTCTATGGCTACTTTCAGAATCTAACGTAATCTTTTAAATTGCTACTAAGCACTAATAAATGATTAATATTCTACAAGGTTGTCCAAACAATGATTGAATAGAATTGCTACGACGTAAAGTCTGATAGATAGACCAATTGGATAGCCGCATTAACAAGTCTTAGTTTTAAACCAATCTAAAACAATTCCATTATAAATTCACAATTTATTCATTTACTGAATGCCTTACATTGGCTTTACAATCTATATGCACTACAAATGTGAACCCAATCTCTTTATTAACTAAAACATTTATAGTTTGAAGCATGTATTCTTATAGTGATGAAAAGCGACGTATAAGCTACAAGAGAAAATCTAATGGTTGAGAAATCGTTTGATCTCACGAAATAATCTATACTAGTATTATAGAATAGAGGAAATATTAGATGTTTTGTTTGTTTGTTTGTCTATTTATAAGAATTTAAATTAAAAATAACAAACCTATTTAAAAAAAATACCATTTAAAAGGTATATTATCACCAAGTAACATAGGCTGACGGCCTCTATGGCGTAGTAGTTAGTGTAACTGACTGCCATGCCTGAGGTCGCGGGTTCGATTCCCGCACAAGTCAAACATTTGTGTGCATGAATATGGATGTTTGTCTTGGTCTGGGTGTTTCTATGTATAATATGTAGGTATTAAAAAAAAAAGTATAGATGTATGTTTATCCATTGTCTAGTACCCATAGTACTAGCTCTGCTTAGTTTGGGCTAGATGGTGCTGTGTGTATGTGATAGAATATTATTATTATTATATTTTAATTACACAAATGTACTGTTACTTTTTTTACGTGGGAATGCATTCGCATTGACGCATACCTCTCCACGGGGCGATGGAGTAGTTGTGTCGGCCTTACTGGAGGAAAGATGGTGACTAGCGACAGCAACACACTACAGTGTTCTTCGACAAAACCAGAGTCGACGGGGCCGCGCGAATTACTTTTACATGCAATCACGACCCCACCGAGGTTTTGGCCCGCCGCACTGTGGGCTGAAAATCGACCTCCATAGACATAGAAATGAAAGTTGCTAGATGTTCGTTTTGTTGACAGATATGGCTTCTATTAGCTATTATACACATAACAATGTCGTCTGAGCTAACTCCGCACAGAAATGAATTTATTATAAGGTTTTATCATTAAATTCTACTAATGTCAAAGTAAAGATCAATCGATAAGTTAGTTATTTTATTAACGCTAATAATAGGCATTAAATAAAAAGAAAAATAAATTAAAAAGGTATTTTTTAATAGTTGATAAAATTTATATAAAACAAAACATAGGTACAAAAGTATGCAAAAATATAAATAGGTACAAGAATAGTAATATAAAATATTTAAAAATAAATCAATTGCAAAACATAGTTACGTACCAAAGCTAAATAACGAAAGATCATGAAAAAATTACATTGAATAGAATTATAATTAAAAGCACAAAAAGTTTCTAGTTTTCCTTATCACTCTCGTCGATTTCTGAATCAGAATCTAGATTGCCTAGAAACTCAAAGTCAGTTTCTTGAAACTGAATTAAATTGAGGGTTTCAGGAAATAAATCCTCCTTTTTCTTGGCATCTAACTTGGGCCTTTGTACATTTATAAAAGGATCCGAAGAAACAACTAACATATTAAGGATATCATGATTCGAATCTTGCCTGCTCTTTTTCTGCGAATGATGTTCCCGAAACCTCCTAAAATCTTTATTGCGAGACTCGGATGCTTCTTCCGAGAGACTTCCTATGGGTACAACATCATTCTTCTCGATTATGTCTGCCCCGTGTATAAGTAATTTGTGGACGGTTGATGACATATAGTACCAGTCATATAATTCCACGTACCTCTCTGCTGTTTTGAAGGCATAATCTTTAAATTTAATTATATCTACTTTTTCCCCGGAAGTTATTGCCTGTAAAATCACAGCAAATCTTCTTATTAGTTCTTCGTCCAACCCAGTAATGGCTGCAGTTTTATGGGGAAATTTGAAAAACCTTCTTGCAGTGTTGCCGTCATTAGTAGTTCCGGAACCTTGTTTAACAATGTCAATCAATAGATTTAATTCGTCTTTAAATTTGTCTTGAATAATCTTTTTTCTCTTACTTAGCATTTCTTTGTGCTCGTTACCTCTCGCAGCCCACTCTTTAAAATCTAGTCTATACGAAATATGTAGTAAACATTCCATACAATTTATACGGGCGTGTAGAGATGACAATCCAAACTCGTATATATCAAAAGATACGGTCTTTGCTGTTACTACACTCAAACGGTTCATTTCTGTCGGTTTTGCCAGACACAAATAGCATGATGAACTTGATCTGGCTTGAGACAAATACGTGCAGACTTTACCATCGATCATTGTCATCATTAGGTGATGATTCACCCTGTTTCTATTATTGCACTCTGTAGGAATGAGAGCCTTAATTTCTTCATCCATTCGTCGTTTGTGTTCGATGACTACTGCTTCGCTTTCCTTCACAAAAGTAAATTGAACTGGACGACAATACATTGCTGAGCATGGTTTTGGGTTCATCCACAAAGTATTGTCTCCATCAGTCAGTTTTAGTGGCACCAAGGAAGTCATGAAAATACTTGAATCGTCTTGATCGCTATCCATTTTCTGCTTGTATCGGCTTTGGTTTGACGCACCATCGAAACCCCATTTAGATATCAATTTTAAATCCTTATTTTGCACATCATCGTTAGGAAAACTTTGGAGGATTCTTTTGACCGTAATGTCGAGTAAAGCTTGAAGGGTTATTCTTGCCGATGAATCGGTCACTAACACTGATTGCTTCGGAGGATAGCATGCCAGCTTGGTTTGTTGCACTTTATAGTAGGATGGATAAATATCCTTTCTACCTTCCCGAATAGCTGACTCTCGTAAAGTGATGTATTGCCACTTTGATAATTTTAATGAAAGGAGTAATCCAAGTGCTTTTTCTGGTGTAAATAAGATAGTTTTCAGTTCCGGTTGCTTAAGCGTTTCCTTAATTTTAGAGGCTGCTTCAGGATGTTTCAGCATATATTCGATTACAGATGCGATATCCTCACAACCTTATTCCTTAAAACGCGCTGCTGCTGTATATGCCAATTCACTGGGATTGTCAGTTTTATGCTCATCAGATCTTCTCTTCTTCTGTTTGCTTTCCAGATCTTCGAATGGTTTTCGTGACCTCTTTGTCATTGTACCAACAGAGTATGATGTTGAGGGTTCTGGAGAGATTGATCTTGATCCCTCAGCAACAGTTGGTTCTTGAGCGACTAAATTTATACAACTTGGCCAATCGATAGTTGCTTGCAGCCAAATTTCGTATTGTTTTCTAAAAGTATCAAGAATTTGGTGAGATTTTTGCCACCTTTGTGATGCAGCTCGTACAAATCTCCGACAAAATTCTTTTAGAGTCACTTGATCTTCAACGGAAAGACAAACGTCTAGGCGGGATATAACTTCACTAAACAATACCTCATGATCAAATGAAGTACTCTTACATTTTAGAAGAACGAATAGGTCTAAATTGGTATTTAAACTTTCCATTATAAAATTTCACAGTGATATGTTAGGGGTAACAAAGCTTAGAATAAACTAAATTATGATGCAAAATGTTAACCATTTTATATTTCAGTCCAACATTAGTTAACGACCTCATTAGACAGTTGTCGAAAATATTTCTTAGAACTCGTAACATATCTAATTAACTATTTAAGTTACTTATGTACTTACCTGTAAGATTTTAATTAGTGTAATCCGTAGTTACCATTGTGCGACATTGCAAATCACTTAATCTCTTATTCAGAACTCATTAGAAGGCTAATTTATTATTCAGTAGTTTACCTGTATGCAAAGTTCAGTAATGGTATCCAATTAACTGTTTTAAAACATATATACTATGTTAGGCAAAAATAATTTTCTTGATATTTTAACAAATAACTGGCGAAGATTTAGTATTATATGCATATAACGTGTTGTTTCTTTACTTATACACCAAAACAAATCGTTTAATGTTAAAAAAAATTAATTAAAAATAAGATGATTTTTAAAAAAAAATCTGCAGCAGGTACCGTTATATGAAGTATGTCAAAAAATCACAAATAATTAGTCCTATAACCATCTCTGAGGATATTACGGTTTTCCTTGCAAGTTCAGAGATATTCAGATTTTTCATGCTAGCTCCATACATTTTTTCGAAAAAACCTTATAATAAATTCATTTTTGTGCGGAGTTAGCTCAGATGACAATGTTATGTGTATAAAATAGCTAATAGAAGCCATATCCGTCAACAAAACGAACATCTAGCAACTTTCATTTCTATGTCTATGGAGGTCGATTTTCAGCCCACAGTGCGCCGCCCGCCGCGATGTATGAAACGGCTACTACACAAACCACTACACAAATATACCTACCCTTTATGTAACTTCTAATTTAATCCTTACTATCCTCTTATGGGGGGACGAAAACACGAGACAGAGGCGCGCGTGGGAACACGCATGCCGGTTCTCGGACCTGGTGCTGATCGGGTGGTGGGCAGCCCATGAAGGCCACCACCCTCAGGTACTGTTACTAGCGTAACTTAATCTTAATTTACACAAGCGAAACCACAGGCAAAAGCTAGTATTGTATATAACCGAATTCAGTGATTTTGTGTCCGATGGTGATAGCCTGTTTTGGTGATCACATTCAAAACTTTGATTTTCTTAGTTTAGTTACTTCATAGATACATAACGACCTTTTCAATTTATTTATTCTTGTTGCCAATAATTTGTCATTCCATCAAATATTCTATCATATTGGAGGATCGATATGATACTAAATTGTACTATATACTATCGATACGATGAATGCTTTTAAATAAACCATACTAATATTATTATAAATCCGAAAGTAGCAGTGTACATACAACACCGATTTTGATAAAATTTGGCATGGACATATATGATATCCTGGAAAAGGACATTGGCCATTTTTATCCCGATATATCATGTTCCCTTGGGATTCACGCGGGCAAAGCCGCGGTCAGAAAAGCATTATATCGAAATATTCCAATCACTTGAAATTCGAATGATTAGAAAATAAATCAACAATCACACATCACTTGTAAGTAATCAATAACATTAATAATCTGTAACTTAAACTACTAATGTAAAACACAAACTTCCCTCCACAACTTTAATAACAGTAATTACCCACAAATAACTACCATGTCATCGAGATATACGAATTCCACTTCAATATCAAACTGTAAACTAAAATGATTAATGTGTTTGCCGACGCTCAGTGCGTACAGGTAAACTTTGCCACTGATGATGTAATTTAAGTTTCAATTGCTTTTAAAGTGCTAAGAGAACCTGGAAACTTGGAACATGTGCGTCGAGTGATCTGTTAAAAGTTGAAGGCTAGGACAAGAGATTGCTTTGCAAAGTTTAATTTGTGTTATATTATAATTTAGTTTGTAAAATATACGTTTACCTGAACTAAGCATTTTTAGAGTATTTATAATGATATGCATGCATCGAATAAAGGAAAGCCACGTTCCGGGATCTGTTGGATCTTCAGGACGGACGGACGTTGCGAAACTGTCCAGAGAATGTGTCACGCTGGTAGTTGGACTATATCCAATTTGCACGGCGCGAAGGTTCTTTATCGTTCGGGAATTATTAAGCTTTTTCTATTGAAATAGTTGTGGTGGGCAATCCGAAAGTGCATTATGGGTACCTCTCCTTCCAATTATTTTCTTGAAATAGATGTGAACATCAGCAAAGCTTTCATATTGATTTTTTAGCCACTGCTGTCTTTAAGATAATACTTTAAAATATAACCATATTTTTGTTAGAATTTGTATTTATTTTTAACTGTAAATTAGCGGTCTGTACATTAGACATGTAAAAAACTTAACTCAGACCAACTTAGATTATTGGGTGTACGATTTCGAAACTATGTATTTTGCTTC
This sequence comes from Catocala nupta, assembly GCA_963675205.1. Lineage (NCBI taxonomy): Eukaryota > Metazoa > Arthropoda > Insecta > Lepidoptera > Erebidae > Catocala > Catocala nupta. Next base: position 21,276,006 of record OY776102.1, on the reverse strand, counting down.
GTGTCTGCTTATTCTTCATTACATTAAGAAGCTACAGACAGGATTTTGATGGCATTTTTACAACTTCATAGCTTAAGGTTTAACTTGAAGCTTTGGTAGATCTAATTAACTTTTAATTAAACTGGACTAAACTTGTCTCAGGCGGAATTGACACTAGAACAAAGGCACCTCCGTAATCTAATATAACAAGATTGTTTCTATATTTCAAAAATAAACATTCAGCACGAAAATATATATATTATATATTTTCAACAATATCTGAACTTCATCATTGATTCTTGGTTAATACAAAAAGTGTATTTTCAGTAATTGATCTGAGCTCAGAGTTACCCAACATCCAATTTGGAGAGTGGCATCGACAACCTACGTACAGTATTACCGAATGAAATTTTTGATTGAGAAAAGCATCAGTATTGGATACTAGTCATAGCCTTCGGCTTTACTCGATAAACTTGAATAACATTTTATGCAATAAATAAAAAACATTGGATTGAACTAATTATTACTAATTTAATTTTCTTCGGTACCGTGGCATATTTTGCGTTTATTTTTTATTGCTGTTTGCTCCTACATTTGGGCGCCCTGGTTGGTAGAAGCGGTAATGGGTTTTTTGTGTGTCGATGCCTCTATAAGATGGAGGATGAGGAGATGCCCTGGTTAAGGTGTTCCAGGTTCGAACTGAAAGTACACGAGGAAAATGATTTAATATCAGCCTTCAGAGTTTTAAGCTCACCATACCGATGTGCTTAAAACTCTAAAGTAAAACTCTATAATAGTTTGTACATGATGATAATGATTTTGTATTAGCATGTAAGGTCTAGTGGTAATTATGCAAATTCTTCCATTTCATGATTTAACTGCAGGGCTAGGATCCATTCTTCAAGTCTTAATGCGTCAGTCTCTAATATAGCCTTCAAGTACATCGCCTTATTGTCTAGGTGACAATGAGGTGGCCTGCCAAGTTGCCATATATCACTTTTTAAGATCTAGTAAAGTTTGTTTTCAAATAAATTACTAAGTACTATATTCCATTAGATTATAACACATGATCAAATCTGACATCTAGAAAGAAAACTAAATCCAATATTTAATATTAAAACATGAGAAAACTTTGCAAGAAAACCTTCTTAGTAAGGCTTTCAAAGGGTAAGATGTCAAACATGTTTTATTTATCTAGAAAACATCTTTTATATTTTCAATGAACGGACATAAATTCTTGCTGACCTTTCGAACGATAGATTGAATAAATGTTTTAGTAGATTGATTCATAGGCATCGCGAAATTGAATTTAACCTACATCTTATTAGGGTCTGCTAAGCATTCCCAAAGATATTTTCATTTCAATTTATTGTAAAAATATTATAGAAAGTGTATTTTGTGATACAAAAATGTAAGGAAAACATGCGATGGATATCATTAGGAAAAATTGTGATTCAATTGAGGAAATGCTCTGTTTTGATACTTGCCTCCGCTAGATCATTTCCTATGTTAGATAAACATGAAATAATTGTATCTACCCTTCAGTAGGTTTGTTTTTTCTTTGAGGTTAAGCTATTATTATTTATATCGGGCACGCCACGATCGTGGCGGTAAGTCCCGTGTTTGAGGAGTGGCTGGAGAGGCGGCATGGCGCATTCACCTTCCGGCTGACACAGGTAATGACTGGCCATGGTTGTTTTGGCCAGTTCCTGTGTCGTATACGCCGGCAAGAGACGCCCGGTTGTCACCACTGCGACGACTGCCGCGACGTTGTAGAAGACACGGCGCTGCACACTTTGGCGGTTTGCCCTGCCTGGGCATTGCAGCGCCGTGTGTTGATCGCGGCAGTCGGATCGGTTGCCCTCTCGCTCCCGGCTGTAGTTCAGTCTATGGTCCGGAGTAAGAGGTCGTGGAAGGCCGTCGCCTCCTTCTGCGAGGAAATGATTTCCATCAAGGAGGCGGCGGAGCGGGAGAGGGAGCGTTTAAACCCTCTCCCCAACCGCAGAGCCGGGCGCCGGAGGGCGCGATATGACCTCCAGCCACCCTGAGGTTTGACCTAGGGGTGGTGGGCTTTGTGGGCCTGCCCGCCATCCGTTCAGCACCAGGTCCGAGAGGCGGCGTGCGTGTTCCCACGCACGCCTCTGTTTCGAGTCCGTCTCCCCTCTAGGGGGGAGACAGTAGGGTTCTATAATGTGAGAAGTGCCTCTTTTGGGTAGGTCTCTTTGTGTAGTGGCCTGCCGTTTCATACGGCGGGCCGTAATCTCAGCGGGGTCGCGACCGCATGCGAAAGCGATTTGCGCGGCCCCGCCGATAGTGGTTTTGTCGAGGAACACCGTGGTAGGTTTAGTCGGTATTCCGGGAGGTACATTATTTATTTTCCATCTTTCGTTTACCCCGGCAAGTCCAACATAATCCCTCCGCCCGCCCCCGCGGAGGGATATGCGTCATAGCATTCCCCCACGTAAAATAAAAAGAGAGCTTCTAAAATTTGACGACTGATTGTGCTGGCTGCCAAATAATTTACCTATAAAAGCATAACTTAATATTATGTCAATAAATCTACAAAGACGTTTTTATACAGATTCAGTATGAATATTTTATTTCATATCCATAATTTACACGCGGTATTTTATGAAAATTATATTTTTATTTCTGAGGTCGTTAATCTGTCGTTCATCTTGGTAACTATCGTTCGGATTAAAGAAAGATCTTGCATCGTTAGACAGTCTGTTTATTGAGAAAGGTTTTATATTATATATTTTCACGCTACAAACACAAGCAATAAAGCAGTAATCAGAAACGTCATTTAATTCTGATGTAACCATGGGGCGTATCTAGTATACGATAATCATTATTTATCGCGTTAATATCTATATTTTGTGTATAAATTTTATATAACACGTATATTCAAATATTCGGTTCACACAATATTATCGCTGAGTCTTAATCATAAATTGCTTATGGCTATTGTGAGCTTAGCCATATACTGCATTAACCGTCTATACGAGGATATAACTGGCATTATAAACATGGAATTTAGCTATTGCAGTGCCTAATATATAGCATAGGTAGAAGCCTCGAAAACTAATATTGATTTGTCATTAGCGTACGGTTGCCGGCATCTAATACTAATAATCTACATATAAATAAAAACTATAAAATAACTGCATTATAAGTTTATAACTATAAAAAAACTGTTTTATGGCTTAAGGTAGCAAGCCTCGATGGTTCAGCGGTAGTTAATGTGATTTTTGTGCATCAGATCTCGGACAAGGCAATGGTTTTCCGTCAAGAAATTTCAGCAACAGCATAGACATAGACTCCGGTCTGGGACTGTATCCAGTTATAGATGGCAATAAGAAGACCCTAATAACGTTTATTGGAAACTTATCTAATCAGTGCTAGAACTGAGAAATTCATCGAGTCATCTAAATATTTTTTCTGGTCTTGGTAGTCCGTAACTTTACAGGTAACCTCAAGAACTGTTTATACGGAAGGATGTCAAATCCGAGCCTTCACCATCAGCCATAATCATAAGTACAACCTTATGCCACGAGATCGACAACAAACCATTGACAACTTATTTACATACATTATAGTCTCAAACCTATATTCCTTAAGGGGGCGTCAGAAGTACACACTCTTTTGCTGACCATATCTCACGTTTTATTAAGCATGCCACTATAACGTAAGAGATACATTGGTCTCTATAACAGATTCCGTGATACTATTGAAAATTTCAAAATGTCGAAAAAGCATTGACCATGTTTGTAAACACAAGACATCATTCTAAACTCCATATTGCTACTAAGAATGTTTGAATAGGAAAAAAAAACAACAATTTGCTTGAACCGCAAATCGAACATCTGTCGATGATGCACCACCGAGATAGTCTTACAACCAATCTATACACAAGAAAACTAGACTTCTGAACACCAAATCGTAACTCAATAAAGCCTGATTCGTTAGACCAATATTCAATACCAGTAAGCAAGCAATGAAATGTTAGCACTTACACAAATTGATTTATAAGTTAGAAGCCACCGGGATGCAAAGTCTTAGTGTTATTTAGCACAACATTAAAATGCAAGCGAGAGAGTTGCGGCGACCGTAGCAGGACGCTAAGGAGATGCTGAGAATCTGGAAGAGATAATGATAAACTTCGGACTGTTTTGAAGAAGAATAATGCAAATTGGGTGACAGTGGGACCCTTAATAATTCTGTTTGATATAAAGAATAAAGAAGTGGTGGTGTAATGAATGTGCTATGCATGAAGTCTCGAGTTCGATTTAGGAGCAAACAAAAAGTTATTGGATTTTACTCTAATGAATTTTTAATAGCAGCCTGGAGTTAGAAATTTGGTAGTTATTCTCCGTCCCTTTTCTTTTCATTCTTGTAAATATTTTTATATCTTCATGTTTTGTTGGCACCATAATTTTTTTTTCTGTCTTCATTAGAAAAAATTCTTATATAAACTAATGAAAAAATTACTAATGTAAATTTTGGACATGGATCGTGAATTTTGATTCACTCCCATTCAGTCCTTACCTTATCTCCTTTTAGTAGCTATTAATAAACGTTTTTGGTATATTTTGGTTCTCACCCATTCAATCCTTGTCACTGCAAGTTAATAATTAACTTAATTAAAAATATAATAGGCAATTATATGTGACATAGATTACATAGATATAGATATCCAACTTAATGATTGGAGATAGGTACATGCACTAATACATAAACCTATAATGTCAACGGCAGCATTCGGCCATCTTGATTCGATGTAGGTAATCATAATGTATATGTGAGAGTTTGCAGACGTTTTAGTCTGTCCATCTATAACTATGTGTTTTGTAACAACGTTTTAAGATGAATTTTAAGTTACTAAACTTAACATGATTGATAGAATACCTACGTGTTCTAACTAACAAGACATGTTCAGAAGACAAACGTCTTAAGTGATGAAACAATGTAATTCTGATGTAGACGTTCTATAAAATAAACTAGTGTAATAATAAGATAGTTAATCAACCTGTCAGGCTTCGTCTGCGGTGAGATCCGAAATAAGACCTGTTTATTATGGCCTCTTGTATTCAGTGAACTGAACTTAGGTGTTAGACTGTGGGCGTTTGATATTAAGATACAATTACTGTGAATATAAGTATTGAACGGATTTCTTAATGGATATTTGTTAGTAGAACGGTCTTAACTTGCCTGTAAATCCTGTAATGAAGAGCCATTACTCACCAAAACTTAAGGACAAATATAGATTTGTCCTTAAGTTTTGGGGAGTTATACATGGAGCTTATAATTGGCTTCAATCCCAAGTTGCAACATCCTAACTAAGATTTAGTTTGAACCTTCACCGTAGAGAAGAACGTAGCCGAGCAAACTTGTATTGAAACTTTGATAAAAATTCGAATGATTATAACACTTTGATCTTGATTTATTATTGAATTCGTAGTAGCCTTACACATAAACGAATTTATGTATGAGAATGCGATGTCCATGTATGAGAATATCGTTATGCAACAGTGTCCCGAATACAATTGATTGGACCGAAAATGAAACTCTATAAAAAGAATCGGATATTTGAATATGATTCGAATCAGAATCTGTCATGACAAATTGATCAATATTCGGATTCGAGTTTAATACGTTCTCATTTTGAATATTTCATTATGTTATTTTTCATTGAAGCGAACTGGCGAACTAGCCATAGTTCTTGTAGACTAAGTCAAAGTCAATCCCAATACTATAATAAATGTTAAATTCCATTCAACTCACTTCCATTAGAACTTTATATCTCTTGCTAACAACCAAGATCTAGGTTGGAGTTCGTGAATTTGAAACTACAGAACTGTGGTTTGCACTTCAGCGTGCCGCGCGATACATTATCGCCACTATCCAACTCATATTTATAAACATTCATTCCTTTTGGACAGGTATTTTGTAGCCGCTAAAAGTACTACAAGTAATTTTGAACACCTACTTAAAACTGCACCTGTGTTTTAAGTAGCTACCTCGGTAATGCTAGTACGCCAAATATAGTAAGTGTTGTATTGTGGGTTATAACTAATCACGAAATATACGTTTGTAAGATCTGGATCTGGGATCACAAATAATTGTTCCAAATCTGGCTGATGTTCTTTGTGTCCGTTGTTTGTAAAATTGCCTGCGTCACAGGATTTACGTAAAGTACTGAAATTGTCTTTTAAAAAAAATATCGTGTACTTTGAAATAACTGTACACAAAGAAATTGACAAGACAGCTATGTTAGTCTCCCTTTCAACACGGTTGCAGAACTAAAATAAACAACAAACTTTGAGTAAGTCGTAAGCGGCGGCAGCCCAAAGGATAAGACATTTGGTTTTGTGATCAAGGGGTTCGAATCCCAACCATAATTGCACTAACAACGTGAACCTGTACCTAACACAAGCATTCTAGCTTATAATAATATCAACCCTGTATATAAACTATCCCACTGATGGGCACAGGCCTCTTCTTAGTGTAAAAAGTTATTTTCCTTTTCTAGCTTAGCTGGATGAATTAACAAACGTAATAGTAATTAGTAACCAACATATACTATACAGTGCATATACATATATAAAAAACTAGATGTGCCCGCGGTTTCACCCGCGTTTATGATTACTGCGCCGCTCCCATGGGTGGCAACGAGATGTTATATAGCCTATAGCCTTTCTCGATAAATGAGCTATCCGACACTAAAATAATTTTTCAATTCGGAGCAGTAGTTCCTGAGATTAGCGCATTCAACTGAACAAACAAACTCTTCAGCTTTATAAATATTAGTATAGATTATCGTAGAATTCATTGCTCGTACTACCTATAACAAAAAGTTATACTTAAGCCAATTACTGAGTTTCCTGGTATGTTTAGCGGTAAGAAGATATACAGAGATAAACAATCATAATGATCACACCGAGTAAAGTAATTACTAGAGCCAAGCAATACCACAATGATATGACATGATGTGATATTCTGCGGAAAGTCGTCTTCAATGTGTAATATCCTCGTAAACGTAAGCTGCATGCTCTCATTCAATTATTTAGTGCCAGTTTGAACGAGCCAGCTTGCACGCTGATACCTATATACTGCACCCTAAAGTAAACCAGTAGGCTTCCCAGGAAGCGTAAATTCCAAAATATTCGAGCTTATTGTTGGAACTACTAGTATGACACACATAAAGTAACGCTTTGATCATCCTAAATCTTACAGGGGATCCATTTGTAAATCGAAATCATTCAGAGACCCTCTCAAACATGCACTAACATTTAATCTAAATTAGTCCAGCCATTTAGGAGGAGCTTGATATACACACGCACACACATGTAAATAACGAAATACGGAATCCTATAGCTATACTGCATCTATATGTAAATAAAAACATATTTGCATATTCAGGAAAGTGCCCTCGCCTGTCTGAACAACTAAATACGGTAAGACTAGTCTGTTGGGAACTATTTAGACTGCTCTCAGTATAGCAGGTGAGAGTATGACTAATGAGGACGAAGTTTAATGTATTCTCCGGTTACAGGACAACAATGAAACGGTGATAAAATAGCCCTCTTCACACGAGCGTTTTTCCAACGTTGACGTTTGTAAACGTGCGGATTTTGCGACGCAGATTTGGCGTTTGGCGAAAGATTTAAATCGTCGTCCTAAGGTCGCTCGATAATTTTCGCTAAGAAAATTGAGCTATATTACATTTATATGATAGAGAGCGATAGTGTATTGTTTTCAATATGAGTGAGCTTAATTCTAACTAATATTATAAATGTGAATGTGAGATTGTTTGTTTGTGATGCTTTCACGCCTTAACACTACTCGACCGATCATCATGAAATTTCGCATACACATTGTCGAGGGTACAGAAAAGGACATAGGGTAGCTTTCATCGAGGAAAAGGGCCTGTTCTCGAGCGCGGAAGCTTACATTGTGAGCCAGCTTATGCGCAAGCAAAAGCTAGTAATATATTTTTATAACTTAGATTTCATGTTGGCATTCTATGTCGGATAACAACTAAGCGACCCAGAAAGGGGATCATACGTAAACGTAGTTAGGCGTAGTTATGATTGAAATCTGTGACTTGTAAACATTAATGTCACGCAACTTCCGCAGAATCACTATATAGTTTTGTTATCAAAATGGATTCTAACGAGGCAGGGATGAATGCGGTTACGATTTTACATGTCGCTGCGCTGACGTCACATATACGCTAAGCTAAGCTATCCTAGCTACAACGTAGCGTACAAACAAACACTACATGACAAAGCGCATAATGTGTGCATAGCGTTGTTTCGGCGTCTGCGCTGCGTGGTCGTGGCGTTAACGCTGGAGAAACGCTCGTGTGTAGTGACGACAGGATGGAATAATCACATTCACGAGAACAAATGTCCTGCATTTAGAGGATATAGTCCTGCGACTAATTATATAATATAATATGAATTCGGTATATAAACTGTCCCACTAATGGCCACAGGGCTCTTCTCCATATGAGTTAGGCCATAGCCCTCGTGTTAACCCATTGCAGGTTGGTAGGCTCCATATGTATGTATATCTTTGAGAACAACATGGAGAACTCTGAAAAATGCAGGTTTCCTTACAATATTTTCCATTGCCGTTGAAATGAAACGTCAGTTGTACCTTAGGATCTAACTTAAGACTGGCAGTCCAACGGTCACCCACTACGCTATTGCAGTTTTGCATGTGATTTTGTACGACTTTAAAATACTCAAAGATGTGCTATATTGTTACCATATCATGTGTTAATTATCGGCTGAATGTGCTGTACAGGATGATTTATTTTCAATTTTGGTAAGATTTCGTCAACATAAATATGTTGTTACTGGCGATATCGAAAAAATGTATCGTTGCATAGAAGTGACTCATTCACAACGATCATTACTGAAAATTATTTTTAGAAAAGATCCCAAAGAACCATTAAAAACGTACAGATTAAATACAGTCACTTATGGGACATCATCTGCACCATATCTAGCAACAAAGTGTCTGGTGAGTCTTGCGGATGACGCTACCTCGGACAACGTGAGGTCTGCAATTGCAAGGTATTTTTATGTTGATGATTATTTGGGTGGAGGTTCGACGGTATCAGAAACTATAGATCTAGTGAAACAAATAAATTCAATTCTCTCATCTGCTCATTTTTTTCTGCGTAAATGTCAATCAAATAGTCCATAAATCCTCGAAGCAATAGCTGGTAACTCACGAAAAGCTGGTTCATTAGACTTGTCCAGTCACTCCCAGTGATCTAATAAAAGTTTGGGTCTGTACTGGTTTTCCAATACTGACACATTATCTTTCTTAATTAATATTTCCAAAAAAGAAAATAACAAAGCGACACATTCTGTCTGTGATTAGTCAGGTGTTCGATCCGCTAGGACTGGTTGGCCCTTGTATTGTGGAAGCAAAGTTAATAATGCAGCGACTATGGGTTGAGCAGTCCGAATGGGACGATGAAGTCTCATCTGAGATAATCGAAATGTGGTCTACTTTTGTTCGCACGCTTCCTAGTCTGAACAGTTTAAATATTCCACGATGGGTGGAACTTGAATTGCATATTTTCTGTGATGCATCAGAAAGGGCGTATGGCGCATGCATATATGTTCGATCAGTATGTAGTGATAAATCAGTAAGTGTACAACTTTTAGTGTCCAAAAATCGTGTAGCACCAATAAAGACTGTAACCATTCCGCGCCTTGAACTTTGTGCTGCACTGTTGGGTGCAAGACTGTGTACTACCGTAATGGAATCCTTGACTATGCCCATAGTTAAGCAATTGTTTTGGAGCGACTCGATGGTCGTGTTGGGGTAGTTCAACATATTACCAAATCAACTAAAACCCTTTGTACGTAATCGAGTCGCTGTAATTCAGGAAAGCACTGCTGGAGACCGCTGGAGGTATGTACCATCGAAGGACAATCCGGCAGACCTTGTTTCTCGCAGGGTGAGGGCCGATTCCATCGGTGCATGCTCGTTATGGTGGACGGGCCCTAGTTTTTTACAAAGCTGCGAAAGTAGCTGGCCTATTATGCCCTGTAATAGTGTGAAACGTGATCTACCTGAAATAGTGTGTAATTTCACTGATCAAGTTAACACTCACATGAATTCTAATCAATCATCTAACCATTCAATAATTCAGTCATTAATTCACAATAACTCTAATTTCAATCGTCTTCAAAGAATCATTGCCTATATAAATAGATTTATTCATAATTTAAAAAATTCTAATTGCAAATTGGATGGTTCGCTTTCTACTGATGAATTAGATACTGCTTTAACATGTTTACTACTTAGTGCACAAGCAGAAATGTTTCCAATAGAGCACAATATTTTGAAGTCGGAAAAATCGTTTAATTTCGTTGACACCATTTGTAGATTCAAGGGGAATTATACGCGTAGAAGGCAGACTAGGTAATTCACCATACGATTACAATACAAAATATCCCATTTTACTTTGTAGTAAACATCACCTTACTAGAATTCTATTTCATATGCAACATAAAAAATTGCTCTACACTGGTCCACAATTGTTATTGGCAAAAATGCGACTCAACTATTGGCCTTTAGGCGGCAGGAATCTTGCTAAGACTGTTGTCAAACAATGTATAAAATGTTATAGATATAAGTGTCAAAATATACAACAAATGATGGGTCAACTTCCGTGCTCTAGAACCAACATTAAATTTCCATTTTTTAACTCTAGCGTTGACTATGCTGGCCCAGTGCTGATAGCTCACCGAAAGGGTCGCGGTTGTAAGCTTACAAAGTCTTATTTACGCATCTTCGTTTGTCATGCAACGAAGGCAGTCTATTTGGAGCTCGTCACCGACCTTACAAAGGAAGGCTTTATGGCGACTCTGAATCGTTTCATGTCTCGTCGTGGCAAACCTCAAAGCATATCATCAGATAATGGCACGAACTTTGTTGGGGCTGATAATGACTTAAAAATAATTATTACGGACTCTGATGTAGCAGCTGAAATGGCAAAGCAAGGAATTCAATTTATTTTTGCTCCTCCTTATTCCCCCCACTTTAATGGCATTGCTGAAGCTGCCGTAAAGTCCACCAAGAACCATCTAAGAAAGTTGCTGAGTCTCACTACCTTCACTTACGAAGAATTAGCAACCTGTCTGTGTCAAATAGAGGCTGTTCTAAATTCCCGTCCTCTAACTCCCATGTCTTGTGACCCATCCGATTTGTCTGTCCTCACTCCTTCCCATTCTTTAATTGGACGAACACTCACGTCTGTACCGTGTTCACAGGTTTCTGACAAAACCATCAGCTGCTTAGATCGCTTCAAAAGGATTGAATACATCCGTCAACACTTCTGGCAGCGGTTCTCTAATGAATATGTTTCATTACTCCAACAGAAAACCAAATGGTCAGTTGCTTCAGGTATGAAGCTCAAGGAAGTAATCCTTGTGCTCATCCGAGAGAAGGCGCTTCCACCACTTGTTTTGGCATTAGGTCGTGTAGTACGAACATATGCAGGCGTCGACGGTATCACCCGCGTGGCAGACGTGAAGACAAAGAGAGGAGTCATCACAAGAGGGTTCAACAATATTTGCCCTCTTCCCTTCGAAGACGTCAACAGGCGAAAGGATGTTCACGCATCGACCGCGTGATCATGCAAGCGGACGGCGCCGGCGGCTGAGGTGAAGGCGCGGGGAGAGACTGCCGGCGAGCGCGGGCGACGGCGGCGGGACACAACTCGATCAGACGGCACGAACGACTTACGCGTCCACTAAATCACTGTTTCTGTACACCTACTTTGTTTAATATATGTAAATTAACCGAGTATACAGTCCACTCATTTATATATCAACCTGAGCTACCGAACAGGTTTGATTTTCGATTTGGACAAAGTGTCATTGGTGTATTAAGTTAGTAAGTTTACAGCCCCCGTAATTATGAAAATATACTTGCTATGAACTGGGAATTGAAGCCGAGACTTCAAGTTTAACCGCAAAGTAACTATATAGTAATCATCAATTAATTATTAATCAGGCATATTTACAGAGTAAACACATACATTTACATAATTAATAGCAAGGTTGTGTATGCCAATAACAAATATGCATGAGAATTAATTAGAGATATTGTTTAGGTACTCATATCTAATGAATATTTTACATAAAAGCTGACACAAACTTACACAGTTAACAGAATAATAATCATAGAATGATAATATTAATATAAATAAACACATAAATCCTAAAACAAATTCAAGTTAATTGTAATTGTAGCTATTACAATAAATGTTTTTTTTTTATGGTATAGGAGGCAAACGAGCTGACGGATCGCCTGATGGTAAGCAATTATCGCCGCCCATGGACACCCGCAACACCAGAGGAGTCATAAGTGCGTGCCAGTCTTTTAAATTTCCTCCCCACCCCCAGGAGGGAGAAGGGTTGGGCCTCCGGTACCTTCACTCACTCGACGAAACACAACACAAGCGCTATTTAACGCCGGTTTTCTGCGAGGCCGTGATATCAGTTCGGTCGAGCCGGCCCATTCGTGCCGAAGCATGGTTTGGATAGTCATGATCATCATGCTTAAAACTCAAACGGATTTGGATGAATCTTGGCCAATGGATAGACCATGTCCGGGATTAAACCAAGATACTTTCAATTTCGGTATATGTTCCTGTGGGATTCACGTAGGGAAAGCTATGGACTGAAACTAAAGCCAGATTTAACCTATTATGTGGTTATTCACTATAGATCTGATCGATCCAGAAAAAGAGCAGGCCACGCCGTAGGGACGTGGTGTCTTGAGGTTAAGTTGTGCAGAGATTAATTAAAGATAGATCAACAATTAACACTTTTAATTGACTAGTAATGAGAATTGAAATTAAACTACTATACAGGGTGTGGCGTAAATAGTGGTCCAACGTAAAGGAGTCGATACACCGTGTTCCTAGCTAACATATACCGGGATATTAATAATTTTAAATAAAAGGTCTCAAAAAAAAAACATTTTTTTATTTTTTTAGAAAATCGTTACATTGCATTACAAATTTGGCTGTATTTTCGACAAATATTATTATTTTTTCATTCTGTTTTTTTATTATTACTGCTAATTACATAAACCAACTTATCCAAATGTTTTTTTTATTATCAAGTTCACAAGTAATAAAAAAAATGAGTTTATTTCCAATTTTCATTACTCACTCTAGCAAATCATGTGACTTTAGGTGCGTGTGGTGTAAAAAAATTGTACTACACCGTCAGTGCCCATTATTTAAAAAAATAGATCACTAAATGCAGATTCTAAAATAGTACAATACTAAGTGGTGGAAGTAAAAACAAGAAAGTTATTGGCATTTAAACAAAAAGGAGCTGAATTAAGGTAAGATTTTTTTTATTAGTAAGGTAAGTTACAAGTATTGTGAAATGTTTTAGATTTAGCAGTAAGTTTTATTTTAACTTTTTAGTTGTTTTAATGGATTTTAAAAATAAAAACTGCAATTTAAAATCAACAAATAAGCATTTATTAATAAAACCATTGATTTTTTAAACTAAATGTTCAAAGTGGCCACCATTAGCGGCGATGCATGCTCTGCACCGCCGAATAAAAGATCGCTTCAGCCTGCGTGCAAATCCGCTGGCATTTATTTCCTCAGCTGCATACTGAATTTTTTGGCGTAAGTCATCGATAGAAGTTATCTCAGTTTTGTAGACTTTTTCTTTCAAACACCCACAGTAAAAGAAGTCCAGGGGGTTGAGATCCGGTGAACGAGGTGGCCACGACATTGGACCTAGCCGCCCAATCCATCTTTCTGGGTATGTCGCATGCAAATGATCCCGTACAATAACAGCATAGTGAGCTGGACAGCCATCATTCTGCAGCCACATTGTTTCTCGCAGTTGTGGGTCAACGTCTCTCATTAATTCAGGGAGGTCATTTACAAAGAAATTCAAATACCTCTCACCATTATGAGTTTCAGGTAACTCGAAAGGCCCAATTATTTGCCCACCAATGATCGCCGTCCACAAATTTATCTTAAATTGATATTGGGATCTGGCTGTCCGTATTAAATTAGGATTTTCTAGCTGCCAGCTATGAAAGTTATGCATGTTAAAAGAACCATCTTTTTTACACGACGATTCGTCACTCCACAGTATTTTATCGTAAAATTGTGGGTCTTCCCTCATTCTACGAAGCATTTCTCGGCAAAATTGAACTCTTAATGGCCTATCTCGTGGCAACAAACTTTGTACTCTTTGAAAATGATAAGGGTAGAGTTCATGTCGTAGTAGAACTCGATGTACCGTCCTCGTTGATATACCTGTCCTCCGTGCTATGGTACGAACCGACGTTGTTGGGTCTTCCTCGACTAATTCCAATATTTCTTCATCATTGTACACCCTTGGTCATCCCTCACTAGCGCCGCCTACGCCCGTGCCGGGTATCCTCCCCTCGGTATAGGCGTTATGCACTCTCGCAAACACACGATGATCCGGATGTCGACGATTAGGATATCTCTCCCGATACACTCGGGCTGCTTCTCTTCCGACGCATCCACATTCGCCGTAAATAAGATGCATGTCGGCATACTCTCGCGGTGTGTATTCAGACATTGCTAATTCTCCACTACACTGCACGTGTGTCCAAATCGTCAAGAGTTTCAAAGTCCAAATAACGTAAGCAAAGTCGCAGGGATCACCAAAACAACGAGTCCATATCACAAGCAAAACAGAGTCCAGAAAGAAAAAACAAATCGACGGCAGAGATAACACAGATAAAAACGAGGAGCGCATGCGACGTACGGTATTGCACTGGCTAGCTGGGCTATGTTTGTTTCCTGTTTGAGTTGCTATTTTAGTTGTCTCTTCTCTCTTTAGGAAGACACCGGATTCCTTCCTTTTCACTCCCCATAACGTAATACGCCGATACATTCCAATGGGCTTTTGTTTTCTGCTCTGCTACCCATTTCCTAGAAAAAACTTGACCTTTTTTTACCTGCGGTACGTTTAAGGGTGAGCTAATGTTACACTCTGTTGATGTCAAATGTTTAAAATGTTACAATAAATGATTTCATACAAAATTGCAATACTTTTAAAGCTTAACTAAAAAAATGGTGTTAAACTAATTCAGCTCCTTTTTGTTTTAAATGCCAATAACTTTCTTGTTTTTACTTCCACCACTTAGTATTGTACTATTTTAGAATCTGCATTTACTGATCTATTTTTTTAAATAATGGGCACTGACGGTTTAGTACAATTTTTTTACACCACACGCACCTAAAGTCACATGATTTGCTAGAGTGAGTAATGAAAATTGGAAATAAACTCATTTTTTTTATTACTTGTGAACTTGATAATAAAAAAAACATTTGGATAAGTTGGTTTATGTAATTAGCAGTAATAATAAAAAAACAGAATGAAAAATAATAATATTTGTCGAAAATACAGCCAAATTTGTAATGCAAGGTAACGATTTTCTAAAAAAATAAAAAAAATGTTTTTTTTTGAGACCTTTTATTTAAAATGATTAATATCCCGGTATATGTTAGCTAGGAACACGGTGTATCGACTCCTTTACGTTGGACCACTATTTACGCCACACCCTGTATACGGATTTTATCGCGTTGTTTATTTAGCACTGTATTACAAAATTTTGAAAATATTACACTACTACTACTATTGATTTTATTTTACTAATTTATAAGCTAACAAGATAGGTTCACAATCCTACGCGAACAGTAGACAGGGCATGGTTCGTACAAAGGGCTTGCTCCGTGGTTCCTCAGAAGCAAAGACACATAGCTAATAATGTTGTAGCCAGCCGGAAGAGACCACGTCTAACACCGTCCTCCACTTATATAGTTCGGCGCCGGTCGCGGGTGCTGGCTAGTGACGTGCGCTCGCGCTCGACGGGCCCCTAGGCGATTAACGTCACACAGATATACATATAATAAAGGCTCTGCATTAAAATTGTCCCACTACTGAGCACAGGCGCTCTTCTCAATGTAAGAAGAGTTAGGTCATACTCTACCACTCTGACTCAGTGCGGATTTGCAGCCTTCACATATCTTTGAAAACATTCGTAGAACTTCCAGATAATCAGGCTTCCACACGATGTTTCCTTCGTCGTTAAAGTCAGCGACAATTAACTATTTAACTTAAGTAAACTAAACTCAACTATTTCACTTTATGCACATAACTTAACATATTATTCTGTAATAAAAGCCTCTAAATAAATATAAATAATTAAAGAAAATAAAAATGCAAATTACTTCTAAAAGTCGCAAGTGCGACTTGTAATGCTTCACTTGGGATCGAACTCGAGACATCTGCCTGCCATTCCCACAGTCTCCTGCTAGGTTCCTGCTAGGTCGCGTATAAATATATACAATATGAAAAAATAAATTAGAACTAAATTTTAACAACATTCAATTTGCTAATTAGTGTCTATTCGAATTCCATAATTCGATATAATCGTTTTAATAAGCTAATTATCATTTATTATAATTATACATAATAACTAGTATATACACAATAGAGAATAACATATTAAATACATTGTAAATGACACATAACTATACGAATTGTATATGTATCTAGCACTAGTTTTTGCCCGCATAGACTTTGCTTAGTGTATTTTTATCCTATCTCGAGGAAATATCGGAATATTATGATAATGAATGACCATTATCATGATTATTCGATATTCCATCGGGATATTTAGATAGTTACTAAAATAACATAATTATAGAGTTCATAAGTACTACTAAATGATACATCTTAAGTATTTTTTTGTAACGCGTGAGAGCCCTGATCCGTGAACCTTACAATCCCAGTATCCTAGCTTCAACGTGATTTTACGCCACGAGACGTCTCTGGGCGTTAGCCCAGGCATAACCATAAAACTATTTTACTGTGAACTAGCCGTCACGACAGACCCTGTCATGTACAAACAAGAAAAATAATTTAAAAATCAAATCTAAACCATTCTCGAATCCACACTTACACACTTAAAAAATTTCATCAAAATATGTCTAGCCGCTTAGGAGTTTAATTACAAACACACGCACAGAAGATTTATAAATATAAAGTTATATATGTGAGTATAAATTATCTTCCATACTAATATGTGTTGTTTGTGTTCGCCGGATTATATATTTGCAAACATTACGTTTATTAAACTTAATATTCACTTATATAATAAGAATAGTAATTAAATAATTCATAATTTAAACACTAAAAATAAGCATAACTTAGTAGGTGCATATCATCGTTTACATAAAATTTACAATACATTTGCGGGACTCGGTATACGTTTTTTTATATACTATAACAATAATGAATTTACCATTATCTACTCAAATTTAAAAGTGCCGTTAAAATACAGCTATGCCGGAAGGGTCATTATTCAGTCAACGACTACTTAAATGACAAAAACTCATGGCATTAGTTGCTTATTTATAAGTCCATTTAGTAGTAGAGGTATCTCGTGATTATTTTGATGTTATCTAGTATCTTGCTTTCCATTTCGATTGTTATTTAAAATAAAATTAAAATATAAATGCACAACCGCATTTAGTTACGGACTGCCTTTGCATTATCACAAAGTGTAAGTGCATGGGCCCTCATGCTATCCTACTGTCTATTCGGATGAACCTTAAAAAAAATATTATATAATTCTACCAAACCTAATTATTTCATTTTCTTAATACTATTGAGTAATTTTTGTTACTATTTTAGTTTTTTAATAGTCAGTAATATATATTATAATGGCTGCAACTAGGGTTGCACGGAGACGAAAATATCGATATAAATATCGATATTTATATCGAAGGCCTGAAAATATCGATGATCGACAATTTCAATGCGATATTATCGATAATTCAGAACCTTCAAGTTAGTAGTAGAAGTGGGTAAATAACAAGCAAATAAGAAATGGTTACCAAATATTATTTTAAATAATTCGATATCGATATTTAATTTCTTTTCGATATGATAATACCGTATCGATGATGGTTAGATATCGATAAAAATATCGATATTTTAGGGTCGATATTATCGAATATTCGATAATATTGACCCTAAAATATCGATATTTAATTTCTTGTCGATATGATAATATCGTATCGATGATGGTTAGATATCGATAAAAATATCGATATTTTAGGGTCAATATTATCGATATTATCGAATATTCGATATATCGTTACATCGCTAGCTGCAACACCTTGTTGATATGAGAGTGGTCGTAAGTTTCTTGCAGCTTTCTTCTCATAGGCTCTACCTTTTGCCTGAACCTAGCAACTAACCTATGTAAGTGTAGCTTCAATAACTTAGTAAACTCACTAACCTACTAACCTACACTACTATTTTGACGTTCATAAGTGTTATTTTGTGACCTAAATTAATAAATGATTTTTGATTTGATTAGTTTCGACCTTGATCGGGATTTATACCCATAAAACTGGTTCTTTACTGCAACTAATCATATTTTAGATTACGCTATAAATAAAATATCAGTATGTGGTTGGATCATTCGAATTTTCAAGTCCTCGAATGATTCGAAATATTACTGGAACGAACTCATTGTTAATTTTGCATTTTGCAAACACGAGTAAATTTCGAGTCGGATAAACCGAAATCACATCGGTAAGAAATGGTAGAAAATTTGATCAACAAGATTGACAACCTTTCGACTCGTGTTTAGGAAATTTGATTATGATTCGAATTAATAATAATAATAATATTCTACCACATACACACAACACCAATCAACACTAATCAGTGATAACAAATTGACCAACTTTACAATGCCAGATAATACGAATTTCGAATCAGTTGCAATTGCATAACGCTATTATAAATTTTCTGTTATGACGTTGCATACTAAAATACAATCTTTTACTCAACGAAATTTATAACTTTGAAGAAACTACTCCGTATGTTGCCTCAAGTACACAAGCCAAGCTTTACACGTTGAGGCTACGGATGTGGCGTTGCCGGCGGCAGACAACTTTGGAGCACTCATTACGACTCCAGCCCGCTGTTATGAAGAACATAGTTCCTTTGGTTTCCGATTTATGAGGTTAACTTTTTCAATAATTTATTTTAAGTATCCTGTTTCTTTCTGGTTGATTTATTGTCTAAAATGTGTTTGTTGATTTGTAAGGTCAAACATCATTTTGCACCGACGTTATTTATAGATAGCGAAGCAGTGATAACCCAGTGAGAGGCCGTTGGACTGCCATGCAGATGTCTCCAGTTCGATCCCAAGGCGCATCTCTGACTTTTTGAAGTTGTATGTGTATAGTTAATTATCGCTCGCTTTAATGGCAAAGGAAAACATAGTGAGCAAACCTGCCTGAGATGTCTGAGAGTTCTCCTAACGTTCTCGAATATGTACATATATGTAAAGTCTGCCAACCCGCACTGGGCCAGCGTGGTGGCCTAAATAATCCTTATCACACTGAGAAGTGGCTCGTGCCTATTATTTGTTTGATACAAAAATGATTGTTATGAGCATCGTTGTACTTTGTGTTTGCTAAAGACCCTTGCGATACAGGGCTTAAGAGTAAGATTAAGTACGTGAGCTATCCTCAAACAAAGATAATATCAGTGCTATTTTAAACTGCTTACTGCAAAGCATCAATATCCTCTAAGTTTTAAAAGAGTTACCTCATAGACAACCATGCTGATCTAGTTCTGATCCAGTGAAAATCCTAACTAATAATATAAATGCGAATGTGGGTTAGTTTATTTGTTACGCTTTCGCGCCTTAACTACTTGACTGATCATCATGAAATTTCGCATACATGTTGTCAGGGGTACAGAAAAGGATATAAGGTACCTTGAATCACGAAAAAAATTTAAACATTTAGCAAATGAAGAATACTAGCTAACCCGCGCAACTTCATCTGCGTCACATAAGAGAAATTTGCCCGTTTTTGCGCATTTTTCATTGCTGCTTCGCTCCTATTGATCGTAGCGTGATGTTATATAGCTTTTAGCCTTGCTGAATAAATGGGCTATTCAACACTTACAGAATTTTTTAATTCGAACCATTAGTTTCTGAGATTAGCGCGTTGAACCAAACAATGAAACAAACAAACTCTTCAGCTTTATAATATTATGTAGTATAGATATTGGCAAAATCTAGTTGTGAATATCTCTAAGATTATATATTTGACTGCACGGATGGCGTAGTGATTTAAGAGGTCGCCTCGCCACTGCCACCTAGTCGAGTGTTGTGGGTTCGAATCCCACACGGAATAAAAAATTGTGTGATCTACAAATGGTTGTTCCGAGTCTGCGTGATCTTTGGTTCCACTGTCTGAATGTTTGTCAAGTCCCCCGTAAAACAAGTATTATTCCTAGTGCGGAAGTTGTCTTTATAAAAAAGGGGAAAAATGATTGAAGTTTCACCAGAATCTCACCTGTTTTCTTTCAAAGTTTTTCTTCATGGCGAACGATGTTTAACTATTTAGTATTCTCATAACTTCATAAAGTTCTTTGTACGTGGAATCGAGTTATCGATGATTGATGCCATTGTATAACTTTAAGTATGGTGATCGTGTGGTTCAGTTCCGTAGCAGGGTGAGCGTTTTTTGGGTAGTTGTATTAAAATTAGCATACATTACCCTTTACATTTGATATTATGCTTGCTTGAAAAAGCCGTAGTTGTATGAAATAATATGCGAATGATATCAGCCCTTCATTAAGCCGACCTAATGCTGGCTGGCCTCTCCTCAGTGTGAGAAGGGTTAAGCCATAGTTCACCACGCTGATCTAGTGCGGATTGGCAGACTTCAAATATTTTCGAGAACATTATGAAGAACTCTCAGTCATTCAGGTTTCCTTTACCATTATTTTGGGATATTTATATCAAAATAACCTCTCTATATCGCTAGAACATACTATCTGGAAATTTAATCAACGATCTATTTGAATAATTATTAATTTATTCGAATCACTTAACTATTCGAATAATTCGAATCTTTAATCACCTGCGTTTATTTTTAAGTTAAAATGATTTCTTTAATCTCTGGATTTGTAGAGCATGTTATGACCATATCAACCCGGCTAAGTCTTCTGTCCTTAAACTAGTTCAGTACAAATTGAGTTGTTTTTTTTTTTAATAATACACTAAACTATGATCATAGATTACAATTTAAATAATAAAATGTTTGATTATTCGGATAGCGCGTTTTATAGTCATTATCACTATGCCAAAAGCATCAACCATAATATTGGTCTCATGTGTCAAAATATTTTATGATTATTGGTTACTTGGCTCATATGAGTTTAATAGCTCTTTGTATTGATTGATCGTATGTATAGTGTCCAGCCCAGGAATCATGCTCACAATATCAGCCCTGTATTATAGGTGTGTGGCTGTAAACAGTGGGCATGAGCCCAGCAGTGAGACAGGCTGGGAATATAGCCAGTACGGGTTAGCAGACTTCATATATGTATCTTGGAAAATATTATAGAGGGCTCTCAGACATGCAGATTTCCTCACAATTTTTTCCTTCAACGTTAAAGCGAGTATTAATTAATTATTTAATTTTTTATGGTGTTGGTGGCAAACGTGCATACAGATCGCCTGATGGTAAGCGATTACCGTCGCCAATGGACACCTGCAACACCAGAGGAGTCACAAGTGCGTTGCCGGCCTTATAAATTTGTTTCCCTCCCCCTCTAGAAGAGAGGGGGATTGGGCCTCTGGTACCCTTACAAACTCGACGAAACACAACTCAATCGCTATTTCGCGCCGGTTTTCTGTGAGGCCGTGGTATTACTCCGGTCGAGCCGGCCCATTCGTACCGAAGCGTGGCTCTCCTGCGGTTAAATAGATAATTCACATAATTTCGAAAAGTCAGAGATGCGCGTCTTGGGATTGAATTCGAGACTAGTGCGTGGCACGATGGTTTACCATTAGGCTATCGCTGCGCCGAATTAAACCTAGTATGAGCGTAATTTTCTTTAAGAAAAATGGATTAGAGTATTTTATAAATGGTTCCAAGCAACTTGACAGAAAGTCTATAAAAATTCCGTCTTGTGCACGGTTATGCGGATACCACAAAAATGAAAATACTTTAATGGTTTAATGTCGTGTTTTCTCAATTTTCTATGAAGCTATATTTATTCTACAATATAAATTATTATAAATCGAATGCCTCGGTGATACGGCAGAAGTGTATGCGACTGCTGTGTATAGATCTCAAGTTACATTCTTGGGTTAGACAAAGTGTTATTGTTAATATTTTTCTGAGTAAAAAGTCGTCAGTAGCATTCTTCGAATGTATCCAATAAATGGATTTATTACCTGTAGTACAGTTCAGTTGTCCGATCAACCGGACTACGGTAAATATTTATTTTCCGAGGGGCAATAAACTCCTATTACGAAAGACTTTATACCATAGCCAGCGAAAAGAGACTGCTGCTCTTTTCGTGACGTTCTTAGGTCGAGGAATAGAAATACCTTGCGAGTAATCGATTTCAGATAGATTTGCAACACTAGATGAATTACTGTGTGTGGACATGTACCTACAACAGGAGACCAACCAATACCTGAGACAAACCACAGATTCTCGCTAAAGAACACCGATTCCTACCAAGGATGCTTCGCGAGGCTATTGAAATCAAAAAACATCGTAATTTCAATGGAGAAGATGTAAGAGTAATTCAAAAAGTCAAACAAAGAAGGAAACCACAGCTAGACTTCATGATACTTTGAGCTCATTCTGCGTAAATAGAATCACTAAAGATTAAATTATGTTCGGGTACTTTGAAATAACTACACTGGAACATTGAGAAAACTACCATCTTAGTCTCCCCGTAACCATGGCTGCTGAAAAGCAACCGAAACGACGGGAAAAGTGTAAAATTAAATCAAAATAGTTATAATAGTTTTAATCATTTAATTAGCTTCAAAATTAGTAAAGTTTAGTAGTGTAACAGTTTCTTAATTATGTAATAGAGTGTCAAATAAACAACGCGATAAAATCCGTATTTCAATAAGTGAATTGATTCGAGTACAGTTAGAATTATTAAAAGGTGAATTGGATTAAAACCGAAGCAGAGCAGATATGGAATATTAGTGCATCAATCTCTTGTTGCACCAATATTTCAAATCGATCTAAATCAATCTACGTTCGATTTGATTGAGAATCGAATCCTTTCCCTACAAGACGAACAAATAACAAAAAATGCTGTTTTAATCTAAATGACAATAAAAACCCCAATAACATCATGCCCACTCCGTGAATCGGTCCTGGGACTATCACTACCAGCTCCAATCATACAGACAAACTTAGCACAGTACCAATGAGAAAAATATTAAAGAGACATTATTATTTATACAGGATCCTCTAAACATTTAATATAAACATTAGGAGCTAGTATTTTCTTGAAAACTTAGATGACAGCTAAAAGCTCGACTTTGAGGAATGTCTGGCAACTTTTGATGAATGTGCTAAATGTAATAAAAAACTTTCTGAAAAATATTTAAGACGGCGTAATACAGCGGTTTTGTAGTTTACCAGAAATTACGTTATAAATGACTAGACTTAGGACATTATATTTATTTTTTGCTATGAGTATCCTCAGCCTTGTTGTTTTTGCGGCATAAACTCGCTTATATTTGCAGTGAATCAGGTAGTCTGTCCAATTTTCATTGAAAATACTCTGTAGGGACACGGAACCTTGACATAGGGAACTTACTAGTTTTAAGCATAAAACATATACTCTTAAGGCTATCTTCGATTGATTATTTCACTTAAAACCGAACAAACTTTTTGACGATTGATATACAGGTTGTCCGGTAATTAATGGACAACCTGGAAATGTCTTATAGTGGAACTGAAGGCCGTTCAGAAAAAATATGAAAAAAATCTATCCTTACTACTACCTAAGATATGTTTTTTTTTAATTACCATATATAACTTTCTTGTATACTACGACCATAAATGAATGAAATCCATCGGTTTTTCGTTGTTTTATTATTAAACACTAATTATACTAATAGATAGACAGTCAAAAGTATGCTAAGTTAATACAGCTTGCACTTTTAAATATAAATATATTTTTTAATTTTTAATTTCTTTTTTTCAGTTTTTCTGAACGGCCTTCAGTTCTACTATAAGACATTTCAAGGTTATCCATTAATTACCGGACACCCTGTATATAAAATGCTACGTAAGCTAGTACTAGATCTAGTCACAGCTTATAAAATCACCTTACAGTATGTGAAAGGTTAACTTTAGTCCACTATGCTGGCTAGTGAGGCTTAGCAGACTCGAGAACATTGTGGAGAACTCTTAAATGTGCAGATTACCTGACGACGTATTGCCATGGTTACGTAAGCGATAATTAACAGTTAGTAACCTTGGAAAAGTTAGAGATTCGTGCTGAAGAATCGTACTAGTAACCTGGAGTGGTTGCCACTGAACTTTTGCTGCTTATATAGAGTCCTGTAATCTATTTCACCTATCACTTATATATCTAAGATCTTTATGAAGGCTTCGTACGAAAACATGATAGCGCTCTACTCGGTACTCGGTACTCGTCGCGCAAACAGGTCGCATTTTCTCAAACTGTGTGTTTTAGGTACAACTTGAACTGTTAATTTGTCATTGTCATCGCTCTAATTTCAACGGAGGGTCGTGTATGGCCACAGTTGTAGAGTGGAGGTAGCTTGATCTGATTTTTATTCGGTTAATATCACAAAGTAATTGTAAACACAATTTTGTGATGGACGGCAAAAAAACTATGACTGTATTCTAAAACTAGAGAGCGTCGGTAACCTTGAAGATGCGTTAATATTATTTTAAAACCGGTATTTCAAAGCCTTATGTGCCTTAATAGTAGCTATAGCCTACTGGGAGCCGGTTGGACTGCCATCCTCTGCATGGCAGGCAGTCCAACGGGCTCCCAGATTCTTGACCTCGATTTCAAGGTATGCACCTCTGGCTTTTAAAAGTTTTGATCGTGTCAATTAGTTCATATCACTTGATTTAACGGTGAAGGAAAACTTTGTTAGGCAACCTGCGTTTTTGAAGTTCTCCATATTGTGCTCGAAGACATAATATGAAGTCTGCCAAACAGCACTGGGCCAGCGTGATGGAATTATGGCCTAATCCCTTTTGCACTGACTGTGTAGCAGTGGCAATTGCAGTTTATATACAGGACTGATATTATTATGCACCTTAAGGTAATTAGTAGGAACCGTGGTACTTATACAGGTTGTCCGGTAATTAATGGATAACCTGAAAATGTCTTATAGTAGAACAGATGACCGTTCAGAAAAAATATGAAAAAAAAATCTATCCTAACTACTACCTGAGAAAAGTATTTTTTTTTAAATTACCATATATAACTTTCTTGTATACTACGACCATAAATGAAGTAAATCCATCGGTTGTTTGTTGTTTTATTATTAAACACTAATTATGCTAATAGATAGACAGTCAAAAGTATGCTATGCTATATAGCTTGCACTTTTTAATATACATATTTTTTTTATTTTATTTATTATTTTCATTTTTTAGTTTTTTTCTGAACGGCCTTCAGTTCTAGTAAAAGATATTTCAAGGTTATCGATTAATTACCGGACACCCTGTATGTAGTCTAGTGGTGTATACATGTGGCGTTGACGTAGCAGTAGTGCGACTGCTATTCATGAGGTCTAGCGTTCGATTTTTAAATAGAGCAGTGTGTTATTTGGTTCTTCTGTATAGTCATCCTCAATTGCCTCACGGAGTCTGGAACTGTACCTGGTATCCGGCAGCAGGTCTGCCTGCTACTAGGGTTGGTCGTGCGGTTTAAAACGATGGCTGATAAAATGTGGGCTAAATACATTTCTACTTACGCTTCTCGGATATGAGTGTGGAACCATGTATGATCTATGTTTAATTTCTTAGACAGTTGATTAGATGTTCAAAGAGTGTATGAAGAATTTTTTTAGTATTAATGATTGAAAACATTCTAAATAATGTGAATGTGAGTTTGTTTGTTGATGATGCCTTTGCGCCTTAACTAGTCGACCAATCCTCATGAAAATTCGTTAACACGTTGTCATGAGTACAGAAAAGAACCTAGGGTACTTTTGATCTAGAAAAAAAATACTATTCCCGAGGGATAGAAAATTGACTTAACCTTAATTTACGCTAGCGACGCAACGTGAAAAATCTAATTATATAAATAAACTGAAAAAAATTATAATCAAACCTATTAATTCACGTTTTCAGTCAATTCAAATTAAAAGGAGTTGCCAAAGTTTGTGATGTAGTTAAAGTTTGTAATAATTTTATTATTACACGATAATATTAAGCACTTGAAGTGTAAGCACTTTATATATTCAACAAGTGTTTGATAGTGCTTCAAAAAAGGGTCTTTTCATCCCGGACTTAATGACCTAATGTTTAAGATATTAGACTTTTATTAGACTTGCGGACAACATATCATAGGTTCGAATTTGTAAACATATGGTTATGTAACTAAATACGGATAAGTACCTATCAATAAAACTGCAGATGGCCGAATGTACGTGCAGTTATTGTAGTGTACAAATCGAAACTGCATACAATTTATTAATATGCTTATTAATATAATGCTACATGATGTAGGGCACAAATTCTATTAATTGCACTAAGACGTGACGAGACTTCTAATACGATCATTCTAGCTTAGGTGGAAGGATTAAAGAGAATGCTAGTAATTTGTAACCCAAATAATAATAATAATATAATCATAATATTCTATCACATACACACGACACTATGTAGCCCAAACTAAGCAGAGTTTGTACTATGGGTACTAGACAATGGATAAACATAAATATTATACATAGAAACACCCAGACCAAGACAAACATTTATGCACAAAAATGTTTGACTTGTGCTGGAATCAAACCCACGACCTCTGGCGTGGCAGTCGGTTACACTAACCACTACGCCATTGAGGCCGCCAAAATTGCATGGAATCTTTAAAACAAATTGCAGGCGAAGTCTTAGGTGTAAGTATACCAACCATACATAGTATCAAGCGTTTAGACGCACAACTCTGGGTTAACCCCGAAGGGTGCATTACACCCACATTTCGCCAACAATGTTTTAAGGTCCATAATAGGAGGCGGGTCTTTTGCCCAATCACCATACTGCTACAACATACTGAGAATTTCTTTAACAAAAAATCACAATAACACCTAGCCCGACACGGTATTCGAACCTCAAACATCATGCCCAGCAGTTACATGGACTATCACTGAGCCAACAACGCCATTTTTCTAAGAGATTATTATCAGTTTATGTTAAAAATAACTAAGGCTCTAGACCGACGGACTGCATTTCAACTGCACTCTGACTGCAAAATTGCAGTTTGAATGCAGTAAGTACGACTGCAATAAAACTGCAAACCAACCGCGCAGCCTAATTGCAGTCGGTTTGCAATTGGCATGCAGTTTAAACAACTGCACGCTGACTGAAAGCTAGCTGCACGGTCAACGTGCAGTTCAAATGCAGTTGGTCTATAGCAATCTTAATTGGATGCACATTTTACCACTTTGGAAGTGTCTCTCGCGCAAACTATTCAGTGTAGAAAAAATGATATTAGAAACCTCAATATCATTGTTGAAGA
Source organism: Catocala nupta (assembly GCA_963675205.1). Lineage (NCBI taxonomy): Eukaryota > Metazoa > Arthropoda > Insecta > Lepidoptera > Erebidae > Catocala > Catocala nupta. Next base: position 21,248,383 of record OY776102.1, on the reverse strand, counting down.
TCTATCCATAGAGAGACACATATGGGTTTGATGAAAAATAAATTTTGAGTTTCAGTTCTAAGTACGGGAAGCCCCCAAAATTTATTGTTTTTTTCTATTTTAGAATACATCTACTTACAAAGTTTCAACAGCATAGTTCTTATAGTTTCGGAAAAAAGTGGCTGTGACATACGGACAGACAGACAGACATGACGAATCTATAAGGGTTTCGGTTCCAAATAAGTTAAATTAAATACTTTATGGTGCTGCAGGCGGGTACAAACAATACTTTGTTATCTAAAAGAAAGATCTACCAAAACATACGTCTAGTCAAAAATGAATTGAAAATATGATTCCAAACCACGCTTCAAGTATATGGGCTATCGGAGCTTCCTTTTCTTGATGTTCTATATTTACGTTGGCGGTTATAAGAGGTATGGTTCAAACCGCTGTCACTCGCCCCACGCGTCATGTCGGTGACTTTAATAGCTTTTGCGGTAACTTGTGAGTCACGCCCCATTTAAATGTGTAGATGAATAAAACACGTAGGTATTGAACGAAGGAGCAGCTTAATATAGAACTGGATTGCTTCGGCACAATGGTAGTGAATTTGCAAATGGTCTCTGGTTCAAATCCAGGGTCCGGTAAATAAAATATGTTGTTATTTTTCTCAAGATTTTTTTAATGGCAGCTCTGAGATAGTAGGTCTTTGGGCTTTTAAAAGACAATTCCCGCACCAGAAATCATTCTTGTGTCACTGGGAAATTTACAAACATTCAAACAACGGACGGAACTCAAAGAACACCTAGACTCTAAGCAAATTTGTGGATCGTACTTTTTGTCACGTCTGGGGATCGAACCCATTAGTCGCAGTGATAGCGGTGAGGCAACCACTTAATCCATTACGCTATCCCGCCGTCAAGTTGGTGGTGATGTGTACCCCAGTGCCTCTTCAAGCACGTAAAGCCGTTAGTCCTTGGCACCCGATCTCACGGCAATAGGTTCACTCCTTAAAACATACCGAATACATAGCTGAAATGTAGACATAATAAACTTTTACCTAACTCGTCGAGAATATAGACACGAGACCATAGTACTTACATGTAATCACTATGTAGATTCTACCTTTTTTTTACGTGGGGGAATGTTTTGGTGCATAACTCTCCGTGGGGCGACGGAGAGGTTATGTCAGACTCACCGGGGGACTGATAATCTCAGTAATACCCACTAAATCTACCACGGTGTTCCTCGACATAACCAGGGTCGGCGAAGCCACGCAAATCACTTTCATATGCAATCGCCACCCCGCCAAAAAGTAGATTCTACCTTAATTAACATCATAAAACCCAGATAAGTTTCTCTACAGATTTAGCAGTACACTTGTTAAGATCTTGCATATCGGCATTTCTGATCATTAACACAAGTCTCAGGTAGGTCCCATATAAGATTAATCACTGTGCATGTTCTATAAAGATGCTTAAAATGCAAATTGCGTTCTCCTATTCATCAGGCTTCAGTCAGCGATGCAACGTTAAATGCTCTAGATAAGATATTTGCTCAGTATCTACTAAATTGCTGTAGAGCTGATTACTGATAGATATGTAAGGAAGTGTATGTGCTGTGTATTTGATAGGACGGTCGAATGATGACTGTCTAAACGATTATATGAATGTTGAGGTTTTCGGATTGATATTTTTTTTCCTGGATGGAAGGTATCCTATGTTCTTTTCTGTTCCCCTGACAACGTGTATATGAAATTTCATGACGATCGGTCGAGTAGTTAAGACGTAAAAGCGTAACAAACAAACAAACTCACATTTGCGTTTATAGTTTTAGTTAGGATTAGGTCTAGTAAGAATTTGTAAAGTCCCTGCGACAAAAATTTTGGTACCAACGCGCAAACGATTATTCATTTCGATAAAATTTAAAATACTATCAACAGGCCAGGAAGCCTTTAATAGATATTTTGTTTAAAATTTGTGTTATTGAGAGAGGTTACTGTGTGTATATAACACCGTAATACTTTCAAGGTGAAAGTACGCGCTGCCCTACTTTTTTTTTTCTTTATTTACTTAGGGATTTTTAACCAATCAAGGTTCATGCCAGTCCCATAAATTCACACATAGTTACAAACTGATTTTCTTAATGCTATTAAATATAAATTTATAAATAGCTTAGCTTCAGTACTAGTAGGTTTAGCTAATACACTTTGGAACATACCTATCTTATCTTATCTTATCTCGTGTGGGGGCCAGTCAGTAGAGACCGGCGACACTTCGACCCAGTGGAATCTTTTGTGTCGACTTCCCCAATAACGACTGCCATAGATATTCATGGCAGCCGGGACCGACGGCTTAACGTGCTCTCCGAGGCACGGAGCAGGCGATAATTGTCAATCAATACGCACATAATTTCGAAAAGTCATATAACTTCCGAAAGTCAGAGGTGCGCGACGTGGGTTCGAACCCGAGACCCTCTGCATTACAGTCTGTTGGTCTCCCCACTGAGCTATCGCTGCTCTTGGAACATACCTAAATCTAAAGAGTTTAATTTTAATGTATTACATAGTTGTTTCCTTTCAAATACATTTCTAGTACACTCTGCTCCCCTCCTTGTTTTATCAAATTCATCTAAACTATAATATAATACGTATGTATATATGCATGTATATATATATATTTTATATAAATCGTAAAATATGTTAATTGGTTTGTGTATATTATGTAATATATCATTTTTATTATGATATTCTTTAGTATAATAATATGCTTAGTATATTATGTAAATGTATATTTCATCCTAATGCACCTACTACTTTTTATCTCTGCATCACCCTATGGTTGACTGGTAGATAATGCCTGTGGCATTAAATTCAGCTGATGTACTATTTTGAGCATAAAGTTTTAACTAAATATTTATCATCCATACGCGGGTACCTAACGATCGGTCGGATAAGCGTAACTGAAATGTCTATGTACCGAGTATGATCCAAATCCGGTAAATATTTACGCGTGATTAAGTAACAAGCTTCTTCACAATGTACCAGCCTTATATATAATCTTTCTCACTGCTGGGCATAAACCTCATCTCAGTTTGAGAATGGTGAGGCCATAGGCCACCACGCTAGCCCAGTGCGAACTCCACATAATTATCTTCGATAACATTATGCAGAGCTCTCAGACATGCAAGTTTCCTCACAATGTGTTCTTTCACTGTTAAAAAGTGCGATAATTACCTCGAAAAGTCAGAGGTGCGTGGCAAACTCGAGACCTCTTCGTAGCAATCCAAGGGTCTCATCGGTTATTGCTACTTGTAAAATTTATAGTATAAGTAGGATATTTTGATTGCAATCCTAATCTTGCAAAGGATGTTATTGTGTTTAATAATGTTTTCCAATCAATTTTTGCGAAAAGTGAATTTGTGATTGGTTTGGGTGTTCGCGAGAGGCTCATTGACGCCACCCGTGACAAATGACGCCTCCTTGCAACCCCCAGGTGGAATTGCTTCATTACACAAGGAAATATTGACGGTAGGTGCTCATTTTTTGAGAAGGAAGTTTAGCACTTTTAGGGTAATGATTGATTAGTAAATTTTGAATGGATAAGTAAGACGTTGGCTTGGTTGACGAATGTTTAAAGTGGTTACATCGCTTCAAATATATGTGGAATTACAGTGTGTAAAGTTTGTTTATTTCTCATAACTATAAAACGTTTTAGTGTTTGTAAAGTCCCCGCGAACGGAGATTTATACAAACCGGAGACGTCTTTAAAATCTTAAATTCTTAAGGCTCACAAAATAATATCTGATATTCTTTCTTTTTGGCTCATTGAAATTAAACTATTTATGACGAAGTATATCGCGGCTTATTTTAAGTATTACAAAATTGCTTTTCTGTCCATCTTATATTTATTTTCCCTAGTTACAACAACGCGTAGGTGATACGCCTAGTAATTGTTTGCCATCAAGAGTGTAACATACTATCATAAAAATATAATTAATATCGGGTTTTTTTGAACAGATTTTAATTTGAGACCATTAGAAAAGCGTTCGTATTGGGACGAATCTTCACATTGCATGCAATCGTTACATATCTGCTTATTTTCTATGTACAATTTCTTTGCCTACATTTAAAGATAATTATAATAAAAAATTAAAATGCCTCAAAGCGATGTCTAGATTTTATTGGACGACAATGCCGTAATAAAAATATTCAGAATGTTATTCGAAATTTAATTTAATTGGTATTTATATGATGCCAGTCATTTTACATTTTACCTGAAAGAAAGCGTTGTGAAATATGTTCTGTCTTCAATTTCTTATGAACCACTTACGTATTGTATTCGGCTTTGGCGCTAAATTACGCCAACGAAACTCAGTGAGCCGACAAATGTGCTTTTTTCCATGGCAGCAAAATATAGATCCATTCGATACAGACGTTTTAAAGAAACGATAAAAGCTAATGGTCTAATACATTGCGGTGCAAAGTGTTATTGGGTTTCGTTGTTACGAATTTTTAATTAGCAATATGGATTCTATTCTAAAAGGTATTTCTCAGCAAGCTTTTAAGTATAGCCAGATTTTTTCAAACCAATTAATCCAAACTGCTTTACGATCGATTCTCAGTTCTTTAGCAATGTCTTCTTCACTAATACTCTACATCAGGCACAGTATCAAGGACTTTAGGCGAAGTGTGCAACAACGGTTCTTGCCTAAATTCGCCTGCTCATGATAAATTTTTGGTAGATAACCAATATATTTGTGTTCCAAGGTGTAAAAATAGCTATAGAGTAAACAGTTACGCAGATGTTTTCGCGCAAAAGATACAGTATACTAGAGATTCTCACCTCAATCTCTTTTAAATAAATTTAAAGAATTAGATATAGCCATATGATTTCTTCAGGTCTCTAGTTCACCAGTCTAATGGTCTCAAAGCTAGACGAAAACCGGTAACCTTACTAAAAATATTATAGCAGAGAATAATGTTAACACAGCTTTATAACATAATATAATCGAATATTATCAGAGATGCATACAATAAATTCTCTTGATGTCTAGTTCACCGGTCTAATAGTCTCTAAGCTAGACGAAAACTGGTAGCCTTACTAGGAAATATAGTTACAAAAATGAATGTGACATCGTCTGTGATCGGCAGGTTGCTTCCAGCAGCATTATACCTTTAAATCTCGCCGTGGCACCGACAGATGCATGGATATCGAACGGTGATAAATTGGTGCTCGCCCCGTAACAGGTGAAACGTATAAGTTCAGACGACGAAATTCACTTTTGGATGGCAATAACTGGAAATCTTGATCTATAGCTTAGAACTAACATAGTTATACCGATGTTTAAAGCTATGGTCTGAGAATTTAACATGACTATCAGGCTATGGTTTGATATTCCAGAACTGTAACTACTGATTGCAAAAGCCAGGAATATTTTTGTTTCGCAAATATATAAATAAATAATAGTGCACTGCCTATATTCTAAGTCTTAAAACCATAACTAGCGAAACATGGGTGTAATACCACCTTTACATATCCCGCAAAGTTCTATTACACCCATTACAAAATTCTTTCAGAAGTCTGGAACTGTGCTCAGCAGATGGCCTAAGTCACGGCTAATATTAAGTAGAACCTAAAACCATACTAACCAAATTTGCTGAGTTCATTCACCTTTGTCTATCCGTTCGATGATAATATTTTATTTATGTATGTTCATTTATTTTGTGACTAGTCTCAACTGTGTTGACCTGTGTAGCCAAGTTCAGTGGTGGTGACGCTAGACTACTTATAAATGTATCCATTCAAGAGTTTCTGTTTGTTCTGCATGTTCATTTTTTTTTTGCCGGCCTCGTTGGCTTACTGGTTAGTGTAACCGACTGCCACGCCTGAGGTCGTGGGTTCGATTCAAGTCATACATTTGTGTGCATGAACATGGATGTTTGTCTTGGTCTGGGTGTTTCTATGTATAATATGTATGTATTTACAAAGAAAAAAAGGATATATGTATGTTTATCCATTATCTAGTACCCATACTACAAGCTCTGCTTAGTTTGGGCTAGATGGTGTTGTGTGTATGTGATTGAATATTATTATTATTTTAACGTATTATTCCAAAATTATTGTCATAAGTTATGCAAAAGATTTGTTGTATTAAATAATATATCACTTATTATTGGCTCTTTCTCTATAAATCTCGTGTTTAATGCTTATATTGCCATTTTTGTTGAATTACAAATATAACTGGATATAACTATATACTATATTGTATGTATATTGTGTTCAGTATGTGTTTTAAATAATGCATTATCTTTTTCTTTCTTTCTTCCTAATTGTCTATAGACCTGCAACGAATTCAATCAAAAGTACCTATATAAAAGAAGCTTCAATATATGCACGTACTACTGAAATAAGTGACGCTGTTGTCGCAGAAAATGGAAATGCTAAGCAAGAGCTCTACCATCAAGTTCCACTATAAAACTAAACCTATCTCAAAGCTCCATCAAAGAATTATAAAACAGAAACCGAGGACACGTAAGCTACGATCGCTTAGAGATATTGCTCCCATTTCGCACCTACACCTCGTGATTCCAAAATCTTTTACACCGAGCTAGAAGATATATTGAGTTTTGAACATTACTCGGTATACGGGCGCGGAAATTTTACTGTTGAGAGTAAATTTTGCACCTGTATTTGGCATTTCGATATTTTTGAATTTTTGGTAAAAGCTTTGGTGACGAGACGTGGAATTAAATTATTTTGGAAATGTGCAGGTACAGAATGTGAATTTCGAAGTAGTTTCTTGGTAGAATTGTCTGCGGTGCGCTAAAGTTTATTTTGCTTTTAAGGCAGCAAGTAATGTTATGATGAATGTCATATTTAGAAAATTGATTATACAGTGTGTAACAGAAAGGTAAAGTCATATCTTAGAGCCATAATATATATCTGAAAAATAACCTATGGGTGTGTATTTTTGGATCAATATAAAATATTTTAATTTTTATGAAAGTTTCATACATTATGTAATTTATTTAAATATCAAAATAAACACATAACATCACTATCAAAATTGCACCTGTTAATTTTCACGGAGGTCACCTGACTCAGTTGTTAGTGTTGTTTACGTATCGAATCGAATATACTGATATAGTTGATAGCTAACATAAAAAGAAAATGCTATATGGTACAGAAAATATTGTACACCGATTTAAACCTTGCGGGTTTTTATTGTACAGGATGGCTCCTGTACAGGAAAAAAACCGCGAGGATTAAATCTGTGTACAAAATCTTCTGTAATATATGGCTATTTTGTAACTCTTAGATATGACTACACCTTTCTGTTACAAGAAATATTATATTATTAACATTAGGACACTCAAGGCGAGTCTGCAAGTGCCCTTCTCACACGTTATCAGCTTACAAGCGTTGCAACATCTCGATATCGCAGCGCTGATTTTAATTTAAGTCTGGTGGCTTAAATGCGGCCTGTGTTAAGATATCAGCCTATGTTTTGGTTTAAAAACAAAAATAAACTAGATTTTACAAGGAAAACACAGCTGCTGCCCGCGGCATTGCATATCGGGCAAATATTCAATAACATATCACAGGGTCATGTCAACGAATCCGTTTAGCAGTTTACGCGAGATTGAGTAACAGAAATCCAAAGTTCTAAACACCTTCGCAAACATTCACATTTCTAATATTATATTAGAAGCATTCATTTTTAAAGAACAACAGTGGTAAAAAGTGGGCAATTTCTGTAGATTATAATGGCTTCCAATAGCAGGGTTGTCATTTGCATGTAGCTTATTAGCTATCTTGGTAGAAATGGATTGAGGAGACGTGTAAGCCTCAGAAAATCTTACCTAGTGGGCGAAACGCAGTAACAGCGTAACTTCAATTAAAAGAGTATCAGAAAAAAAAAACATCTAAGTATTACTGAATTTTTCTATCAAGAAATGCTTACTAGCAGCACAGAGTCATAAACTGGCCAGCAGATAACAACAGATTTGTCCCCTGTTACGACCTAAATCATAGCTGGCAAAACGTTGGTGTTACACTTCTACCCACCCCTTCGAGGCTATTAAACTATTTTGGTAACTATTTCGACGCAGTCACACACCGGTCACGGGACACAATACGTTTTCTGGCATTCTTAGAATTGAGAAGTTACTTTACATCAAAATTTACCGATTTTCATAGCAACATATGTATCTAACATCGCCAAATAAAAATAACAAAGGAAAATAAAACATCAATCAAAAGAAGTAAACAACAAGCAAACACAGAGCTTGATAAAGACATTCTAATTGTCCCAAACACAAAACAACACGCCCACCCAACAGCACATACAAGCACATACATCTTCTATATCTACAAGTGATATTTCTTCGCAAACAGTGAGACAAACATATTTTATCACAACGTAACACGAGCAGAACAAACAGAATGATATGCAAACTCAAGTCGAAGTGGAAAATACATAAAAAGTTACATTCGTATAAAATGCTTCGGCAAACAGACATATGTTCCTATAGTCGGAGAAACAGTGATCTTGGGCAAATGTTTTACTTGTTTATTTAGTTCGAGATATCCAGTCAAACGTCCAAATTGAAGATTCAGAAGTCTCGGGTGTCGAGTTTTATTGATGGTGGAATATTTAGAACTGTGACGGATTGCTAGATTTTATGTTTAAGATTTATTTTAAGTCTAGGTACACAGTGTTTCGTTGGTTTTTTTGTTGTATATTTTATGGATGAGTTACTGTTGAAATTTTTTATTTTTTAGTAACGGTACTTATGAGCACTGACGATTGTAATACTAAAAGCATCTCCTCTGAGTATTATTTCTGTAGCGCCTTTAAATGTGTACTCTGAATGGTAAGGTATTAAATAAAGTTTATTCTAAAGACAATAATGGTAAACTTACCAACTGGTCACAAAATTGGAAATGTATGGTAAAATTGTAAACTTGCAGTATATTAGTTTTGTCTCGTTTTATTGTAAAATAAGATTAAAATAATCTCAACTGGTCAAGTACATAATTTGTCCCGCCTTGCCATTTTTGCTTGTGACGTAAAATTTCTAACTGCCATTTATAAGTCGTTTTCGCTCGTTTACTTGTCTAAACTTTGATTTAGTTCAATTTTATTATTGGTATGCCCTTTTGTTTCGTCTACCAGATTATGCGAAAGCCTGATTTCTACGTACCCTGAAAAATCTATCATACATGGATTTAAATATTAGTTTATTTCATACTTGTTTTTCTAGATACGTGTATAAACAATCGAATACACCGTATTAAGAAAGGTGGCATCCAAATTTAAGGATCGGAACTTTAACATGCATATGATACATAAGTAACATGACCCATAATATAATATTGTCTTCTATTTACGCGAATGTTATTCATTGAAATTAAACTACTATATACGGATTTTATCGCGTTGTTTATTTAGCACTGTATTACAAACAACATGTGACCATGGCTGCTGGAAAGCAACCGAAACGTCGGGGAAAGTGTAAACCAAAAATAAATAGATTTAATAGTTTAAATAATTTTATTAGCTTATAAATTAGTAAAATAAAATCAATAGTAGTAGCAGTGTAATATTTTCAAAATTTTGTAATACAGTGCTAAATAAACAACGCGATAAAATCCGTATATAGTAGTTTAATTTCAATGACCCATAATAATACAAAAATCACGTTTCAAATTATATACATACATATACATTTGTTTTCTTCTTCGATTGGACGGCAGTTGTGAATGCAACTGATGTGCATGGTCTTGGGTTAGAGAGATCTTGGGTTAAAGATATTTCTAATTAAAAATCTTAGTATCTCAGCACGAAGTCTAAAACTAGGTATTTCCGACTATCTAGTCCTCCTTGATATGACGTGGGACTTAAAACCATATCTAGCGAAATGTGATTCAATCAATTAATCAATCAAAAGTTTTTATTTGATAAATAATTTACAAAATAATTGAACATCTAATTCTATCATATACACATAACACCATCTAGCCCAAACTAAGCAGAGCTTGTACTATGGGTACTAGACAATGGAGAAACATACATATACCTATACTTTTTTTTTTGTATATATATATACATATTTTACATTGAAACACCCAGAACAAGACAAACATCCATGTCCATGCACACAAATGTTGACTTTGTGAACCCGCTACCTCAGGCGTGGCAGTCGGTTACACTTTTCACTACGCGATCGAGGCACACACTTAGTATTAAGTCCTCTTTAGATTATAGTACTCTTTTGTCTACCATTGCGAAGCGTCAGACTATGTATGTATGTTATTTATTAATAATACATCTAGCTCAGCAAGTACCATGAGTTTCTAAAGACGGTATTTTTATACGGAATAAAAATTTGTGTAATCTACAATCGCTTACCGAATTTCGGTGCTCTTTGTAATTTGAATGTTATTAAAGTCTTCCAGAGAGGTAATCTCGAGTGCGAGATCTGTCTTATAAAACGTAATTACCGCCGGCTATATTGGTTAAGGAAAACATTTTAAGAAAGTCTGTATATATCTATGAGTCCTCCATAGAGATCCTGAAGAGGTGTGAAATCTACTAAACTGAATTAGGCTAGCTTGGTGGACTATGGCTTAATATTAGTCATACTAATCATTTTTATTTTATCCACACATAACAGACGAAAGACGCTACCGTGCCTAAGAGTAGAAGAATTTATATGCATGCGAGGTTGCGCTAACAAAAAGTTATTGAGTTTTGCCGTCATATTTTTATTAGCTTTTGAGAATCTGTCGATGTCGCACGTGCCTCGGAAAGCACGTTAAGCCATAGGTAAGCTTCTGTGACTATTCTCTCTTTGGTCGTAGCAGATAGCCAAATAAAAAGGTAACTAAGCATTAATATTGTAAACAGCCAGTTCAAGAAGTAGAGCTCTCATGAGAAGAAGCAACCTAGAAACTTATTTCAATAATCAATTGTTTACGATGAAATTCTTATCATCAGAAATCAACTTATTTATTTCTTTATACATATGTATGGTTATCAAAATGGAAGATTAGGTACACACGGCTACACATCAAGTTAGACACCCTATATACGCATAACTACGCTACATACAAAATAGAGAATTGTCGGCAAGGGACAGTGCATAGTGGTGTCGATGTAATGATAAGGATAGAGCGTAACAAAAATATAACGCACTCTCTCACACGATTATCAGCGTTCGACTTCTAATAGTTCAAAGTCCAAACAGTCTAGATTGATGTGTAGCTGTGTGTACAAGAAGATTTGTATTAAATTAAAATCCCGTAGTATGGGAAAACTTGTAACGCCAAAACTTCACAAACATTCAAACAACAAACAATGGACACAAACAACACACATATTCGTCACAAATATTTGTGGATCACCAAAATGTTTGTCACGTGTAAGGATCGAACTCACAACACTCGGTGCAGTAACAGTGCCAAGGCGACAACTTAAGCCACTACGTCATCCGTACTAGGGATGTTGCGAATATTCGCATCCGCATCCGCAATTGCGGAGCATCCGCTTCGAGATGGACATCTGCATCCGCATCCGCATCTGCAATAATCAACGCGGATGTTAATGCGGATATAGCGATTCAGATATAGCGTAGGTTGCGACAAGATTTATGAACCTTTACAAAACAGGTTTAAACCTCACCAGATTTAAGCCTGCCAGCCTTTAACTTATTTAATGAAACGTATCTAATGTCACCACATTTGATACGTTTTATTAAATAAGTTGTATAATTTTCATCATCCGCATCCGCAATTGCGGAATATCCGCATCAATTTAGACATCCACATCCGTATCCGTATCCACGGATGTGAGTCTTCAAATATCCGTATCCGCATCCACATCCGCGGATGTCAAAAATCTTCATCCACAACATTATCCGTACAGTCAAGTGAGTGTATATAGAATTTACTTTTAAAAAGAAATGCAAAAAATATCTCCCATCTTCTAAACAATATTATTACATAGTAGGTTATAAATCGAGCTCTCTGTACAGTTTATTTTGCCCTCGACCGTGACATACGGTTCTTCTAGTTCCTTGCCCTCAGATGTATGGCACCGGAATTACCTGCTTACGAAAAAGGAATGATATTTGTTATGTCTTTTTTACTCACAGATTCTTTTTGGCCTTATCTCCGTTTTATTTGGGTATTTTCAATCTGTTGACGCAAAGAAATCGTACCTAGATCTTCATCGTTCTTTTATTTGAATTTTATTTGCCACGTATATCATTCTTCATCTGTGATACGCATCCAAGGAGGGTGCAAATTGTAACCAATTGAAAATCATAAGGTGTCAGAAAAGATAATAGCGCAGCGATGTCGATAATCGATTTAAAATTTCGAATGTTTCGAATTATTGATAATAATTGTTTGATTGCTTTAATTTGATACTGAATCTCGATCTCACTGTTCCAGTATATTGATTGATTAATTATTTACGAAGATAAATATGTGAACATAAATAAAACGACGCATTTTGTTTTCCTTTAATTTTTTTTTGATAGTGACGACTCCCTCATTAGGAATAATTCCTGTCTTGCGTGGAACCTTACAAATATTCAAACAACGGACACAAAGCTCACCAAAACATCAAACAACTTTACACACTTAACACATGCATTCTTATATATAAAATAATACATAAAATGATGCGTATGTATCATCAAATTTTCTATAAAAGTTAAAAGTAAAACGCACAAATACTCATCACGGAATTACGGAATTTACGTAAAAACATAACATTTGCGGGAGCAAAGTTATACAGGGTGTCCGGTAATTAATGGATAATCTGGAAATGTCTTATAGTGGAACAGACGGACGTTCAAAAAAGATTGAAAAAAAGTCTATCCTAACTACTACCTGAGATACGTGTTTTTTTTTAAATTACCATGTATAACTTTCTTATATACTACGACCAAAAATTAATGAAATCCATCGGTTTTTTGTTGTTTTATTATTAAACACTAATCATACTAATAGATAGACAGTCAAAAGTATGCTATGCTTATATAGCTTGCACTTTTTAATATATATAAATTTTTTTTTCTGAACGGCCTTCAGTTCTACTATAAGACATTTCAAGGTTATCCATTAATTACCGGACACCCTGTATAATTGTATAATAGCATCCCAACTGAAATGAAAAGGGCAAGCACACCCACAATCTTTAAAAGAAAATTGTTGAATTACATACCTAGTGATGATTGCTTCTTGACGCAAGAAACAAATAGTTACCGAGCAGAAGAGGCGAAGAAGCGTATAGCGCATAACTTGGAACACACCATTTTCACCGTCTACCGACTAACAAAATGGAAATCCGTAGTCTCTGCCTACCCCTCTGGGAAACAGGCGTGAATTTATGTATGTATGTATCTGTATTATCTGAATAGAAAAGGCTATGGTTAGGGCATGTAGAAAGAATGGACAAGAAAAGACTGACTAAGAAAGTTTATAAGGCTAGTGTGAATGGAACAGTCGCAAGGGGAAGACCTAGGCGAACGTTTATTGATCAGATCGGAGACGTTCTGGATAAAGGCAAAGAGCACCTTAAACCGGCAAGCTTGTATGAGGAATGTTATGAAAGTGAATGAAGGCAGAGAAGTGTGTCAGGATCGTAGCAAATGGAAATCCGTAGTCTCTGCCTACCCCTCTGGGAAATAGACGTGAATCTATGTATGTATGTATCTGTATTTTTTTATTGTTAAGCATATCGCGGCTTACTTTGCTTATAAGTTTATAATAATTATCGTTTTCAAAATTAACTTTTCCTCTTGTATTTATTTGTGGCTCACACGATTGTGTGTCCCGTGTGGGGATAGAACCTACAACGCGGCGCGGCGGCAGTGACGAGGCGACCAAATAAACCACTTCGCTATTCGGTCAGTTAATATACTTATATAAGATAAGAGAAGATTAATTTAAAAAAATACTCCTGTACTAGCCGTAGTCTATGCTGAAAGCTACTACTACACGTCTGGGCAAAAATCTTCACGCAACAAAAGATTGCATCATATGAACCTTGATGAGAATGATTATTATTTACTATATATATATATTACTAGCTGTGCCCGCGACTTCGTCCGCGTGGAATAGTTATTTTGGGCATCATATTTATTTTTGCAAACAACCTCTTCAGCTTTATAAATTATAGGTGTTACCCACGACTTTGTCCGCGTCATTTTCTGTTATTATTTTAGACAATTTAGTTTTTAAAAGAACATAATTATTTTAAAGTACTTCTGCGTAAATTATATTTTTAGTTTTATTTTCTTGTGGCAGAAGAACATATTGGTTTTCTCCGCAACCCGATCTTGACAACGCGACATATAGTTGGCCGTGTGAAAAGCAATCTTGACGTAAATCGATTCCTACGTGTTTAAATGTTTGCCCCTGTGATTTATTAATTGTAACGGCGAAAGATAGCTTAACGGGAAATTGAATTCTTTTAAAATTAAAAGGTAAATCATTTGGAATCATTGGGATGCGAGGTATAAGCACTGTTTGACCAACTGCTGGACCAGTCAAAACTATTGCAACGATCACGTTATTGCGAAGAAATTTGATTTGAAGTCGGGTCCCGTTACATAAATTTGGTGGTTTAAGATTTCTAAGTAAAATTATTGGGGCACCTATATTTAACTTGAGGGAATATGGGGGAAGGCCACTTGGGTTCAAAGAATTAAGAAACTCCTGTGGGTAATGGACCGCATCTTCTTGATCCATTACATTATCAATAGATGTGTAGGTAGCTATGTCTCCTGGAAGTTTACTTAAAATTAGGTCGTTAATTTCGTCCACGCTACTGTTTCTCGCCGCCAATATTGCCCTTTGACACATCCATTGATGATCTTTATTTTCTATTTCGGTGATTTCAGGGTAAACTTTCGATATTAAGTCCTCAATGTTACTCACTCTTTCTCCTAAATCACGATCAATTTCAATTTTATTTTCAAAATGAGGTACTTTCCCGTCTCCTATTAAAAGTAGCTTTGAAGGAAAAGTTATACTACCTCCCCCCAAATGTGCTCTCATATTTGTAGTTAATTTTAAGATGTTAACAAACTTCCATAATGGGGAACTTTTAAGGCAAGACTTTACAATGTCTGCTCTAGTTCCCCTTACTATTACTGGTAAAGTTTGTCGAAAGTCCCCAGCAAACATAACAGCAATCCCACCCATGATTTTATCACAGCTTCTAATATCTCTAAGAGTCCTATCTAGAGCCTCTACATGAGCTCTATGGATCATGGTACATTCGTCCCAGATTATTAAACTGACATCTTGTAAAACTTTTCCCAAAGGGCCATTTTTACGTATAGAGCACACGCTATCTTTCTGTAAAGAAACAGTTAGGGGCAGTTTAAAAGTGGAATGAGCTGTGCGTCCACCTGCTAATAAAGTTGCAGCGATACCTGACGACGCTACTGCCAAAGCTAGCTTTCCCTGAGATCTTACTTTTGCTAATATAAGATTAGTAATAAAGGTCTTGCCGGTTCCACCGGGAGCATCCAAAAAAAAATACTTTTCCTTCACTAAAACGAACACTTCGCATAACACAATTATACGCGGTCACCTGGTCATTAACTAATTTTGGTTCATTTTGGGTAATACACTCATTTAATTCATTTAGATCATACGGTTTACGCAATGCTACTTCTAACGGATCCAGATGATTAAGTGAATTAATCCTTTTTGATACAGGAAGCCCAAAATCGGTTAATGATTTATCGCAAATCTCATGAATTTTATCTTCAATTATGATTAGTCCATCATTGTATATATCATCATTATATGCTAATGTCATATCCTGGTTCTCATTACGCATTCTGTTTAATATATCTTCACATAAAGCATTACGAAATTTATTCCATAACTCTAAGGGGTCAGATGGTTGGCAAAATATAAGGATGATGGTAAATAATTCTCTTAATTTTGTGGCTGGCTCGGACATGACAGCATCAGACATTGTATTTTGCCAATGTTCATCTCCCTCCAGTAAACCTAATTCCTTGCAAGCGCCTTGATAAGTTTGGCAAATAACACCATTCACGGTCCTTAGATGTTCAAATGACATTGGACCGCGAACATGTTGCAGTAACATTCTTAAATAAAAACATTCAGTTTGTGTTGGATGAATGTTGTAGACACGGCCTAAAGTTGTGTCTTTTTTTACACCGGGATATCCTTCAACATGTTGCCCACGTCTTCTTCTAGAAAATGAATTTCTTTTCCATACGTAATACTGGGGTACTTCGTGATATAAAAGGGTTTTTGCAAAAACGTCACTTTTGCAAAGATCAAAGAACGCTGTAAGTGTCGTTGATGAAGGATTATTAACGCGATCTTGAAGGTTTGCATTATTATAAAAATAAACTTTTTGTCCATTTTCCAAATGAACTGCTAAATGAACTACTGCCGGAAAACGTTCATGAATAGGAAAATGGAAAATTCTCCAGAGCGCTTCCGAGGAACTTATATAGCGACCATTTAGATATTTTTCTACTTCATCGTTATTACTTTGTAACGAAAATGTGGCTTGATCAGAACCTTTATGAATATACTTACAGATGTACTTAATAGCTTTGACCGATTGACAAAACTCTACGTTAATGTGTGCATTGAAAATTCGTGATAGCACTGGATTATAGGGAACAACCCACCTATTATCCACGCTCATTTCTGTACCTTTGACACGAATTATTGCTGTGTT
The DNA here is from genome assembly GCA_963675205.1 of Catocala nupta. Classification (NCBI taxonomy): domain Eukaryota; kingdom Metazoa; phylum Arthropoda; class Insecta; order Lepidoptera; family Erebidae; genus Catocala; species Catocala nupta. Next base: position 21,231,649 of record OY776102.1, on the reverse strand, counting down.
TCCACCATTATCTGGAGACCTGCGCCTGTAGGTTGGGTAACCGTCATCCCCGGTTTGTGTTTCAGAAATAAAATGCCTAGGGTACTTTTTAGAACAAATGTTTTCTTTCATACATGGTGACGCAGGATTATGAAATCCGCAAGGACCATGTATCATATTTTTTATGACAATATTATGAAGAATTGGATCTTGGTGTTTGTCAGGTATTTCAGCCGATATTATTGCATCTATAGAATCTGGTTGTACTTTGTTAGCCAGCCACAATAAAATGTGGGCGTGAGGTAAACCTCTTTTTTGCCATTCTACGCTGTAAACAAAGGCTTTCGATGGTCCAAAAATATTTTTCTTCGTTAGGAGGTCTATCATTTTTTTGAGTTTTAAATGAAATACTCTAGAAACCAAATCATGTCTGTCGTAAGAATGTTGATCGGGTAATAACTCAATTTTTATTTCCAGCCATTCGGAGTTACATGTAAATGTGATAAAGAGATCTGGTCTCCCAAATTTCCTGACATATGTCATGGCATCTTGACTTTTTTCGTTCATGTATCTGGGGGATCCTGTAAATGACGACGGCAATATAACATGCTGGCCAATATTAGAAGCGTTTATATTCGCATCATTAACTACGGCATCTCTTAAATGAATGTACTCTTCTGCTCTCAATTTTTTTTGATTTCTTTTGATGAAGTCAAGCCTCTCAGAAATCATTTTAGCTGCCATATCAACACAATATTGGTTGAATAATCCTTTGAAATAATGTATGCTGTTAAAGTCATTTATTCTCACCATGAGTCTAAATGCATAGAATTGCATACATGATACAGTTTTAGATCTAGCAGCAGTATTCTGCTGTGGAATATTTATACAGTATCCGTCATTACCAAAGGGAAACAGTAAAGGATACTGAAGTGGGTCATAAGATCTATGAATTTCAGAAACTCGTTGAAGTCCACCATCTCTCGCAGTCAACACAATATCTCGGGGACCTTTGTCTTCATCGATCAAAAGAACAGCTACTTCATCTACTATTGGCGCATTATACCGACCTCGATGCTCGTTAGGAGGTTTTACATCAGCATGTATAATAAGTTTTAAGTCATTCGGTAGTCTATTTTCCAGATTGTATTTAAAACTTTGAATATACGTATTATGATCGTGAAGATATGTTTGGAGAACGTCGATAAGATCGATTTGCAAGCTTGGATTTAAATTTGAGCGCAAGGATACCTGATCTGCATGGGAAACGAAATATATTTGCAAAAATTCTGGTTGTGCCCCTTCAGCTGGAAGTAAGTTACCGATCAAGTGATAAACTTGCCCTTGGACTTTAAAAGTGGGCATAAAGTTTCCCTCACGAATTTCTTTGGCACCAAATGAAGTCATCTGAAATAATGTATTATATTGTCTTGAGTGATTTAAGAAATGCTTTGATGATGGATGTGAGCCTGATATCAGTTCTTTTAAAACTGTATTTGGTTCCGGAATTATAGGTATATTTACTTTGCCACCACTACAACACAGTCCAGGAGCTTCAGTCGCCCATTTTTTTGCTTGGCATAAGTTGCATATTTTATCCATTCTGCCAATATCAATGTCATTTAGCTCAGTATAGTCAAGGGTACAATCATAAGCAAACGCAGCATTTAATAAATTAAGTTGCCTGCGAGTTCTATTTCTTGCTGATCGTGCATTTTGCTGTGCTAATCGATGGGATCGTTCAGTGCTCGATTCCCGATCGCGGTTAGCCAAAGTTCGGAAATTCTGTGAGGCTAAACGTTGAGAACTTTCAGTGCTTGATTCCCGTAGTCGGTTCACCAAAGATCGAGAACTCTGTGAAGCTAAACGTTGAGAACGTTCAGCGCTTGATTCCCGCAGTCGGTTCACCAAAGTTCGAGAACTCTGTGAGGCTAAACGTTGAGAACGTTCAGCGCTTGATTCCCGTTCTCGGTTTATCAAAGTTCGGGAATTTTGTAAGGATAAACGTTGAGAACGTTCAGCGCTTGATTCCCGTTGTTGGTTCGCCGAAGTTCGGAAATTTTGTGAGGTAAGACGCTGCGAACGTTCAACGATCGATTCATTAGCACCGTTTTGTTCACTGATTGCTCGTTGAGTAGCCAACCTATGCATATTTTCATCCTCTGTTTCATTGCTGCGCAAAACTCGCAGCCGCTTTGCAGTAGCAGTCTGCCGAGAAAGCTGAGTTCTTTTTCTAGGCATTATAGTGACGAAAAAAGAACGTAGAAAATGAAAACTTAACCAAACCCTAACTCGTAATCAAGAAAAAAACAAACATAAGGTTAATAATTAGTAACCTAATTTTTTTGCCTGTATTTGGTACTTACGTAAATCGGATAAAATATATGTCAAAAGAATTACCGTAAAACGATAACTGTATGCTTAAACTAAAACCTAACCTAATAAGAATAATTATGTAGATGACACCTATTTACAGGTATTATCTACAACAAAACAAAAAAAAGTGAAGAATTACCGTAAAACGATAACTGTATGCTTAAACTAAAACCTAACCTAATAAGAATAATTATGTAGATGACACCTATTTACAGGTATTATCTACAACAAAACAAAAAGAAAGTGAAGAATTACCGTAAAACGATAACTGTATGCTTAAACTAAAACCTAACCTAATAAGAATAATTATGTAGATGACACCTATTTACAGGTATTATCTACAACAAAACAAAAAAAAGTGAAGAATTACCGTAAAACGATAACTGTATGCTTAAACTAAAACCTAACCTAATAAGAATAATTATTTAGATGACACCTATTTACAGGTATTATCTACAACAAAACAAAAAAAGTGTTAATTATTGCTAAATTATTAAAAACAAAATACTATCCTTAAAACAAACAATACTATAAAGAAAACTATGACACCTACTTATAATTGATTATCTACATCAAAACTAAAAAAAAGTGTTAATAATTGTGAAATTATTAGAACCAAAATATTATCCTTAAAACAAAATGAAATAGTATTTAAAAAGTATTATCACACGACGATATTATATCGCAAAAATAAATAACGCAGCATACAACCGTTCAGTAGGGAGCCGACCGCGCGTCTGAGCCGCGCGGTAGGGAACCTCGTAGAGCTACACCCCCCCCCCCCCCTCCGCGTCGCTCGCAAGCAACGCCTCTCCTCGCCCGCCGGCCAGGCGCAGCGTCATGTTTTGCACATCATGTGGCGCGTGTGAATTTTATATCGGAGTTATTTTGAAATTGTAATATCTTCTAAGATGTTAATTGAAATTAAGTGATGTCAAAGACAATTTTGTTCACAATTAAATACTCTTAATCAACAACACATTTATTTGGATAAAGATATTATTATGTTGATACAACTCTAACAAATAATTGGTAATAATGCATTAATTTCGACCAAATTTGATTACCATAAAAACGGTTCTAGTGAGTTAATCTTAAAAGATAGACATATACTGTCGCGGACATTTTGTTAGATCATTTCAAGTGGAATAATTCTTTCATACATATTTTTTTGATATCTTGATCCGTTTTCGCAGCGCACACAACGAAAGCCCTCAAAGATGAATAATTTTCCCCGTTTTTCCCACATTTTCCATTGTTTCTTCGCTCCTATTAGTTGCAGCGTGATGTTATATAGCCTAAAGCCTTCCTCGATAAATGGTCTATTCAACACAAAAAGAATTTTTCAATTCGCACCAGTGGTTCCTGAGATTAGCGCGTTCAAACAAACAAACAAACAAACAAACAAACTCTTCAGCTTTATAATATTAGTATAGATTAAGAAGCAGGGATAGCTCAGTGGGGAGACTAACAGACAGAAATGCAGGGTCTCGGGTTCGAACCCACGTCGCGCACCTCAGACTTTCGGAAAGTATATGTCTTATCGAAATTATGTGCATTGATTGACAATTATCGCCTGCTCCGTGCCTCGGAGAGTACGTTAAGCCGTCGGTCCCGGCTGCCATAAACATCAATGGCAGTCGTTATTAGGAAGTCAGTGCCCTATAATATCCTAACACTGGTCTAACCTTAGTCTATCGTTAGCCCTCGGATTGCGGAGGTCAGGTGGCAGCCGCTCCGTGTTAAAACTGATATCCAGTCAAATCCGGTAAGACCAGAAAAGCCGACCCCAAGTGACTTGGGAATAATAACGGCTAGGGTTCTCCCTTCTGATATTCTCCCTTCTATCTTCTGATATATTATTAAGAAGGCGATGTAGACCAGTTTACTTGCGTATCAAAATAACTTAATATACTTAGCGATCTTCAGCGCTATCACTGCTCTTTCGCATCAATGATCTTAATAATACTCTGTTCATAAAGTTAGTACACATACTTAAGCCATAATACTTTGAGTTATGTAAATAATCTCACTTATCACTGAAGTTAATCTTTCGCGAACTAATTAAATGCTCTCGGAGGCATGTGTAACGAAAAAGTTTTTAAATTACTTTGTTGAAAACTCTCATAGCGGCCAGGAGTGATCCAGATTTATGTGAATACTTGCTTTTACAGCCTACTTAATGACTTGGGTGTATTAAAAATATTTAAAAAGGGCCAAAATTTGGGTAAAATTATTTAATATTATAATATAATATAAAATTCTACCACGTACACACAACACCATCTAGCCCAAACTAAGCAGAGCTTGTACTATGGGTACTAGACAATGGATAAATATACATATATACTTTTTTTTTTGTAAATACATACATATTATACATAGAAACACCCAGACCAAGACAAACATCCATGTTCATGCACACAAATGTTTGACTTGTGCGGGAATAGAACCCGCGACCTCAGGCATGGCAGTCGGTTACACTAACCATTACACCATCGAGGCCGACAAATATTGCACATCAGACTATTTGAAATTATGTAGGTATATAACTCTCCTATACTCTCCCCGTCAGTGAAACCGTTGTTTCCCCACATTTATGATTATTGCGCTGCTCCCGTGGCTCGTAACGTGATGTATAACCTATGTTACATCTGGATAAAGTAACTGACCGTCTCCGGCGCAGACGGACGGGAGCGAGGAGGAGGCGATTTGCCCGCCTTCTCGCTCCTGTATAGTGGGGTCACTGGTACAGAGTTGGGGGACTCTCTACCGGCTTGCACGGCCTCACACGTCTGAGGGGTGGCCTTGGTGAGCAAGGTCACCCCTCCACAGGTGCTGAGGCCCGGTACCATCAGCCGGGCCAACCGCCGGGGCGGGATGGTGACTGCTAACGCGACCCCATCTCGCCCTACCCCGTCGGCGGAGGGACTGCTCACCCCAGGTTTTTAGTGTGTATTCCAACCCCTTCATTTCCTGGGTCAAAAAAAAAAATTCTAATTGTGAAATAAATTTTATAATCGATGTAGGTATTTTTGAGTTTGTTGTTTCTCTTTATAATATATGTATAGATAATATATATAAGTATTAACTGCCTCCGTGGCGCAGCGGTAGTGAATGTGACTACTGTGTATCAGGTCTCGGGTTCGAATCCCGGGTCGGGCCAACAAAAAGTTATCGGGTTTTTCTGTTAAGTAATCTCAATACGAGCCCGGAGTTAGGAAGTTGGCGGTGTTAGACACCTCCGTGCCTCGGAAAGCACGTAAAGCCGTTGGTCCTGCGCCTGATCTCTCTCCGGTCATGTCGGATTATTCGTCTCATCGGATCATGAGTTAGGGAACAGAGAGTGCACTTGTGTTTGCGCACACACTTGTGCACTATAATATCTCCTGCGCCGATGGCCGGTCTCCGTTAAGATTGGTCGCCGTGACCGAAATTCGGTCAGGAGGACATTATTATATATAAGTATTAGATGCCAGCCTCGAATGGCAGTGGTCATCTGGTATCTGTTACTACGACGAAAGTTGTGGGTTCGACATAAGTATCGTACCCGGTCAAAAATGTTGTGTTCCACAAATGATTGGTTGTTCCGAGTCTGAATGTACTTTTTATCTATTGTTTGAATGTTAGTAAAGTCAATCTCTTACATAAATTTTCTCGGGAATTTTATATTTATAAAAACAATAAAAAAAAGGAATCTGAGAAATCTACATAATTTTCTTAATGATGTCACCGTGAGATAAATATAAAATATTTTTTGCTGGGCATGACCTCATCGCAGTTTAAGACAGATTCGGACATAGTTAATCATGCTCACCCATTGCGGGTTGTTAGACTTTACACATCTTGAGAACATTATGGAGAACTCCGAAACATGGCGATTTCCTCACGATATCATTTTCGCCGTTAAAGCAAGCGATCAACATTATTTAATAAGCATATAAGTTCGAAAATTCAGAGGTGATCGAACTTGAGACCTCTGTGTAACAGCCCACTAGACTAGCGCTCACTTAAGTATATTTCAATAAATTGTAAACCACATTACGTTCTCATAATTCTACAGCAGTACTTCAAAAAATCGTTCGTTTATTATTGCACAGTCATTGATTTCTTCTACATATAAGCCGAGCTCAACAAATTCTTAGGTATATAATTTATTTCTTTCCAATGACTTTAGTAATAAAACCTTTACTTTCATAAATAATATTGAAGTTTGTACCGATTGAAGTGTTGCGTGATATATAACGAACATTTTCTTTTGAAAACTTATTTACATGGCATGTGATGCATATTGATTTTAACTGTTTTCGCCAAATATTTTTAACGATCAAATTCTATATGGTGTACTGCCATAGTAGCGAAGTAATAATCAATTCCCTGATGGAGCAAGTATTTCAAATAATCAAACCCAAGAAGAAACAAACCACAGCTAGACTTCATGATTCTTTGAGCTCATTCTGCGTTAATAGAAACACAAATGACTAATACTTATTATAATGTTAGACAACGGGTCTTACTCGCGATAAAGTATTTAAAAGGTAATAAATACCTATTAATTGCCCGTTGTCTAACATTATATTAAGTATGTGTACAAATCGCGATAGTCTAAAAACTTTTACCAATGACTAAATTATGTTCGGGTACTTTGAAATAACTACACTGGAACATTGAGACAACTACCATCTTAGTCCCTCCGTGACCATGGCTGCTGAAAAGCAACCGAAACATCGGGGAAAGTGTACACCTAAATATAAATAGCTTTAATATTTTAAATAATTTTATTAGCTTATAAATTAGTAAAATTTTATAGTAGTAGTAGTGTAATAGTTTCAAAATTATGTAATACAGTGTTAAATAAAGAACATGATAAAATCCGTATATAGTAGTTTAATTTCAATGAATAACATTCGCGTAAACAGAAGACAATATTATGGAGCAAAGTGATTTTGTCCAGAAATTCTCAAAAGCAGCAAATATTTTGCAATAGTGCCAGGTTGACGGCAGTAAGCTCATTCCACAGTTCGTGGGATCTAAAACCAATTATCTGAAGTAATGTTGTTGTGTTTGTTTATCGATGTAAAGTATTAATATACCATTACGTTTCAATACTATTGCGTATTGCTCAAGCAGAGGTTTGGTTGTGATTTACTTAGAATTGCACCTATAACGCAATGAAAACGTTGCCAAATATGAAAAACAATTATTACATAGAGAACCGATCCTCACTCACGTAGCAGTAAGACTGGCAGTGATGAAACGCCATCATTCGGTTGTCACCGCTCGCGGGCGGATGTAAAACACACGTTGCTTTTCTATTGCGTTGTCCGTCTAGTTCTATCAATCAGCCCTACGATAGTGAATCTCCATCCAAATAGTATTCCGTAATTACGTATTGGGTGCATGACATAGTCCTGATTGTTGCGTACTATCAGATGAGCAGCTGGTTATAAAAATAAAAACCTATGCCCTCGCGTTGTATTCAACAAAAATACAAAGGAGTTCTATTTCTTGGTACTATTTTGAAAATATAAGCGAAGCGTTTCATACATATTATCTTATAGAAAGCCATCAATTCTTATCACAGTATGCCATCCTAACTAATATTATTAATGCGAATATAAGTTTGTTAGTTTGTTACGCTTCCAGGCCTTAACTACTAGACCAATTAGAAAGAAAGAATATTCTAGATTTCTTGATGATACTGCAAAATTCCTAACAATAAGAAAACTACTGTCGGCCTCGATGTCGTAGTGGTTAGCGTAACCGACTGCCACGCCTGAGATCACGGGGTCGATTCCCGCACAAATCAAACATTTGTGTGCATGAACATGGATGTTTGCCTTGGTCTGGGTGTTTCTATGTATAATATGTATGTATTTACAACAAAAAATGTATAATATGTATGTTTATCCATTGTCTAGTACCCATAGTACAAGATCTGCTTAGTTTGGACTAGACGGTGTTGTATGTATGTGGTAGAATATATTAATATTAATACTAACACTTTGCACGATTTGTCAATCTAATCTGAAACTTCATGATGATCAGATATCCTAGAAAAGACAAGTCTTGCGCTAGTATCGGCTGGAATCATAAAAATTGAAATATTGGACATAAGGAACACACAAACTCAGGGAAAATAAATTTTTCTTCCATATGGGATATATGACAATACTCTGCGTGAAATTGTGGCCAGGTGATCACATGAACCATTTCACCATCTGTGCATTTTTCGGACTCCGGGAAGATAGTTATTACCTACACATTTGTTATGGTACTCATAAATACTAAGCGTAGGACAACGGAACTACGATGACAAAATAATAATGACAGTTCCTGAATTGCGCTCTCGAAGTTGGCATGACAAATTACCATACACACTCTCCAACATCAGTCGTAGCCACGACCTACCGGTTAGAATGCCCAACTTGCTTAATGCATCCTCATCATCTCAGCCGAAAGACGTCCACTGCTGGACAAAGACTTCCCCAGGATTTTTCACACAGACCGGTCCTGGGCCATCAGTATTCAACCGCTTCCCACGACTCATACCATGTCGTCGGTCCACCTTGAGCTTACCCCTGCTGCGTCTTCCGGTGCGTGGCCGTAACTTCAGAACCTTTCTGCCCCAACGGCCATCGGTTCTGCGCGCTATGTGCCCTACCCATTGCCACTTCACCTTGGCCATCCGGAGAGCTATCACATCTCATTTTTCTTCACCTTCATCTGATTGTCAACAGTTACGCACACTTCAATTATCACTTGGAAACGCTCTCAAACCAACATTAAAACCCTTTGGAAGTTCCTCCAATTACAGAACAAAAATAAAACCGTCCAAGTTTAAGTTGACCGGAGATTTTCATAAAAACTGGGACTTATTTAAACTTTTCATTGTATGTCTGAAGGTCGTCGGTGAGGCATTGTTTCTTAAGAAACGTCGGGTTGATGGTAATTAAGTCTGTTAATTTCTATTCAGATTTCGGTACTGAAGAACGCCTTTAGTGTCCAGGATCGCTTCGTTAACAAAACTAATGGTGTCCTGGCCTTGAATGTGAAATTTGTTGTGTCTGGCTTTGGATTTATTTGTTAAAGGTCTTACAATACAGGTATATAAATATACATTTAGGGGCGTTAATGAGTAAATTAGAGAATCTTAAGCAACTTTAACGAAATTCTGATTAAGCTAGAGACATTAATTTTGTTTCTTTTTTGACATCTCTAAACATCTCATGTAGACCTCACAATTTCTTTTGTCACGTGTAGAGATCTAACCTACAACACTCGGCGTAGTAGAAGCGGCGAGTCTCCCACTTAAACCATTATGTCATCCGTGAAGTTAATGCAGTGATTACTAAGGTGGTAAATAATCTCACGTCTAAAGGTAAGTGGATACCGTAGACAATGAAAACTTATTTACAGTTCCAGTGATCCCACCAGCAAAGCAGCGAGTTGGAGCACCAGGATGGTTATAGGCCCGATTTATCAAGAAATCTCGACGTAACCTACTCGTCTCCCCTTTGAGATGATGGGGTAATTATACAGCTATACAAAAACTACGTAATTAATAGAAGACATTATGCTGCTTTCAAAGGGAAAAATGACACTGACATTGCAAGACAAAAAGCACATTACCACTCCAAGAAAGTTAGAAATCCAAATGACCTCAGGAACACAAACCGTAGTTGGTTGTAATCTTTACAGAGCGAAGCTAGGATCACTAACAAGTCCTATTATAAAAGAACTTGATAGGGATTACCCGTCGTAAGCATTTATTCCCATATGAGTTTTTCGCCAACACTAATGCAAGTAATAACAAGACTGACATTATCTTCATATGATTTTAAGCTCGTGGTTTCAAGTTAAGTCAAGAACCATGTAAAATGTAATTGAAGTTTCTGCAGACAAAACCTCAATATCACGAAAATAAAATTTAAAAGGGTTCTCTTAAATATATATTTTTCTTTTATGTTCTAGTTGTATATTGTGAAGAAAAAGCTATGGTGCCACGAAGAAAATGACTATTTCCATTGTCATCATGGCACCATAGCTGTGGATCAATATACAAGTAAAACATCACTGACCCTTTGGATTTTTTATGAATGCATAAATGATTCTGTCAAATTTGATTCAAGGTCTCAAAATAGCGACTCTTCTAATTGTCGGCGTCGATGGCGTAGTGGTTAGTGTTACCGATTGCCACGCCTGAGGTCGCGGGTTCGATTCCCGCACAAGTCTAACATTTGTGTGTATGGACATGGATGTTTGTCTTGGTCTGGGTGTTTCTATGTATAATATGTATGTATTTACAAAAAAAGTATATATATATGTCGCGGATGGAAACCGATTCCGTTCATAAGATTGTTCTTCGTCCGCCATATTGTGTACGAAATAAAATAAATGACTCAGTGCGTACGTCCGACGCGGTCGAGCTCCCGAAGTCAAGTGACAGCACGAACGAATGAACGAGTTAACCTGTACCACCACTACTTCACTCGCACAACCTTCGTTCAACTCGTCACTTATTCACTGACGACGCTGACAGCGCCACCACAGACTTCCGCTCGAAACTACTGACTCAAGGAAGTGAGTAACTCTTAAATGAATCGATAGATGGCGCCACCTCGAGATGCCTCGAGCTACTGATAGATGGCGCCACTTGATTCAATAATTCTCCGACATATACATATATACTCCATTATTTCCATTGTCTAGTACTTGGGCTAGATGGTGTTGTGTGTATCTGATAGAATAGTATTATTATTATTAATGGTAAGCGGTAACCAGTGCTCGAGGTTATGGGCATGTCGACTAACTTTGTTCTTGGTTGGTACCAGAAGATAATAAACTCTCGTAAAAGAAGGAACCATAAACGCTATGCTAGCCAAAAAAAACGCCTACAGTTGATATTGTTATGCTACTGAAATAAAACAATTAAGGTACTAACACATCTGAACATTCAGTAGCAAATCTTATTTAATACAGAATTCTGCTACTTATATTGATAAGGTGTGCAGCATCGATAGTTTTATACCTAAAATTTTCCTTACAAATCTATACCAATATTATAAATGCGAAAGTAGCTCTATCTATTTGTTACCTTTTCACGATGAGGCGCTCAAAGCCAGTTGCACTCACTGATCGGTAAACGATTAGCGAGGTTAAGCAACGTTGGGTTCGATCAGTCTATAGATGGGACCGCTTAGTAGTATTTCATCTGAGCGTCTCCGTGCTTCGGAGGGCACGTAATGAAAAGAAAAAAAAGAAAAATAATAAGGAGACTTTCACATTTAAACCACTAAATCCATTTTGAAGAAATTTGGCAAAAAGATACTTTGTATTTTGAGAAAGGATATAACCTACCTTTTATCTCGCTATGTGATCCCAGGGCATTTACGCGGGCAAGTCTGCGGGTTGAAACTAGTCTTTACATACACTTTTGAAAATGAAAGTGATGTCGCTGGAAACAACTTTTAGAAAAATATATTAGTCTAGACAAAAGTACCGCTCATCTTTACACTTTTGACCTTCAGTAATGTACTGAAAACCATTCGACTTTTAACTCAGTGCTCACACTTTCTCCTTTAAATTGTCGAAGTATTTTGTTTGAAACTTGGCCACAGAGTCGTTGTGTCTTTATTAAGACTTTAAGTAATTAGTTAAGTCTTACTAGCCCCCGTCAGAGGGCGTCTTGGATCTTAAGTGTATTAAATCCTCTGTTGATCTGTGATACTAGGGACGCTTTGACATTATTTGTTTTAATCTTAGCTCAAGACAATTGAAATGATGGTCGAATTTTTATTGAAGGTGGGAATTTCGTTTGTTACCATTGTCACTTGTTATGTATGTTATATAATGCGGGGTTTTTTGAATATATGTGTTGAGAAATTTTACATTTTTACGAAATTTGCAAATACCTATTCCAATGTTATTACATTTTGAGGAAATAGATAAGGAAACTAAAATACATACATACATACATAAATTCACGCCTGTTTCCCAGAGGGGTAGGCAGAGACTACGGATTTCCATTTGCTACGATCCTGACACACTTCTCTGGCTTCATTCACTTTCATAACATTCCTCATACACGCTCGCCGGTTTAAGGTGCTCTTAACCTGGCCTTTATCCAGAACGTCTCCGATCTGATCAGGAAATGTTCGCCTAGGTCTTCCCCTTGCGACTGTTCCATTCACACTAGCCTTATAAACTTTCTTAGTCAGCCTGTTCTCGTCCATTCTTTCTACATGCCCAAACCAACTTAACATACCCTTTTCTTTTCTCGTCACTATATCCACTTTTATGCCGCATCTCTCTCTAATCACACTATTCCTTATTCTATCTTTCAGAGTCACTAAACAACAAACAAACTAAAATAATGTTTTAATAATACTTAAGTAGAGTTTTAGTCGTTCTCAACTTGTAATTTTCAGTTCAGAAACCGAGCAAAGTCAACTATCCTATTTTACACTTGATTTTTTCAGCACAGGTAAAAAAAAAGCAGCGATCATCTACCTAAGAACTACGCAAAATGAAAATCTCTGAGTCATTTCTACCTTCAAAAGGGAATAACAATACATGTACGTAACGAAAGTCAGATTCTATTAGAGTTCCGTTTTTCCAATTTAAGGCAGGGACCGTGGCATAAAAAGACCTATTGGCAGGTGCCAGTCAGAAAGGTGGATCACGAACCTTTATTTGATTTTCTGATTTCATGTTTTGCATTTTTTGTCGAAAAGATATTGCTCCCTTTTCAAGTAGTTATATTTTAGGAATAGGCTGTAGATTTCAATCAATGAACCAAACGAAAAATGAAATGCCGAAAAAGAAAAAAAAATATTTAGGCTGATTCGTTGGCGAAATTTTGTGCGCACGTTTTGCTGTCTGTTGTGAAAGAATAACTTCGATTCTAGCGATTATCGATTGATTGAATTCTTTAATTATTCGTATATGTAAGGAATATTGATACAGCATACGAATAATCAAATGGTTCGAATGCATAGTGGATATAGATCAAACATAAAAAATCTAATTCTTAAGTACTTCGAATGTATAGAGAAATTCGGTCAAATATTGGAATAATCAAATATTCAAGTGTTCATATGTATTTGAAATGTTCAAATACATACATTATTAATCGATTATTGTGATAATAAAATAAAGGTAGTCAACATAATTGACGACAGAAGTACAATTCATCGACTGAAAGTTTTGTAACACTTGAATGGTATACCAGGAAATAAAAACACTAGTGAAAGAAATTGAAACTTATATAAATTGTCATTTCTATGATACACAAAAAATAAAATGCTTCATTTCTCCTATGGCCATCGCATTAAATCTTTAACTTCTGTTTTTAATATTTGTTAGAAAATATCTACACTATTTAAACCAAAACCTTTCTTACATGCTATCAAATAGGTACAAAACACATACAATCCATTACATGCGGAATAGATAGATGGTGCAAGCATTGTGAAAGAATCCTGTCACCCTTTGGGTATGAAACACAGAAATTGTTTTACCAAATTGTGATTTGAATATTTACAAAAGCTTGCATTATCAGAAACCTATCACATTTTAATAAGTAGTTGTAGGTTCTGGAAAATAACAAGAACAATGCAAAGTTTTAAATAGTTAGGATGGCAAACAAGTCTACTGTCGGTCTAGTGATAAGCGGTTACCGTCTCCCATTGGCTTAAGATACACAAGAGATTAATGCTTTGGAGAGGTATCATCGATTTTCCATGGCCTTTAACCTATTGAGTTGCAATGGCACACAGGTGGCCCGACCCAATACATTTTTAATTATGTCTTGTATTCTAAGACTTGACAGTTTAAATTAGTCCTTAAAATCTGGTTTATATATAGGCCTATGGTATATATACCTTACTATTTTTCTCCTTAAAAATCTATATTCACCGAAAAACCATCACAACTTTTTGGTATGCAGTTATCAGTTATCCGGTTCAATGATAAAATATATTGAGGACAGCAAATCCAGAAAATACGGTCTGTTTTTATTTGTCAAGAGAATTATGAAGCGTGTATTACCAAATTATACGATTTAAAATTCTGCGCCGAAATTGAGCTGTAAATCCTACCAGCGGTGTTTGAAATTATGCGTCATATTTTGACATTAGCCCTCACAATAAAAACTGAAAAGTTATTTGCTTAGAACACCGTTAATATGTTGGGTATTATGCTAATTTGTCGTTCGTGATTTGAATAAAGAATAGTATTTTTTTCGCTTTTTATTCCATTTATTTTTGCAGCGTACAAATAGCTTTCATTTGAATTTAAATAAAGTCGTCAAGTACTTACCCCGTTTTTACATTTTTTTACGAAATAAGTTTGTGCGAATAAGATGGCTAGTTATTTTGCATAAGTTTATCTCAGTTTTGGGTTAACTGTTATAATTTTGGAGCTAAGTTGGAATGTTTACGTTATATTTTATTTTAAATGAGGGTACTTTTCACTCCTTAAGCAAACTAGGTCATAAACTGTTAAATCTTAGTGTTGTATTTTTTGTAATCTTAACGTTGTTTTGATTATAATTTCTAAGATAAGCACTGGTATGATAGTAGCAGGCTTCAGCTTTTGTTAGTAAAACATACTAATAGTAACATTAAGTATCTGAAAAGAAACTTGGGAAAAAGGCACATAATTCATATCCTCATGAGTTTCTGTCGCACAAATATGCCTTGAAAGCAGTTATATTTTTTGGTAATATCTTGCGAACTAGATATGTGAACCACTTTATATCTAAGAAAACTATAACACACAACAACGGACAACGCAGTTCTTGCTTAAAGCTGAGATTATTACTCAACTGAAACAGCTTGGCTAGAAAAGTCCCTAAAAAAGTTTGAAGCCAAAACTGATGTTGTTCTTAAGGAAGCACTATGCCATCATCAAGGACATCAAAACTTTGTCCCTTGCATGGGCAGTATAATGACTTCCTTCCTCATTCATCCTTTTTAAAGGATTGGCAGTTCGTTTGGTTCTGATGTTGTAAGTATCTATAGCCTTCGTTAAACATTATCATGGCATGATGACCTACTAGGATTTACCAAACGTTTAGAGAGCTGCTAACATAGCGCCATTTTAGCAGACTATTAAAATCTAACATTACATAGTAACGAAAGCCTTTAATATCGTTGTTCAGTACACCTACGGATTTGAACTAACGATCAAGTGTTGCCAAATTTTGCCACCTATCCTTGGAAAATTTCTACTTCTCAATCAAAAAGATTATATTTTATATGATATTTATCCTCGAAAGGCACGGTACATGCGATACTACGGCAATAACGTTGCAAATCAAATTAATTTGTACGAGTGCTGCCTCATGTAATTCCTTACCATTTAACGGGCATATTTTCGTTGTGTCATGAAATGTAATTTTATATAAGCGGGAAGTAAGTAGCTCTTTTTGTGTATGCTTTGATTACTTTTGTCCCATGAATTCTGGACTTTCTGGTTTTGGTTGCAAATTTGATTCGGGTTTTAAGAGATGCAATAAACAATTACGGATTTATAATCCGTATTATTCGAATCTTAAGACAAATAGAATGAATTCTAATTGACAAATTGAATGCAGTATGCACTTTGATATTATATTGTTATTTGATTACAATAAAATCTATGCAATACGAATACGGGACTGTCATTCGATTATTCACACGGTGGAGAACATGTGACATGACAATAATAAGAGAAGGACCTAAAAAGGATAAGTAACATTCAACTCCTATGAAATACCAAAAATAAGGTCGTCACTGAAAAGGAAATTCGAAATACCATTGGTCCATCGATCGAACACGAATAATTGATAATTGACCACACATTCAAATCATAATCAGTGTCTGAATTGATCAGCATTCGGATGCAGTTTGGTAAACGTTATGAGTAGCAGGTCATCGCTGTTTACCATACCTGAAGGATAATATTCATTAGGGTCAGCGGGGTTTGACGGGTACAAACTTGCCGACGCTATATGGGGCGTCCGGGGTTTGAGAGGTTAAGAATCATGATCGCAAAAGAAATCACTACCTAGGTGTTGCATTACAAGAAGAGACGAACAAATTACATGTCTTTGGCAACTTGCGAAAATAAGGCTAATTCTTTATTCGTTTAGTTAGTTCCTTGGCTAGAATTAGTACGACAGTTTATTTATATGTTTTTTAGACTGAACGGCTGTAAAAGTGTGTTGACGCTATTAACATTCACCAACTATCAGAATAGGAGACTAAAACATGATCCCAATTTCACTGAAACTATAAACGAGGGCTCATTAATTTTCGTCATAATTTGCAATTTCGCTTTTCGTCCAATTAAAACGATTAATTACACGCTGTCCACATAATCTGGCTTGCGGTAAAATTCTAAAGCTATTTAGCAGTTTGGTTTATTGTTAGTTAATTACAGTGGCAGCTTTAGTAACAACGAATATCTAAAATGAGAGCTGTTTAATCCTGGAAATAGCCGGCGTTATTTGTGGTGGGTGATCGTAGCTGTATTACACCCATATTTAGCAGAGTACGTCTCATATCATATACACTATTTGGTAGTGGGTTTTGCGCGTGACTTCATATGTGTGGAATTTGGAAATAGGTACCCATCTATATTTCTTTTCGGTTCTGGTGTTTTGATTGACTCGAGTAGTGTATTGTAATTTTTCTGGGATGCTAAACGACAATATTTGGCTGTGTTTCTAAATATCTATGGTGACTTAACGTTGCATAAATTGTGGGATCGTCTAAGGAGACATTCATTCGATACAAACAAAGTTCAGTACGTTATAAGACAATGGCTTGCACCACGATTTGTAAGTTTTAATTTTTTTCATAATTGATTTCACTTAGCACTTTTATATTATTTATTGACACTTTAGCTACTCACCTAACTAATATTTCTTCGCAATATATATTGTTTTATTATGCTTGTATGTATGAGTTGTTTACAGATCTGCCTTAAATAGTTTTAAGTAGTTCTAAAATATAATAAATAAAAACCGGAATAGAATCCGCACACAGCAGTTTAATTTTAAAGAATAACATTTGCGGAAACGTAAGAAAACATTAAATAATTATGTATGTTCGAACATTGTGTCCTATGAGACCAAGAAGCCAATCTAGTACAATTCTATTATTTCCAATCCAATTTCAAAAACAAATATTTTCCTTTTCATTTTATGATTAAAGTTTGTCTAAAACGTTCAACCCTAGTACTAAAAGTTAAACACTTTGGCATTTAACTCAAGGCCGTGACCTTAATAGAAAACCTCAACTTTTGAAGTTTTAATCCTAATTGGAACAAAGAGTCGTAGCCCGGGGAACTAGAGATTTGTTGGTGAGTTTGAGATTTTGAGGGATTAAGGGATGTTACGCAAAAGTTATCCTTGTTCTATTTGCCCAAGATTTTTAAGCGTCATAAGAAACAAACGGTGTTTTTGAAGAGAGTATTTTTATATCTGTCAACACGAGAGTGATCTGTCTTGTATTGCAATCGTCTTTCTTTTTTCTTTTTGACAACTCCCGTACTAGGAATAGTTCCTGTGCCACGGGGACTTCATTCAAACAACAGACACAAAGAACACCCAGAATCGGCACAACCATTTGTGGATCACACAAAGTTTTGTCCCGTGTGGGATTCGAATCCATAACACTGGGCGTAGTGGCAATAGACTTAAAATACAACGCCATCCGTGAAGTTCTTAGTGTACTTAGTCTTCAGAGTATGATTCTACGATGACTGCCTACTTGATTTTGGTATTAAATATAATGACCATAAAAAATACTAATTGCACAGCAAAATATGCTTACTAAAATATATCATAACCAGCATCTATACCCCTCAAATCACTGCATTCCGTCTCGAAAGGGTTAGGTTATGTTAGGCTCCTCCTTAAACCCACGCAAAAATAGGAGCGAAGCGGGGCACCCTCTACTTAGTTTGATCTCTTTAAATATATTTTGCTGTGCATGAAAATAATTTAAAAGGGCGTAAAAGAAAAAGAATTTAGGCCTCCAAAACTAGCTAACCCACAGCGGTAATAGTAGTATTATTATTAACACTATATAATGTCATTTGCCAGAGTTGCCAGTTTTCGACTATAGTATGTTAAAGGAATTAAAGATGAGGTGAAAGGAATTAGAGAGGTCAATACATCGGCCACCGGATTTCTTATACACCGGGTGAAACACAGTAATGGTGTTACATATTTAATGATTATTGCCTGGCAGAGAGTACCCGTTTGCTGGGCAGGCGAGCCGCCTCATACGTATCATCATTCATCATTACTATATAATTGGCAACCGTGGCCATTTGCACTATGGGAATGATCTCCACGTCTGTTTATGTGTTGTATTAGCGACGTTTCGAATGCATTCTTTTAATATTTATTTTTATTTCAAGTTATTTTTTTTTAAAAGCTCTCTCGCACTGTGTTTAATTCTTGTGTCGTAGAAGACTTTACAAAAATTTACACAACGGACTCAAAGAACATTCAGACAGCGAGCAACGATTTGTGGATCACAAAAATGTTTGTCTCGGGCAACATTCAACCCAGCAGTGACTTTTAAATTGCTACGCCATCAGTGCATTCGTATTTATACTGTCACCAGCCTTAGCCGCTCGTGAACTGAACTGATATTATAGGCATTTGGTGGTGGTCTCTTACCAACATATACAATAGTTAGTTAGATGCATTCATATAATATATATCAATTGTTAGATCGGCGTGTGTTTGCCGCACTTTGCTTAGAAATTGGGTCATTGTGCATTAGTGAGCAAAGCTGGTCGGTTAACCATATTATCCCTAGCTCGACTATATCTAGAAAGACTTTTTGCATGGTCTCTGAATTGTTCAGATGTATTGTGCGCCTTGGTTGTTTCTCCTGAATTGTCCAGAAGCCTTTCCCGTTGGTAGCTTACGGTTCTGCAGTGTAAGAATATCTAATTAGCCGGGGTCTTCTCGGTCATCATACGTCTGCATAAAGGCTGTCAGTGATACCAACGTGGAAGGAGCGTCTCGTGGGCGTGTGCATGTTGCGTAAGTACTATATAGTAGTTTGTGCATCAGATGTTTATTGAAAGATACATAGCATTCTTTGTTTGCCTTACTTCCTTTAGGAATGAATCCTGTGTCGCGGGGGACTTTATAAACATTCAAGTAACGGACACAAAGAACGCCCAGATTCGCAGACTTAGAACAGCTATTCCTGGATCACACAAACGTTGGCTTATGTGAGGATCTAACTCACAACACGAGGCGCAGTGGCAGTGACCACTTACACCACGTCATCCGAGCATTGTCACGGTGTTTGGTTAAACTCCAGAACATCTCCGATTTGGACCCAGACTCGGAACAACCATTTAACTAGATCAAACAAATTTTCTTTCCTTATGGCATTCGACACTACACTCGGCATAGTAGCAGTACCGAGGCGGTCACTTAAATGTATATTTTAAAGCTGGAGGGCGTCACAGAGTTTGATCTTTAGAGCCTTACAAAAAACAAATCATACGATATTATAGCTGGCACACCCGAGCTCTATATATAAATCTGTAGATAGCTTTATTAATACCCCTAAAAACAACTTTATAACATGGGTCATTATACACAAAGAACAAAACATAATCACTGGTGTGGATCTCGGTCATCCAGGTGTTTTCAAAAGCCTTTATTTATTTCCCTTGCCTTGTATTGTCTTTCCAACTTTGTTTATGCAGTAATATTTTATAAGCCTATTCACAACCAGGTATCCCTTTTCAAGTGAAATCTTTTAATCTAGAAGAATCTACGAGCTTAATATTTATATATAATTAGCTTTTATCCGCCGTCTGGTTCGTGATTTTAAAAGATCTTTTTGTTAATTTCATATATGTACTTAAATATTTATTGAACGTAGTAAGATACAGCTTTTAATAAAAAAAGGGTTATGTCGTAAATAGTCAAAGTCAAAAAGATAATTTCAGATGTAACTGTCATGACGGTGGAACTCATTGCAATTTTACAAGCTCTGTTGTATGCGATGAGCAAAAATTACGATAAGATTGTTGTTTTTACAGATAGTAAAAGTGCATTGCAACACGTGGCTCGATGCGCCTCTGGTGTCAGAGGTGTATCGGTAGCCTACGACATTTTAAATATCATTGCAATGTTTAATAGCAAGAGTATGGAAGTAAAATTGCAATGGGTTCCAGCGCATGTGGGTTTGAGAGGAAATGAGGAAGTAGATCAGCTATCTAGATTAGCAGCGAAGGAAGGACTCGAGTATAATTATTTACCAGATTATGTAGAATATATTTCAAAATTTAAAATAAAAAGTTTTAACAAGTGGAAGGAATATTTTAACATTAAATCCGAAGAAAAAGGAATATGGTACAAAAGTATACAACATGAACTTCCACATGTACCCTGGTTTGAAGGCTGTAGGTTGAGCAGAAGTTATGTTAAGTTAGCATTAAGGCTGTGGTCCGGGCACTATTCATCAGCAAAGTTTGCATTCCTAATGAAGAAAGCAAATTCACCAAACTGCTGCACTTGTAATGTGATTGAGGATGTACACCATTTGCTGATGGATTGTGTCAGGAACCATAATGAGAGGAAAATGTTAATTGACGAGTTTCAATTAAATATATTAGAAGTAGGTTTAGTACAAACAATTTTAGTGAATCCAAAGTCCGATGTTGCAAGGAGATTATGTCAACTGTTGTACTTCATCGATTAACATTTTCTTTTGATAGATGATTTAACAATAATATTTTATAGGTTTAATAAGTTATTGTATGTAGATTGTATAAGGCATGATGTGGTTGACATATTCTTATGAATAAAACCACGAAACAAATGAGATTAAAAAAAAAAAGAAAAAAAAAACTTTATTTTCATAAAAATGTGTAAACATTTCTTGAGCACATCAATTATCTTATATGTTAATAGTAAATTGTTACAATAAGAAAGAATAAAGGAAATAAAAATTTCGCTTAACCAAGCCTGTTCGAGGTGTAGAGCTATTTTTACTGTGCATGTTAGTAATGTTATTTTCATAGTTCACAATCCATCGAATTCATCAAATAAAGTGCAATCTAGACGTAAAAATTATAAGAAACAGTTTACTTCAGTATTATAATGTTACATACACGCATATTCTGCGTTATATTGGAAATGGTTGGCAAAAGTCTATTACATGCATTTCGTTTGTTGATCAAATGAAACTTGGCACACATACAGACCATGTCCTGGATTAACACATAGGATATTTTATATCCCGGTAATGTGTTTCTGTGGGAATAACATCACGGTAATGTTATCGAACAGTATTCTATCTTCATGCAAATGGCCGAAACGCGAGTCATACCTACGCGCCTGGAGGTCGGTATACACTCGATACACAACCAGTCACGAATGCATCGCAGTGACGAACGGACGCCACAGTGTAGTATTTAAATGATCTGGGAGGCCAAAATTATTTTGGCGGTCAAAGAGGTTGTAACAGTGATATTATGTTAGCATGAATTATTGTTTTTTTTTCATTATAAAGTAAATAATAGATAAAAGGTAAGACTCTTAGAATAAAATTTAAGATTTTAAACTTTCTCAATATTTATTCTTCTTCTACTGCATTCAGAGGCGGATTCCGGTATAATGCTACCAAGTGCTGGAATAATTTGCCTCCTCCACTGCACCAACTAGTTAAATTAAGTACTTTGAGGTTTCAGCTAAACAAATTATATTTATCTGAACAAAAATCCAGCACTTAATTGATTATATTGCGTTTCTAGATCTATTTATGTTTATTATATATCTATGCATACACATATATATTTTATCAATGTTTTTAATATGATTTCCAATTCTACACATATATGTAATTGCCTGTCTATTGTACATTATGTATATTATATTTACTCTAACTATTAAATATGTTTATAAACTGTATGCCGAATAATCGTCCGTGACTAGCCCGTGGGTTTCAGCTGAAAAACAGCGCTGCGGTCATCCGTAGCAAAGGCTGAGCTGGAACCAGTGTTTTGGACACTCTGACAACATGTGCCAAATTTTCTTTTCCTTTTGTTTGTTTTTCTTCTTGCTTGGTTTCTTCTTTTTTGTTTTTTAATTTTAGTAATTATAAGAAATAGTAAACAATTGTACTGTTACCATGTTAATATGTTGTGTTTGTGTGTGTCTAATAAATTACTTTTCCTTCTTTCTTTCTTTTTTTCTATTCTACAAAAATATTTTAAACATAAATAATTGCGTTTTTCTTAAAGATCTGTCTTACAGATCAGTCAGAAAATGAGTTCTCTTCTTGAGACGACTCAGTATCATCAGCAGTACCCTCACTATCCGACTCTGAAACCTTATTGCCATCGTAATATTCTGCATAAAATTCCATCGGAAGCAATATCTCTATGGTTTATTTTAAGAATGGTTTAATCTTCTTTCTTGCAATATTCCTCATTCCTGTTAGTACAGGATCGGAAGTCAGCAGTAATCTGTTAAGGACTGTTGATTACAAGACACCCTTGAGAATCTTCTCGAAAAGTTTTGACGAAATAAACGAAAGTGTCTATTGCGTGCTTCCGCAGCTGCTTCTGACAGTTGCCGCATTGGAAGTAAAGCGTGCTTAATTACAGCAGGACCATAGAACAATAATTTGTGCATTGTTGGCGTCATAGGACACCATGAATAAAGCTGTACATACAATTCTGCTGTTTTCTTTGTGTAGCTATCAAATTTCTTCAAATTTATTTTATGCCCACTTAATATTGTTTCTAAAATCACTTTAAAGCGGTAGATTAGATTCAAATCGTTACCTGTAATTTCAGCTGCGGTTTCAGGGTTGCCAAAAAATCTTCTGCTTGTATTTCCATCATCAGTATTACTGAAACCAGGCTTAGGAATATCCACTAATAAGCCCATTCTAACCCGAAATTCTTGGATTTCGGCCTTCCTTTGGTGAACAATAGATACATCATTACTTTTTTTGTTGAGTCTTCCTTTCTTCAGTCGCATTCGGTACGCTACATGTAACAAACTTTCCATCCACCATGGTGGGCATCATTACATAGTATGTTATAGAATAATTGTTGTTTTGCACAGATATCACTGAAGTGTTTAAAACATTTGTTGCATTTTTTGCTTGCTCAATTTCTTGAAGGGTAATATCAGTCGATTCCTTCACAAATCTTATCCGTATAGGTCGACAATAGCGCGGCGATGACGGTGTTGGATTCTGCCAAATCACTTTGTTATTTGTGAGACATATGAGCTGTAGTGACACAATGAGCTTTGAAATAAATATGCATCAGAATCGGCAATATTCCTGAATTTCTGCTTATATTGAGCCTGCTGTGATCCGTCACAACCCCACTTGCATCTCATTTCTAGTGCGTTCCGTTCTTCATCATTTAATGTTGCCAAAATTTCGCCCAAATGCATTAACAATCAATGGGAATCTGAATTGTAGTGACCTTATATCAAGTGTATCGCTGTCTGTGCCTAACAAATACCCAAGAGGTCGCATAAATAAACTATTCTTTGTTCCAACGGCCAAGACTAATCTCGGGTTACAATCTCCTATGGCGCGAATTTATTCTGAATACAAC
Source organism: Catocala nupta (assembly GCA_963675205.1). Taxonomy (NCBI): domain Eukaryota; kingdom Metazoa; phylum Arthropoda; class Insecta; order Lepidoptera; family Erebidae; genus Catocala; species Catocala nupta. The sequence goes on along the minus strand of OY776102.1, from coordinate 21,207,679 downwards.
TTTTTGTCTCAAAAAATTCCCGACCTTGATATCTTTAATGATGGTGTTTCGAAGTTCAGCAATAAAATAAATGTATACTTTGCCAATATAATGTAAGATTGTGTTTTTGTTTTACTATTTGGTTTGATTAACTTTTGTATTTTGCTTAATTTATGTTAACACACTATAAATTAATGTAATGTAAACTGCAGTTATAAAGTTAGTGCAAATGCTATGTACGCCGTTATTGTGATGCATATCGGTTCAATATTTCTTTATTTCTTATTAAAGACAATTACATGTCGCTTACATAAGAAAATACAAACAAATGCAGTACACTAATTAGTCCGTTAAATATCAGAACATGTACTATATATATAATTTACTTGTTGTATTTTTAATGTGTCATGTGGCAGTACTTAATAAATAAATAAATAAATAAACAATCGCTTTGATGTATGATCAAGTAACGCTTTAATATTTATTTCGGCACAAGTTTCTGTAACATTAATTGATTCCTTGTCCGGATAGCATTCCATTTTAGCTTTCTGTATAATGTTATTACAAGGATATATTTTTTTGTTAGCATTTCTTATCGTTTTATATTGACTCTTAGACATTTAGCTTCAACAAAAACTGACAACACTTGTGTAGGCGTAATTTGAGATCTTGTTTGGTTTTTCACATACAGAAAATGCTCGCTTGTATTTCGTAGCCCATTTCGGTGAACTAATTATTACTTGTAATATTTTGGCAGCAACCCTCTTGCCAGAAGCGGAATTATTATTGTATCTGAGCAGCATGAGTCAGCACACTCAAATCTACACAGCTTCTTAATTTCTCAGTTTTTCTCCTTTTGCTTCTCAAACTTGATTCTTCTAATGATTTCTCCGGACGCCCCGGCCGACTAGTTAATTTTGGAATAGTAAATGTACCTCTCAACCAATCTTGATTCCTTTTAATGAAAATTTCCTCTTTGTTATATGCCGCAGCCCATTTAGATTTTATTTCGGACTTGAAGCGTGCAAAATTTTGCTTAATAGCCTTAATTTTCGATGAAATCCAATTTTTCAATGATATTATACAAATTTTGTCGCTGCATGAACTCGTATATTCGAGTCATTATTTTGACATTGAACAGCTCTACAAAATTTTCAGAAAATAAAAGAATTAATATGTATAAAATAAATAACATTTTGATATTAAAAGTTTAGACACTCGGTTTTTCAAAAATCAAGTGATTCCGTGACCATTTTAAACGAAATTTTATACATGAAGGATCAAAGTTTGTTGTAAATTCTTTTATTTTGCCGGGTACCCCCGGGAAATACAACTAACTATCCCCGATATTTCAGAATATACGCAAATTATGATATTGTAAAAGGGTTATATAAATAATACTGTCCAACAGTCATAATATATTGATCCTGTTAAAAATATTTGTAAAGTATAGACACTAACCTGCCCTAGTATAATCCATAACACTTCACTTGAAATTATAATCCAAAATAAAATAATTGACTGAATAAAACTCAAGAAAATATTTGCTAAATGACAACGAAATTCCGACTGACCACATAAGTAAATTTATGCAACTAAGATGAAAATAATGATAGTTTAAAGTTGACTAGTAAGTAAACATTCACGATTTTCTTCTCCACATAAAATTTTGTAAAATGGACTTATAGCCGCCCAGATCATTCAAATACCATACTGGACGGTGTGAAGGTTTAGTCACCAGTAAGCGTGCAATTTGTGAATATTTGATTGAAATAAGTACAAGTACTTACATAATAATTATGGCAAAATGCAATTGCAAACAAAAGTATTTTTAATTAAACTTTTTATCCGAGTACGGCTTTTTTATACTATTAAATTTAATATTAAAGCTTTTTGTACGTCTCAGTCGAGGCGCAAATATTTTTCAGTCTCAAATATATAAAGGTAATTTTTTATTTAATCTACTAAACAAAAAACAACATGATTTTTGAACAATTCCTATTTCATTCACAATAAATTTCATTTTTTCATAAATATATTATATTTACAATCACTTAACTAGAAAGAAACTCAAGTAGGTAGACGAAGTCAAAATAGTGTTGGTGGGCAGCGCTCTGGCATGTTTGCTTACCTCGCGGCTATAGGTAATTGCTTCAAGGACAGAGCCGAGTTACAATAGCCGGGGATAAAGAGATGCCGATGGCGCAATGGTTTAAGTCACCTCGCCCCTGTCACTGTTCCAAGTGATTTGGATTCGAAAACTTATGATTGGGTTCCACACGGGACAAAAAATTGTGTGACCCACTAATTTTTGTTCCGAGTCTAGGTATTTTGTGTTCGTTGTTTAAATGTTTGTATAAAACCTCGCGACACAGGATCAATACTAAGCGAGCGAGATTTCGAGCAACAAATATTTTTCATATCTATCCTAGAGGCTTTTTAACACATTGCCGCTAATACCGTTCCCCAACCAACAACCATTCAATCAAGATCCAATGAAAACAAACAACTCCGTAATTGTACACCGCAAACTGTTAATCATTACAACTTTGTATTCTGTTTGCGCAGCTAAAAGCTCACAATTATTATAGCCTCGAGGCCCACGCAACATCCTTCAATGTTCGGCAAAAACTTTGCCAATTTTGTCCAAGAAGCATTTCACTGTTTCTGACTAGATGTTGTTTTATAACCGTGTTTTTATGGAAATACAAGGGACGTGATTCAGAGTTTTGTTGGTAAGGTTTCAGTAATACGTTTCTAATTTATTGAATTTAGAGTTTCTTTTATAATTAAGAATCGTTTTGGGTCCGTTCAATGAGTTAATGGGTTCTTATGTCAAAAACTTCTCATTAACAGCTTGGATGCCGGAACTTTGATAACTCCCTGGAATATATGGAACTCAGTACATGGCAATAAGTTTTAATTGAACAACGTGGGACCTAAAAGCAACTGACGAAATGTGGTTACCCTTTCGAGGAAATAGGTGTATGTACGTATGTATATGTTTAAGCAATTATCGTATCGTGGCCTATGACTGCTTGTAGTATTAGTCAGACGTATCTCACCATTCTCACTAACAGGCAACAAGCTGTGTAGCTTGGCGATGAGATTTGGATATTATAATTTACTTGCGACAGAAAACAAAATAAAATAAACATTAACTCGGTTGAGAAATAAAAACAATCGGAGGGACGGAGAGTGTTTTTATTTGTGTATTTGAAATGACGGCTCTCGTTCTAGGAATACAGCTTGTGTCACGGGGATTTACATATATTTAGAAACATTTAAATAATGGAAACAAAGGACGACCCAGACTCAAAACAACACAAATTCTTGTCCCGTGAGATAATCTTATCACCTAGTCTATAGTCCCGGAGGAATAGGCAGAGGTAGCACACCCACATTTCAACAGCTAAGGTTTTAAGCGCCATTTGAAGCCGGCAATACATGTTGGCCCAACGTTGCCGAGTGACAGGAAATATCAGCGTAGAGATGATGTATTTGCTTTACCTTGCCAGTTCTTGGTATCACTCGCCTAGTTGGCCGGGTGAAGTCAAGCGCAAACGTGTATAGAGCTTAATTTGTGGAGCTTGAAACAAACCGCAGTCATTCGCGACTACTTGTCTCACTTCGGAGCGGTATCGGTTTTTCTACAAAAATCAAAAGCGTTGGTCTGCGCTTGGCCAATAGCGTCCACATGTTGGTCCGGCTGCCATTTCGCACTTGGCGAACATCGTCGTTATACGTACAAAATGTATTATATTTACAAGTCTACTAAGGTATGCACTGATATAATAATTGTATGCGCTCATTAATCGTGAATAAGTCGTTGGATTGCCATAATTAAATAAATAACAGCAGCTGCAATAACTTTTACCACGTCCATATTGTTTTAATGCTCAATAAAGACTGACAGCGCCCAACGTGTGGACAGCTCCACATAGCTCGTCTACATTGGCCGTTTGCATTGGTTTTCTTCAAACTTGCCGAACGTGTAGACGGTAGTACTTGCCTTGTATCAGTTTGTCTTCGCTCGCGTTGGTCTTCGCTTGGCCAACATGAGGGCAGGAGGCAAATAGTTTGCTCTAAAGCCTGCAAGCTTTAGAGCAAACTATTTGCCTCCTGCCCTCATAATTATCTATTCCAAGCTGCTACTGAGAATTTGTTAACAGATAATGCTAATGACATTACCTATGCCCTACTCAAGAATCAAATCCGAGGTTTCATGCACAACGGTCGCATTCAGTACTGCTTCGCCACTGAGACAGATTAGATTATGATTTTAATTGTCAGATTACATTATAAGGTTAGCCCACTTAATTCTAAAGCCAGGTGGCTTACTCATAATGCTCTTCTAAAGGTTTAAAGGTTTTTTTTTATTACGTCTAGCATAGGTATGCTAGACGTAATAAGCCTCAGAAGAGCATATAATAAAAGTTGCGTAGAGCCAGTGCCCTACGGAACTATTATCTATTTTCTCTGAATCCATACTGATACTTTTTTTTATGCAACTAAGGTGGCAAACAAGTTTACAGCTCATCTGATGGTAAGTGGTCACCGTAGACTATGGACGCCTGCAATGCCAGAGGCATCACTTGCGCGTTTGCGCGTCACTGACCCTTTTGGAAAGGAAGTGGGAAGGAAAAGGAGCGGGAAGTGGGAAAGATTGGGCCTCCGGCACTCTCACTCACCGAACGAGATACATCAGTAGGAATACTGCTATTTTACGTCGATATTTTGTGAAAGGTTAGTCCTTCCCCGGTCGAGCTGGCCTATTCATGCTGAAATCAGCAAGGCTCTACTACTCAGTAAACTGAGTATATTGAGAATTTCTTAACAGAAAAAAGCCAGTGAGGAATCGAACCCGAAACCTTAGGTAAAGCAGTCGCGTTCACTAATGCTGAATCATCGAGGCATGAGCATCCAAAGAAATCCAGAAACTACCACATTTAATATTAGTAAGATGAAACATAATATTAATGCAGGTAAACTCGCCGCAAAATGCTTGTATCCACGTAGAAAGAAATCTCTATATAAAAATGCAAGCGGATATGAAATCTCCGTGAGTCGCCCTAACATTCAAGAGTTATGGATCGTTTTAACGGACGAGGGGAGAATTATGACCATTTTTAACTATGATTGTCGAACTTTGGCATATTTTTCCTGTTTTTTCCTAGCGTTTTAGATTGGTGATGTTGTGTGCCGATATTGGCAGGAAAATATGGCTTATATAGGCAGATGTTCGCAGTAAGAGAGGACATAAAATAGAGGATAAATAATAATAACTGTTATGCTCCGTCCAGCATTTTATTGGTGTTTGACAGAAGGTACTAGTGTTTGTCTTCTTCCTAGCCTTTATTTTTCCCAAGTTACTTATGTTTGGCTTTTCTAGACTAACCGGATTTGACTGCATATCAGTTTTAGACAGCGGCTGCCACCTGACCTCCACAACCCGAAGGCTAGCGATACCCTAAGGCTAGACCGGTGTCAGGATATTATTGGGCACTGATTTCCCAATAACGACTGCCATAGATGTTCATGGCAGCCGGGACCGACGGCTTAACGTGCTCTCCGAGGCACGGAGCAGGCGATAATTTTCAATCAATACGCACATAATTTCAAAAAGTCATATAACTTCCGAAAGTCAGAGGTGCGCGACGTGGGTTCGAACCCGAGACCTTCTGCTTTGCAGTCTGTTGGTCTCCCCACTGAGCTATCGCTGCTCAAAAATAAAGGATAAATAATAATAACTTTTATGCTCCGTCCAGCATGTTATTGGTGTTTGACAGAAGGTACTAGTGTTTAATGTTGTAAAATTCTATTATGGATCTGATTGTTGACACTTTAATTGGTATGTACGAGCGATAATAGGTTTGCCAGGTGCTATTGTCAAGCTATGTCGTCAGCATTATTATTATAAATATAGTATATGTTTAGACGTAGATATTATAAAATTGTAACTGTTCGTTGACTGTTGCCTGAACTTAGCAACTTACGTAAATGTTAATATAGTTTTACTAAGCTCTCTAACCGCTAACCTTTTACGTTCATAAGTGTTACTTTGTGACCTAAATGAATAAAAGATCTTGACGTTGACAGAAAAACCTAATAAGACTTTGTCCAATTTCATAATCGAATCCGAGACCTATACACAGCATTTACTACTGCTGCGCCTCCTAACCAGTATTATGATTCAAGTAATATTTTCTTTATTATACTACTGTAATAAAGGTATATTATATTATTTTCATATGATATAAAATAATATAACACAAATGTTTATCAACTTATGCGGCTGACCATACATTTTTGTTACTCAATTTATTTGTAAGACCGAAGAAACCTTTTTTCGAACTTATACTGATTACAAAAAAATGCTTTCGAATCAAAATTTCCAATGTCTTTGTACAATTTAAAGTTGATTACATAAAGTGAAATATTTATTGGCAGTTCGTTTAGAATCAATATTGAAAGTTCATATTATTTTCTTACTATGGGTCGTTTGTTTTTTCTTTGTAAAATTTTTGAACGTTTATTTGAATGTTTCGAATTGTTGATAGAAAACTAAAATACTTTTTGGATAGTACACACAGCGACACATCAACCTAGACTGTTTAGACTTTGAACTATTAGAAGCGTGCGAGAGAGTCAGTTATATTTTTATTATTTTGTCTCATTCACGCTGAACGAGACAAAATAATATATAATATAAGACGCGACGCTCTATCACTACCATTACATCGACACCACTATGCACTGTCCCTTGCCGACAATTCTTTATTTTGTATGTAGCATAGTTATGCGTATATAAGGTGTCTGATTTGATGTGTAATTTTCTTTATGTTTATGTTATCTTTCTTTCTTTCTTTTCGCGTGGTTAGTGGCCAACCTGTTGTCAAGAGTTGTTTAAGCCACCCGTTGGCCTCTGACATGGCTTAACGACTGCTGTCAATTTAGCAACAACTGGGACCGACTTTTTACGTGCCCTCCGAAGCACGGAGATGCTCCGATGAAATACGACTAAGCGGTCACCCATCTATAGACTTTATGTTATAAGTAGTAATAATAATAATAATAATAATGTTTATTTTTCTCTCCACAATATTTACAATGTTGAAAAGAGATACAAATTGCTTAATGTTAAAATAAAACACAAGGAACATTGTGGAAGACAGGAGCCTAAGCTAGGCCGAAGCCTGAGTTATAGGACACCAGGTCTCCACCGCGAGACACTAAGTCTAGATTTTGTACATATGTATATTAATATAATTATAATATATTCAGTGTTAATATTGTATGGACTGTGGAAGGTAGTGACCTATTCATACGCTGTATTGTACAAATTAAGTTATTTAGGGAAACCTGTTATTGCCCATATTAAACTGTACTATACTTGACTTGTTAAATAAACTGTATCGCTGTTGGTTTTCTTAATAAAATAAATAAACAAATGTTTTTAAAATACAAATTCCCTCTCGCACTCGGTATAATTCCTATGACAACAGACACAAGTAACACCTAAACTGAGCACAACTATTTCTGAATCACACAATTTATGGTTCCGTGCAGAGATCGGACCCACAACTCTAACCACAGTGGCAATGCCAAGACGACCATTTACTATACCGTGCAGTCAAATTTTGTGTTATTATCTTTTAAGACTAAAATCCTTTTAATTGCGTCTAGTGGTAGATTATCTAGCGGCCCATTTGATGGTAAACTAAGATCATCGGGTATATTGTAGCGACACTGCTGACACTTTAGTTTTTTTTAGCTCGATTCCCGCACAAGTCAAACATTTGTGTGCATGAACATGGATGTTTGTCTTGGTCTGGGTGTTTCTATGTAAAAAGCACATATGTATGTTTATCCATTGTCTAGTACCGTAGTACAAGCTCTGCTTAATTTGGGCTGGATGGTGTTGTGTGTATGTTGTAGAATATTATGTTTCTCTTATCACAGGTACTTTCTAACATATTATATTAGAAAATACCTGGCCCTTTGGGAGGCTTACACGGAGACATGGGTCCAACGTGAAGAGGCCCTTCGAGAGTTTTAATCAAACGTGGGATGGAACACCGGCAGCGGCACTAGCCGCAGCAGGCGTAGGACTATTGCTACATATGGATTCTAATATATGGGCTATAGGTATGGGTGTTTGGTGGACCGGTATATTGCTAACTATGGATGAAAAACGGCGTCTGCCCTGAATACTCTAATAGCATCAATGCAATGGGCAGACGGTGACTCGCCAACTCACTAGATGGGCCCCCTGATAAGCCACTATAGGCATACAAGCCAGCAGCAGAGGGCAACACCGGTGCAAGTGACTAGGAGTGTCGAGCGGTGCGGCGCCGGTTTCACCATCACGGGTCTCGTGACAACGGAGACCCAGAGCGGGTTTCCCCGTAGTTATGCCCTTGAAAATGACACTTCCACCCCCAAGCATATAGCTCTAGCGGCCTCCCTCTGGCCGGCCGACCAAGGCAAGCCAGAGTTGAGAGTCCTGCGGGCGCTCTTGAAGTGTAGAATATTATTATTATTATTATAGACAGGCGTAAGTATGCAATAGTGCCGCACGGCAGTCGTCTCCCCGCAACCACTGAGTTAAGTCATAGTCCAATATGTATTTATATTATATAAAACCGGTACTAGTGAATATATAGCAACATATACTTTGAAGTTATTTCATTTGAATACCCACAGTCAGAAAACATCCGGAAACCCCACATTATAATTACCCCAAATTACAAGATTACTGTCGCAGCGATAACCTTGCGGGAAACCGTTGGACTGCCACGCACAGGTCTCGAGTTCGATCCCAAAGCGCGCATCTCTGACTTTTCGAAGTTATGTGCATATTAAATAGATAATTATCGCTTGCTTTAACGGTGAAGGAAAACATCGTGAGGAAACCTGCATGTCTAAGAGTTCTAAATAATGTTCTCAAAGATTTGTGACGTCTGCCAATCCGCACTGGATCAGCGTAGCGGACTATGGCATAACCCTTCTTATACTGAGAAGAGGCCCGTGCCCAGCAGTGGGACAGTTTAATACAGGCTGACATTATATTTATACAAAATTACTCTACAATATTATTGGATGTATCTGTAAAGAAATATTATATACGGTATCGCGGAGTTTTGGAACTGCGTCCCGTGAACGGCAATAGACGCATCCTCTATTACATGCAACCTGAAACCATTGCTGCCTAAATTGCCGTTCAATACACGGCCTTTGGAGGATTCCTCAATAGGCCAGGCTTTTGTCGAACCCAAGACTCTAGCCTGAAAAGATAAAGCAAGACATATAAAAGGCAACTCCTGCACTTGGAGGTCGATAAAGATCCTGTGTCGCGGGGGTCTTTACAAACATTCAAACAACGGACACAAAAGACACCCAGACTTGGAACAACTATTTGTGGATCATACAATTTTTAGTCCCGTGTGGGAATCGAACCCATAGTACGATGCAGTGGCAATGATGACGCGACCACTTAAACCATTTTGCCATCCGTGCAGTCAATTATCCAACTATTACTATGATATTTGCTTGACCCAGGACTCTTAATCCAAAATAATGTATTTTGAATGTTTGTCTGTTTGCAAATACAACTTGCAGGTTAAAAACTGTCACGTGGACCGCTCGTGTCATGGCGGCCGAGCGCAAGTCAGAGTGGAGGTGGTGCCCCTCTTCCCCTTCTGCCGGTGGTAGCCAATATATAAGCCAAGGTCGCTCTGGTGCAAGGCTTCCGCATTGCTGCCGTGACGAAGTTAATGATCTTTTTATTGAGACCACGTAGCGAGCCTTCTAAGAACCATGCCCTGATCTTCTTCTTAACATCTAGCCTAATATTATTTTATATAATTCTGTTTTCACTGTACAAGTTGTTATCTGAAATACAACCCTTAAATTGTGTAGTATAATTTTTAATTATCTCCACTTAATTTATTCCCAGGTCAACTACGCCTCTAAAGCGGGTTAGACTAACTAAAACGTTACAAAACTTAACCGCGCTTACTTCACATTCTTCACGGGCCAACTGTCTATGACGAAAATTTTATTATTTTCAACACGAATTTTGAGAGATCAGACGTAGGACTAACAGCTGTACGACGTACGTGCTTGCCAATGCACGAGAAATTCTAAAGTTCAGTATGCCATTTTGTACCAACCACTACACCATCCATCATCAGTCACTACTATTTTACATCTAATAAATCATCATACCTGTGTAAAACTTACCCTTACTTCACAGTTACCCAAACATACCCTTACTTCACAGTTACCCCGAAATGATAGGCAGACAGGTGAATAATCTCAAGCCACATGGACAAGTCTATACATATATAAACTCTAACTCAAACATTTAAAAAGGCGAGACGTACCTTTACTTTTATATAAAGGGAAATGATATTGTAAATCGGTAATCGTATATCGCTATTATTCACAGTCAATCAATTGCTATAATCACATAACACGTGACTGAAAAACGGCGTTTCATTTCGCGACACTACACATCAACCAATGAGCAATTAGAAATTTAATTCGGATACCATCGCATCGAAACGCTATCCAACTAATTATTATCTATTAGTAACTACCTACACGTCCAGAAAAAGCGTCTAATAAATCATCATACTTAATCTGTCAAATCTTAGAATACCAAATCCGGGTGTTCAAATGTTTGTAAAGTCACCTGCGACACAATCATCATTAGTAAGGCGATATTATTCATTTTAAAACAATAAATACAATAAATATATATATATTGACTGCATATATATTGGGTGGCAAAATGGTTTAAGTGGTCGCCTCATCATTGCCACTGCACCGTATTATGGGTTCGATCCCCAGACACAAAAAGGCAAAGACCTACCTTCGATCTTTCTACTCTTTTCTGTCCAGCGCCAATTGTCTCCAATTCCGAATGAACGCATCCAATTTATCCCGCCATGTCATTCTGGACCTGCCTGGCGCGTTTATTATTAGGTGCACGGTCTGTGGTGATTTTTGCTCACTTCTCTTCATACATGCGACAGATATGGCCAGCCCAGTTTAATTTGAGTTCGGCAGCAGCTTGGCCCACATCCTTAACCTTTGTTTGGGAGTGCATTACCGTATTTCTGATCTTATCTATCAGCTTAACACTGAGTATACTGCGCACCATGGTACGTTGGCAGACACCGATGTCGAACTTCTGACTCTTAGGTAATGACCATGTCTGCACTCCACTACACAATGCCTGTAAATTTTTAAAGAAAAATTACAAAAAGATTGAGCAAGTTAGAACATTATTCAAATATAAATTGAATTTATCTTTGAGCATGCTTCTCCCAGCTTCGCCCGCGTGATTCGCACGGAGTCGCATACTGGGAAAAAAATCTCGGCATTGATGCAGAACACGGGCTATGCATGTGCCAAGTTACATACACGTGATTGAATAACAAACTCACAAACATCTTCACAAACATCTTCACAAACCTGCACATGTATATATATACCAATACTAGTAATATCAGCCCTGTATTAAATTGTCCCACTACTGGGCATGGGCCTCTTCTCAGTGTAAGAAGGGTGAGGACATAGTCCACCACGCTGCGCTGGCCCAGAGCGGGTTGGCAGACTTCACATACCTTCGGAAACATTTTGGAGAAACCAATTGGTGAAGAAGACGTTTTCCTTCACCGTTAAAGCAAGCTATAATTAACTATTTAATACGTACATAACATAGAAAAGTCAGAGTTTCGCGCCATGGAATCGAACTTGAGCCCTCTGCGTAGCAGTCCAACGGTCTCCCACTAGGCTATCGCTGCTAAATGTAACTAATATTGTTATAAATGCTTTGTTTTTGTTACGTTTTCATGCCTTCCCTCCTCGGCTGATTAATCGACATCCGACATCATAAAATTGATTGACAATTATTGCCTGCTCCGTGCCTCGGAGAGCACGTTAAGCCGTCGGTCCCGGCTGCCATGAACATCTGTGGTAGTCGTTATTGGGAAGTCAGTGCTCTATAATATCCTGACACTGGTCTAGGCTTAGGGTAGGGTATCGTTAGCCTTCGGGTTGCGGAGGGCAGGTGGCAGCCACTTCGTGTAAAAACTGATATCCAGTCAAATCCGGTTAGACCAGAAAAGCCGACCCAAGTGACTTGGGAATAATAAAGGCTAGGGAGAAGAAGATCATAAAATTTCGCATGCATGTTGTTACGCAAAGGATATAGGGTACCTTACACCCAGAAAACAACTAGTCTAGTGTAGTCCTACAACTTACAAGTAAAAGTTATCCGAAATATAAATCACATGCTGTCTCACTCTTGTTAGGTTAAAGAAGAGAGATGGCGAGACTTTTATCTTATAGATAAATGCTACCTGGATGTGGTAGAATAAGCCCTTAACAGGCTTGACGAGCAGTCGACGATGGAGCACGCTTGCTTGATGATAACTATTTACTCGCTACTTGAAGACACCCAGATTGTGCTCATCGGAAAACACAGACTTAGGTAGCGAGTTCCACTCCTTAAACTATTTCCAAGCGAACCCGAGGGCAAAAGCTAGTAAAGATATGTATCTATACTAATATTAAAAAGCTGAAGAGGTCGTTTGTTTGTTTGGTTGAACGCGCTAATCTCAGGAACTACTATTATATACTATTCGAATTGGAAAATTCTTTCAGTGTTGGGTAGCTCATTTATCGAGGAAGGCTATAGGCTATATAACATCATGCTACGACCAATAGGAGCAGAGCATAAATGAAAAATGTTGCAAAAACGGGAAAAATTATGTTATGTGAAGCAGATGAAGTTGCACGGATCAACAAGTTATAAATAAACGCCAAAATGATTGGACCAATTTTAAAAATACTTTTACCATTAGAAATCTTCTTTTCTCAGAAGTAGCAAGCTAATATATCATCACACTACAAGCCACGAGAACGGAGCATTAGTCTTAAAGGTGAGTGAAACCGTGGCGGACTTCTAGTTCATAATATTAGTAGAATTCTAGTATTGATCTCGACTTACACTCCAATACGAAGGTCGAAATTGTCGTAATAAATTGAGTATAAACCCCGGCGGGTATCATATATCTATACTAATATTATAAAGCTGAAGAATTTGTTTGTTTGGTTGAACGCGCTAATCTCAGGAACAACTGGTTTGAATTGAAAAATTATTTAAGTGTTGAATATTCTATTTATCGAGGAAGACTATAACATCATGCTACAACCCACGGGGGCGGCGCAGTAATGATAAACGAAGATAAAACCGCGAGCACATCGAGTTTATAATAAAAACATTAATATAACATTGGCGGACCCATATAGATAACTATTACCGAAACTACGAGTTTTAATCTCACAAATTCGTCGTTTTCAGTTTAGGTTTGTGGTAGAGGCCAAGTTACAAGTGGTAGCGGAATGTTTTTGTTTTTCTGAAGGGGTATTTTACACTAGCGGCGTCGACTGAGTAAATCACGGAGGTTTTTTACACCGAATTTTGAACTTTCTTTGAAAGTTAACGTTATTTTTTGCTCTCGCTTCCACCTACGTGATTCCCATAGGAACGCATACTAAGATCATTATTACCGCTTGTAACAAATAGTATAATTTGTATCTAGGATATGGTCTACTTTTGTACCAAGTTTCATCCAAATTTGTTTTACAGTTTATGTGTTTAAGCAAAAAAGAATCCAAACATGTTCAAAAACTTTACGTCGTACTAATATTATAAATCTGACAATTTGTGAAGATGTCTGCATATTTGGAGATTATGTGCATCGCTAGTATATGCACATGTTTTACGATATGACTAGGATAGGGCAGTGGACTAGCGGTCACCTCACCGTAACTGCTAAGTATTATGGGTCTAAATCCCATACTAAACCAATATTTGTGTGAGCCACAAATATTTTTTCTAAATCTGGATGTAATTTGCATGCGGTAATGTTTGTAAAGACCCTGCGACACCAAGACCGATCTTAATAGGAGAAGTAGTCGTTAAAAGAACGGCTCATGTGGGCAACGATAGCACAACTGCTATCGATACCCATATGAGCCAAAAATTTGTGTCACTTCTTTTAATTACGACTTTTAAGACAAGGGTGTTGACCCGTCACACTGGCGATATCGAAACAACCACCGAAAGAAGAAAAGAAAGAAATCTATAAAAAGGCAAAATATATTTTCTTTATTTATCCGCTCACACGACAAGATTAGGCCAAACCAAAGGTGGGTGGCCGGGTAGGGCCGGGTCCCCACATAACAATCGTAGCTATTTGACATTAACGAGCGAACTTCTACCATTAAATGAGATTACTCCGCCAGTTAAAATACTTACAGAAGGAGAAAGGATTTTAGAGGTCTGAAAAATGCCCTCAAATAAATTTTGGGCAGCAACATTTTGTAGTTTAGGGATCATTGCGTCCTTGATGGTTGGGGATAGACTGATAGATGGCGGAGGTAGTGATATAGGCGTACGATTCTGCTAAACGGTTTTGGGAATCCCTGATTTAGATTTTAAGACACTTTTCCAAACGTTTAGAAAATTATTTGTCAGGTATTTCTTAGTAACAGCACCGAGTCTGTGAATGAGCCCTGTAGCCGGAAATAGTCTAAATATGTCGCAACTAACTATGTAATAATAATAATATAATATTTTACCACATTCACACAACACCATCTAGCCCAAACTAAGCAATGCTTGTACTATGGGTACTAGACAATGGATAAACATACATATATACTTTTTTTTGTAAATGCCTACATATAGAAACACCCAGACCAAGACAAACATCTATGTTTATGCATCACAAATGTTTGACTTGTGCGGGAATCGAACCCGCGACCTCAGGCGTGGCAGTCGGTTACACTAACCACTACGCCATCAAGGCCGATCAATAATTGATTCTGTGTCTGTACTGTGATTCTCTCTTTACGTTTTTTTAAAAGTCTTCTCTCTCGCTTGTTATAACTCCTGTGTCACGGGAGACTTTACAAACATTTAAAGAACTAACAAAAACAAAATCGAGACTCGGCAAAACTATTTGTCACACAATTTTTCGTCCCGTGTGTCGAACCCACAACACTCGGCGTGGCGGCAGATGAGCCGAGCACTTAAACCTCTAAGGCAATTGTGCATTCAATCGATATACTCAGAAATTATATGAGCACATATCTCAATGATGATGAATTAGTTGTGAGTGATTGTTACTCGAATCATACTCGAATATTCGAAATTAATGATGATCGCCAGTTTTCTTTTTGTTTATGTCTCTACGCCAATGATTAGCTTTTTAAATAATCGTAAAGCGGTTTTGCTTTCGTATTAGTCTAGTACGAAAACAAAATCATTTTATCAATATCAGAATTTAATGTATTTGAATACACGTCTAAGTATCGAATATCTCTTATTTTGTAATTACGATTCGAATACTTAGAATTTTATCGATGATCGCCCATCTATAATATTTATCTAACGAAATTAACAATACTACATCCGTGTCAAGGAATCCTTAGAGAAATAATAAGTAGTTTATTTATTAATTATAGGTCCTAAGTAACATAATTACCCCCTGTTTAGCTGGTAGTAAGTGTAATAACGCAGGACCAAACTTCGTAACGATCGTCAGAGTAATCAATTTCCTCCCATTATAACTTTTCCCTCAATATAGTTAAGACGGCACATTGTTTGCCAACGTTTCGGCTTGTATTAGCTTCCATTTTAGTATAGGGTATTGAAGTATCCAAACTAACAAGAAATTACGTATCCTGCTAATTGCACCGCAGGATACAATACAAGGCTGCAGTACAAAGCCGACTTGAAGGACTTGATTGGATTGGAAACTTGAACTTAGGGATAGAAGGGACCTTGCTCTTGTGCTTGACATTTTTAAAGTTCTACGAGGAAAGCTTTTTAATATAGCTTTGTTGGAGTGGTTGTGGCTATGTGTTCCTAACAGATTCGGTTGGCGCCGACTTCGGCCACCACTGCTGGCGGTGCCGAGGGCGAGAACAAACCTGCTCAAGGAGTCACCTCTGACGCGCGCACTTCGCATTCTCAATCTCATACACGAGTCAGACATATTAATTTGTACTTTGAGTGAATTTAATTTTACAGATTACAATAGCAAATAACCGATAGTGCTATTAGTTATTTGTTCTTGTAATCTATATATTAATAGGTGAAGCAAAAACTTTGTACTCCTTTTTACCAAAATTGCGCGGACGGAGTAGAATGAAATTTGGCACAGTTAAAGTTTATATGGAGAAGGAGGGGCGAATCCTAATATTTTTATAAAATATGCATTATAAATACATTAAATTAATGAAAATCACTACACGCATACAAACAAGCATTTGACACACGCAGTCGAATCGCGTTCGTAGTATTTGGACATTGTTCGTCTGACGTCGTACAGTTCTTTGTAACTATGGTTACCTAAACCTTATTAATATGTAATAGAGTAAAAAAGAAAACAAAGTAGCAAGCTTAGGAATTTTGGTCAAATTTTGACAGTGTCGCGGTCGCCTAGTGAGGCGACCGCTAGTTTAATTAAATAAGTGTACAGTAAAATTACTAAGGTATATAAACTCTACTGTTTATGTTGGCTGTACTGTCGCATTAGGTTTTCCCTGTAAAAATAGTATAAGTTTGATTAAATAAATAAATAAATATTATCAGTGGCCAATTATTTGGTGCCGTAACAAATGAACTGGACCGTCTAGGGTAATATATGTAGTTATGCTCTGTATGTAAAACGTCCCTCTGGTATGTTGTAATAGTAGTTTATATACAGAGTGTAGTTTTGGTACTATATTTTAAGTTGACTAATAGTGATAGTCTGCCTCAATGGCGTAGCGGTTAGTGTAACCGACTGACACGCCTGAGATTACGGGTTCGATTCTCGCACAAGTCAAACATTTATGTACATGGATATGGATGTTTCTATGTATAATATTTATGTATTTACAAAATAAAGTATATTTGTATGTTTATCCATTGTCTAGTACCAATAGTACAAGCTCTGCTTAGTTTGGGCTTGATGGTGTTGTGTGTATGTGATAGAATATTATTATTACTTATTGTTTACCTTTAATATTGTCCTTCAATAAGGCACTGAGTTATAAGCACTACTTATATCACTGTAACACCTTATGTACACTTAGTTGAGAATAAATGATACACACACACAGGCCTATTTTCAGTGTAAGACTACCTACGCTGGTACGGCACGTTTTACGAAAACCGACATGTTACGTGGGGAACAAATGTCTTGCTATGCCATCTCCACCCGGCCCGAGTAAACGGGGTAGACCCAAGAAATGTTGGCTTGACGTCGTAAGAGATGACATGCGTGAAATGGGGGAGACTTAGCGGGAAAGTGGACCCTGGGTTTCAACGCCAACACCGCGAATGCAACCAGGACAAACGCTAAGATGAAGAAGAAGAAGTTATTATATATCTAGTACTAAATTATTGCTCGTTTTAACAGTGAAAGAAAATATTGTGAGTAAACCTGCATATCTAAGAATTCTCCATAATATTTACGAAATATGTTAAGTCTGCCAATCCGCACTGGACCGGCGTGGTGGACTATGGCGTACCTTGCTGACTCTTAGAAGAGACCCGTGCTAAGCATTGCGATAGTTTATATAAAAGCTAATATTATTATTAAATTTTTTAAAGTAATATTTAAGTAATTTGGTATAAATTGCAAATATCACATTCAAATGTAATTTAATATTATAATACCTATTGTAACATCTGTAACCACAGTTATATATTCCTATTACACTAATTTCACAGTGAACGGTAAACGCCTGAATGTTTACGTATAGCAACACGCAGCCTCGCATCAATATTATACCAATTATATCTGTGTTCGACGATAATGAATTGAAAACAATAATATTTTGCATTGGAACTACGTCGATAGTTCGGCATGAGTTATCGGTTAAGCTTATTGTTGATTGTGTGTTATTGGGCTTAATGAATGAAAGTGAATGAAGCCAGAGAAGTGTGTCAGGATTGTAGCAAATGGCAATCCGTAGTCTCTGCCTACCCCTCTGGGAAACAGGCGTGACTCTATGTATGTATGGGCTTTACTGTGCGGATATAATCAGTAGTTGCATGGAATGTGGAGAAGTTGCCAGAAATACTGAGCTCATTAGTCACATATTTTGTGGGACTTAACTAGGCATACCTGGAAAAATTTGGTTTTGATTTATCCCTTTTTCAGTTTACTATGAAGAAATTTTCAGTGGTAACATAGGGCGTAGAAAAGTTTCTCGATAGACTGGTCTTATTAGTCTTATATTACGCGAACTACTGCCTCTGTGGCGCAGCGGTAGTGAATATGACTGCTGTGCATGAGGTCTCGGGTTCGAATCCCGGGTCGGGCCAACATAAAGGTATTGGGTTTTTCTGTTAAGAGATCTCAATACGAGCCCGGAGTTAGGAAGTTGGCGGTGTTAGACACCCCCGTGCTTCGGAAAGCACGTAAAGCCGTTGGTCCTGCGCCTAATCTCTCTCCGGTCGTGTCGGATTATCCGTCCCATCGGATCATGAGGGTAAGGGAACAGAGAGTGCACTTGTGTTTGCGCACATACTTATACACTATAATATCTCCTGCGCAGATGGCCAGTCTCCGTTAAGATTGGCCGCCGTGACCGAAAATCGGTCTGGAGGACATTATTATATTACGCGAAACCTTAAAAAAATAACACCTGGCGAAATAAGGTTGTGATTGGAAATTTATGTATTGACTGCAAGAAAGTTCTAAGTTGCAGCTATGGGCGTTGAAATTTTTCATGATAGACTGGTCGCGGTAGTCTCATATTAAGTGGGAACTGAACTCTAGGTGTCAAACTTGGCTATTACTGATCCGTAGCTTATTACGGATCTGGATCTGGACTGCGAGGTAGTTCTAAGTAGCAACAACGAGCGTCGAAATCTTTCCAGATAGTCTAGTTTCGCTGGTCTTATACGACGTGGGACCTAATTACAACTAGCTAATGTGGTTTTGATTTAATTCTTATAAGTCTTCAACCATGTCTTCCATGGAAACAGGAAGCCGCCTTTGAAGAACTGCTTGTCTTGATACAACACAGCTTAGTTCCATTCTGTACATATGTCAAGTGTCCTGGCCAGCATAGTACGTTTTTGATATGATCTCGATGGCACAACGGTAATGTTGCGACAGCTGTGTATGAGGTCCCGGGTTCGATTTCCAGATCAAATAAATTGTTTTAGGGTTTTCTGTCAATACATTTTTAATAGCAGCTCTGAGTCCAAAACTGGGCCTGGTAAACAGCAACAAGTTCACACTCTATTACGTGAGAAAAATCTTTTGCTGGTGAAATTTGGTTGTAATACAACTCTGTCAACTTTTTTGGGGATACAGACGTGAGATCATGTATTTATTTAACTCACAACATCAATGCTGAATGTAAACCGTTTGTTGCCATAGTTTTTTTCTTCTTGTATGTTATTTTTTATGTAGTCTTTGCAAACTAAATTTTATTGTGTTATTAATTTTATTTTTATATTTAGTAATAAAAATCTATGCAGTTATTATAATTTTTTTAGTTTAATGCCTCATCTACAATTGTTTACACTCATACAATTTCAAAAAGCTTAAAATTAGCAGATGTGGATCGAGTGTGACAATCCTTATAGGTAAGCGCTGCATGCAAGGCTTAACAATAAATGTTCAGCAAACGATAATAAAAACAATAGTGATAAACTTTAAATGCAAAACTAAATTAAAACAATTAATACTAATATTGAGTAAACTACATTATTATTTCACACATAATATTCTTTAAAATTAAGTTGACATAGATAAAAATGTGTGGTTATATAAATTTCAAATTCAAAATTTCAAACATTATCTGATACTATTCTGCGGTACTTACCAAGCGAGGCAAAGTGCACATCAACAAGATCACTATTTAGCAGTCTACACAGCATTTTTAAAGTCTTTGTGGCAATAAAGAATGTTTTATTTCTTTCTTTCTATTTATATTAAGTTAATAGGCATCTGGAGAAATAAAGACAGGCCTATCTATCTACAAAAATATTAATCCAAAAAGCACTACGTACATAAATACACTAAAATATGATCGGTTTTCACTTGATATTTGAACAAGAATATGGAATAAAGTATCAATCATTTTTATTTGCCATCGGCTGATCGTTCAATTTTGTTTTTCGGCCTGTTTATTTGGAGATCAATCATCGCTGTAACGACTTTATGGCTTACTGGTATGTTACTGTGGTTTTAGGTCACTTTTGGGGTAAGCAGGATGCTAAGTACTAATGTTAGAAGTGTGTTTGAATAGATGTTTTGTTATATGTTACTCAAGTCCTTCAATAGGAAGGACTTGAGTAACATATAGTATATGCTTAACAGATTCTGATTAAATTTTGCATACAGGTAGAGTATGGCCTGGATTAACATACACTTTGGTTTTGAACTAATATTTTTTATTTCATGAGTAGTAGAGCCTCGTTGATTTCAGCATGAATGGGCCGGCTCGACATACCCTCCCACAGAATATCGACGTGAAATAGCAGTGTTCCTACTGTTGTGTTTCGTATGATGAATGAGAGTGCTGGAGGACCAATCACCCTCTTTCCCCCTTCCTCCCCTAAAGGATCGGCAACGCTCAAGTAATGCTTCTGGTATTGCAGGCGTCCATAGGCTACGGTGACCACTTACCATCAGATGGGCTGTATGCGTGTTTGCCATATTAGTTGTACAAAAAATTAAACAAATTATATAGTATAACAGACATTTTACCACGGTATTTTTTACTATTACTAATTTTTGTTACAAAATCTTCTGTAGACTGTCAGATTCTTATAGATTACCAAAATCCAGAATGATGATTTATGATGACGAATGATTAACCTTCTAAGATATGATATTACGAAGAGTCATCCATGGGTCCGAACTCGCTATCTCGGCATTGCAATCTAAAGGTTTCCTTTTACGCTATCATTGCTTAAATGGTTTTATGCAATATAATATAAAAAATCTGATTTAGTACGAAAAATATGTCTATATTTGTTCACCAGTCTAGTGTGTCTATTATATAGGCCAGAGGATCGAATTTAAAGGGTAAATAAAGATGCCGAACACGCACTTTAAGCGGGTTTAACCAGTAAGCCCTGTGTATGACAAGGCGGTAACCAAGCACACTTCTAAGCTTCATTGTGCTACTCTTTATGACAATACAGATACTTCTACTGGTGACCATTGTAGCTCCTAACGAGATATAACGTAATATAAAGGAAGATTCCAACGCATTCATTTCATTTAATTAAGTGAGAGGCGTTGAAGTCCAAAGTAAATACACTTTAATTGGGTTTCGGGAGGGAAGGGTTGGCGTTCGAACAATTTTAAACGGTATGCGTGAAATTGATTGTAATATAATATATTTTCTATCCTCCTTTATTAACAGGCTTTTATACACTCGCTTTTATATATTTAAGGGATAGGTAGAGGTGTATTATACCTCCATTTTTCTAGTTATGGTCCTTTCAATCAGGTAATTCTTAGTAGAAGACGAAGCAATCTATTTATCGAGCTCCATAAATAGACTGCTACGTCAGTAATTCAGCACTACACCTTTCACTCATAGGTAAAAGATCCAGAGGCAGATCCAAGACAAGATGGAAAGATGTAGTGCAAAAGGATATGAATGAGTGCCAAGTGACTGAAGACGTGGTCGAAAACGGAGCAAAATGGAAGCAGAACATTAGGAAAGCCAACCCACCACCATGTGGGCCTTAAGCTTCAAATCACTACGTCATCCGTGCAGCCAACTGAACTCCAAAGATTGCTATAGGTTGGCCTCATATTAAGTGGAACTTAATAAATTATGAAATATATGGTATGGTATAATGCCTTCCTGCTTAATCCCCTTGCGATATGCAGTCGTCATTCTGTGACATTCTGTGAAACATAGAAGACCCAAAAAGCTCAGATCAACTATTTGTGGAACACTTAACTTTTAATCCGTACAGAGATCGAATATACAACAAATATTTTTGACCCTGGAAACTCCGTCTCTACAATATACGGTATGACACGGTGGGAAGGTGAACGCTTTCTTATGTTATTAATCCTTGTAACATACACATCTCAACATGCAATCATATTTTAACTGTCACCTTTACAAGCCAAAGCTCTGCTCCAAACAAGACTATGGGCTGAATTAAGCTGTTGTAAATTTGCCCCTTTAAATTAAGGGGATTTCGTCGGTCTATGTTCTTGCTTAATAAATGTTTCGTATAAGATACACAAAGCCGCAATAATTGTTACATATACTTAAATAAAATATGTTTTGCTCTCTTTATATTATACAACATTGCTATATGTATATTTTTTAAATAGAATTTTTGGTTTTATGAGAAAAATAATGGCTATTTTTAGTTTTATGTAATTTTCAAACCCTATTTATTTGGTGGAACTGAAGCTTTTTTTAGAGGCAAGATACACTATGTCCTTGTCGGTACTTCTGACAACGTGTATGCAAAAACTAAAGAAGTCTGCCCACTACCCCGTCCACCATGACAGTAATAGGAACGTGCCAGGCAAAAAAAAATTTTGTATGGTATTGTATAAGACGTCACCGACCAGCAATTCCTAGAGTAGGGCGTATCGGGTTGCTTTTCGTATCTGATACGTTCCTAGCACGGTCATGGTATGAGACGGTGTAGTGGGCAGACTCCTTTATGATGATCGGTCTAGGAGGTAATGCGTGAAAGCGTAAGAAACTCACATTCGCATTTATAATTTAACTAAAATTATAAATGCGAATGTGAGTTTCTTACTATGGTTTAGTAAATATTTTGTTGACTAAAGGGATTTAAACGGGCAATATCTGTACTGCAATATATGGCTACTTTCAAGCCCGCCTAGCTCTAATATATTAAATGCATCGGCTATTCCAAATATATGTAATTCTTTGGATAGCCATACGACGTGCAGTCTATATTACGGCTGCTATTACCAGCCAGTATATTGCAATCACAAGTCGCAATACAGATATTACCTATTTAAAAGACTCTTTGCATTACAGTGCAGTTTGCAATAAAAAAGAAGTTGGTTTAGAAGCACCTTTATAAAAATAATTATGTGACATTTTAGGTAATTTAAAATCAGGCAGTAGATGATTTATTTTGTTCTTATTTATTGTTTAATTTCTCAAAAATATTCGTATACACACAAACACTGGGGCAGGTGAAATTAATCAAAAGCTTTCAACCTGTCTATTGCTGGATTGACAAATATAATAAAAAAGCAATTGTGTATTGATAATTGGATTGCAGATTTCTATACTAATATTATAAAAAGGAAAGATTTTTCTTTTAGTTTGTAATGAATAAACTCCAAAACCACTGGCCCGATTTTAACAATTATTTTACTACTAGCTGTTTCCCTCGGCTTTATTCACTCGGGAACAGTTTTTTTTTCTAGATGATAAGTACGTTATGCCCTTTTCTCTACCCCTGACAACGTGTACGCAAAATTTCATGATGATCGGTCGAGAAGTTAAGGCGTCAAAGCCTAAAAAACGAACTAATTTGCATTTATAATATAAGTTAGGATTAGAAAACTACTTTATTCAGAACTAACATAGATAGCCTATGTTAGTTAGTACAAGATCACGCTACGAGTGAAGGAAGCGAAGTAGTAATCATATACTTAGGTGAAACTACAAATTAGCAGAATAAGTACTTTTTTGTTTATTTGATCACTACATATTATAAAACAAAAACCCCCGCCGGCGCACTATGGCAAATCGTAGAACAACTACTGATTAAAAATGGTTTTTGTCAATGTCGCTACTGGCAAGCTTTCTTATTTTACTCAATAGTTTAAGGACCAAACTAGACTATAATATCCAAAAATTATACATATTATATGAAATGATTTTTTTACAATACCACAAACTTTATAGTTTTAACGGACGTCCATGTTAAGCCCGTTCACTTCATCACTTTCAAATTGATTTTATTGTTATACGTTGTAGGAAAAGGTGTAATGTATTATATATTTCTGGAAACCTCGTCTTTTGAAAAATATGAAACAACTAATATGTATTTAATATTATGTTAACGTTTATCTTAAAATAATTGCATAAAAAAATATGGTGAAAAAAAAAGATTTTTAAAGTTCATCGAGACTTTTGACAGTTGCCCACGTTTACCCCTGCTTTACATTTAATGTTGATTTGTAGCCTAGCTATCCATAAACATAATAAAATAAAAAAAAGCTGCGGATATTTGCGGTTTTCGGAGCAATTTGTAAAAATGTGATAAAAGTCAGAAAACGGAAAACCGCTCGCTATCTATTGCGGTTTGAAATGTTGCTGTTTACATCAATAGTTTGCGGTAAGTTTTGAAATTTATCATTGATATTAGGGCGTTTATCTTTTTTGCACTCATGTTGCGTGTGAAAATATTAATCAACAAGATGCACACTACCCTCATATTTCATATAGTATATAAACACTTGTTTCATTTCATCGTAAATAACAAAATAGTCGTGAATTAACAGAAGTGTGATTGTTACGAATACAATACAACTACGTGTTTTGTTGACTCTTCAAAATGTCTCCTTTTAAGTTATCTAAACGTGAAATAATACTTTCGTGTATCGAAAGATGGAAAATTATTGGAGGCATTATCAACAGTTTTAAAAGAAAATTATCATGTGTCTGAAGACAACTTATGTTTCATCCTCAGTGATTTTCAAATACATATTGTTCCCGCTTTTAATAAACGATGGACAGAAGCTTCACGGAAAAAGGATATATTTTTAATGAAAAACAGTAATTGGTTGGAATCAGAATATTCAGTAACTTTACCGAACTCTGATGACGTTACAACCGTCTCCACACCATCTACTTCTTCTGGTAAACGTGGGAGACCGTGCGTATCCCGAGACTGTGCGTATCTTATCCAGACTTGTCAGAATCCAGTAAAAGAAGAAAAATACAATGCTACTTAATGAATATGGATTTGAACACGTCTAGAATGCATATCTTCAAGGGTTACGTTCGATAGGAGAAGGAACAGAAGCTAAACTTGTGGAAATATTAAGGTTTACTGACAGTGAAAATAAGACCTTATTCTGGAGTCTCATAGAAGACGCAAAGCAGACAATAATGTTAACGGATAAAGAAGCATTGAGTGTATTTATTGACTTGGATTTAACGAAAGCACAATATTTGTACTTGAGAAATTTAACAAACAAACGAAAATATTTTGTGTTTCCACCATATTACAAAGTGCAAGAAGTTAAAACTACTTGCTATCCACCATCTTCAGCTATAGAAATTACAGACACAAGTGCAAAAATAGTAAGTCTTCAAGATTTATTAGATCACACTGCAGCTAGAATATTGACAATAAATTCAGTGTATAGGAATGGATTGAAAACCTTACTTTTATACAGTAAATGGGGCTGTGATGGCTCATCTGGTCAAAGCCAGTACAAACAAAAACTGCTAGAAGAGTCTGAACTAGTTTCTGATGCAAATTTATTTATCGCTTCTTTGGTGCCTATTAAGTTAATTAACGAGCTAACAGGTGATGTTGTCTGGCAAAATCCGGTACCTTCATCTGTTCGTTTTTACCGACCTATGTTAATAGAATTTTGCAAAGAAACTCTCGAGAAAACTAAAGCTGATGTAAATGAAATAAAAGGTCAAATAAATTCTTTGGGTCCATCATTAATTAACAAAGAAGGTGAGGGAGTGCAAGTGAAGCATGATCTCTTTCTTACAATGATAGATGGCAAAGTAGCTCAGGTATTAACAGATACGCCTTCGGGTTCCACATTTACAATATGTGGAGCTACTCCACGCCAAATGAACGATTTGACTAAAGTGACTGCTAGGCCTAAAAATGAAGATTCTTATCAATACGGACTGTCTACTTTGCACGCCTGGATTCGTTGTATGGAAATGATTTTACATATTTCCTAGAATCTATCTTTTCAAACATGGTCAACCACAAGCGAAGAAAAGAAACGACTAAAGCAAGAGAAGAAAACTCTGGTACAAAGGCGTTTCCGTGAAGAGCTAGGATTGATCATCGACAAACCAAGACAAATAAGTGGTAATTCTAACGATGGTAATACTACCAGTAGATTTTTCACAATGCAAGCTGCTCTGCTGAAACTACAGGAGTGAATATAAATTTGATTAAACGACTTTACATAATTCTGCAAGCTCTTTCATCGGGTGTAATGATAAATGCATGTAATATAATTGTATACCGGACTTATTTAGCTTTAAGACTTTGTGTGTATTTATGTTCTTGCAAATAAACATTTTATTATTATGTTTATCTTATCAAAAGTATATATCTAACTTTAAAAAAATATCTGGACCTTTAGCAGGCTTCCACGGAGACATAGGTCCTACGTGAAGAGGCCCTTCGATAGATTTAATCAAAGGTGAGATGGAACACCTACTGCGGCACTATTGCTACGTATGAATTCTAATATATATGTGCTATAGGTATGGATGTTTGATAGACCAGTATATTAGTAACTATGGATGAAAAACGTCACTTTTGTATTATTGTTGTTGGTCTTATTTTTATTCCATTTTTTGTATGTTTATTTTATTATGTATTGGTTTATAATAAATTATTATTTAGTAGGCCTGCGAGAATATCAGCGTTGTAGTCTATACTGCAACAATAGCTGACGTAGTGCCTAATTTGATCTCCATGTACCGCCTTCTGTTAAATTGTATTTAATATTGTTTTCTTTTAAATTATGTATGTATGGAGATTCAAATAAAACATTTTTCTTTCTTTCTTTCTTTCTATTGGTAGGTTAATGGCCTAAACCTATCAATACTGGTTGGTACCTAGGTTGAAAAATTTACACATCTTCAAGAAAATGATGGGATTGCTGTATGTGATATTTTTCTTTGCTGTTAAAATAAACTATAATAATTACCTATGCGTGCCTTCGCCTCGTATCAAATATACTCGTATTTATTGTTTAGTTAGTTTACTAAGTCAGTAAAACTACATTAGATTAATAAATATATATTGTCAAAAATATACAGGGTGATTTTGAAATCGTGTAATTCCTTTTAACCACGCATTCTACTGGTGATATAGAATAACCCTGACCATATTTTTTCTTAATTAGAATAATGGTTTCGGCGAAATTAGAGTACAGATTTTTTTCATGAAATGATTTCATATAGTCATATTTTAACCACCTGACACAATCTTAATATTTTTTTAATTTAAAAATAATAACATAACAATAACTGATGTCGTAAATAATAAGGGGCAATAAAAAGGACCGCCCGTTATTAGTTACGACATTAATTATTAATATGATTTTTTATTTTAATTAGTAAAAAATTAAAATTGCCTCGGTTGGTTAACATATGACTATCTGACACCATTTCACGAAAAAAACGGAATAATAATTTTTCAAAAAAAATAAATCTAATTAAATAAAAATATGGTCAGGGTTATTCTATATCACCAGTAGAATACGTGGTTAAAAGGAATTACACGATTTCAAAATCACCCTGTATAATGTTGGCTTCGGTGGCGTAGTGGTTAGTGTAACCGAATGCCACTCCTGAGGTCGCGGGTTCGATTACCGCACAAGTGCACAAACATTTGTGTGCATGAACATGGATGTTTGTCTTGGTCTGGGTGTTTCTATGTATAATATGTATGTATTTACAAAAGAAAAGTATATATGTATGTTTGTCCATTGTCTAGTACCCAAAGTACAAGCTCTGCTTAGTTTGGGCTAGATGGTGTTGTGTGTATGTGATAGAATATTATTATTATTATAAGGTTAACCTAGGATCGATTAAACCTTCCTGGGGACTCTCGAGGCAGATCCGTGGGGCCGCCCGTACAAGGCGGTCAGGGGCAAGTTGCGCCCCTGGGCCCCACCGGTCACCGAGAGTCTCCAGCCCCGGCAATTAGAGGAGGTGGTCTCCGCTCTCTTTCCTTCGAGAGCGGAGCACACGCCTCCCGAAATGGCGCCGCCCGATATTGAGGAGGGCGGTGCCGATGCCGGGGCGCCAGAGGTAACAATGGCGGAGCTCGGCGCGGCAATGGTTCGGCTCCGAGGCAAAAACACCGCCCCGGGGCCGGACGGAATTCCTGGCCGCGCCTGGGTTTTGGCCTACGACGCCCTAGGGGACCGGCTCCTCAGGCTGTTTAGCGCCTGTTTGGAGTCGGGACGGTTCCCTGCCATGTGGAAGACGGGTAAGCTGGTCCTCCTGAGAAAGGAGGGCCGCCCCGCGGACTCTCCCTCCGCGTACCGCCCCATAGTGCTGTTGGATGAGGTGGGCAAGCTCTTTGAGCGTGTAGTGGTTACCCGCCTCTCCAGGCACCTGGTGCGGGTGGGCCCCGACTTGTCCGAACGGCAGTTCGGATTCCGAGAGGGCCGATCGACGATTGACGCGATCAGTCGCGTCAAGGCCCTCTCGGATGAGGCGGTCGCCTCGCGCGGGGTGGTGTTGGCGGTGTCCTTGGACATCGCCAACGCGTTCAACACCCTGCCGTGGGCGACTATTAGGGAGGCGCTCCGATTTCATGGAGTGCCTCCCTATCTGCGCCGAATAGTCGGGGACTACCTGCACCAGAGGAGTGTGTTCTGTGTGGGGCGGAACGGAGAGACGTTCCGGAGGGAGGTGTCGTGCGGTGTTCCGCAGGGTTCCGTTCTTGGACCGATCCTGTGGAACATCGGCTACGACTGGGTGCTGCGGGGCGCCCTACCCCCGGGCATCGGCGTAACTTGTTACGCCGACGACACGCTGGTCACGGCCCGGGGAGAGGATTACGGGGCAGCTGCCCGTCTTGCCACGGCAGGGGTGGCCCTGGTTGTCGGTAGAATTAGGATGTTGGGACTGGAGGTGGCGCTGGAAAAGTCCGAGGCCCTGTTATTTCATGGCCCTCGGCGGGCGCCGCCACCAGATGCCCACATCATAGTTGGAGGGGTCCGCATCGGGGTGGAGCCGAGTATGAAATACTTGGGGCTCCACCTCGACGGCCGCTGGAACTTTCGCGTCCATTTTAGCCGCCTGGCCCCCCGGTTGATGTCGGCGGCGGGAGCGCTTAGCTCTCTGCTGCCGAATATCGGGGGGCCGAGTGTCGTCTGCCGCCGCCTCTATTTGGGGGTGGTGCGGTCGATGGCCCTCTATGGGTCGCCCATTTGGGCCGGCGCCCTCGATCGCCGAAACATCGCCCTCCTGAGGAAACCTCAGAGGGCGATGGCGATCAGGGTGTCGCGGGCGTACCGCACCGTCTCCTTTGAGGCGGCGTGCGTCCTGGCGGCATCGCCGCCCTGGGATTTGGAGGCGGAGGTCCAAGCGTCGGTGTATCACTGGCGCGTGGACCTCCGGCTCCATGGTGAGGAACCTACTCACGGGGCGGTGGAGACGCGAAGGTCCCAGGCTCGACTGGTCCTCGAGGCCAAGTGGCAGGAGCGACTGGCCCAGCCCCGCTATGGGGTGAGGACAGTCGAGGCTGTCCGTCCAGTGTTAAGGGAGTGGACGGACAGACGGCGTGGACCGCTCACCTACCGGCTTACTCAGGTGCTCTCCGGACACGGCTGTTTCGGAGAGTACCTGTGCAAGATAGCCGGTAGGGAGCCGACAACCAGGTGTCACCA
The DNA here is from genome assembly GCA_963675205.1 of Catocala nupta. Taxonomy (NCBI): domain Eukaryota; kingdom Metazoa; phylum Arthropoda; class Insecta; order Lepidoptera; family Erebidae; genus Catocala; species Catocala nupta. The sequence goes on along the minus strand of OY776102.1, from coordinate 21,178,013 downwards.
CTGCGAGGAGTGCGACCGGGACACGGCGCAGCACACGCTGGAGGAGTGTCCGGCGTGGGCCGAGGAGCGCTGTGCCCTGGTCGCCGTGATTGGCCCCGACCTCTCGTTGCCGACCGTCGTATCCATGATGGTCGGCGACGACAGGTGCTGGGGTGCAATGAGGTCCTTCTGCGAGGCTGTCATCTCGCAGAAGGAGGCGGCGGAGCGGGGGCGTGAGGAAGATCCTTACGCTCCGGACATCCGCCGCCGGAGGAGGGGGCGCAGGAGACGCGCTTATGTCGCTCTCCTGCCCCCCACCTAAGGGTTCTGGGTGGCAAGGCCTCAGGGGACCCTGCCACCCGTGAGTAAGAACCCACAGAGGGCGCGCGCGGTGTTCCCGCGCGCCTTCTAACGTCGAAAGGGGAGAGCAGTGAAATGCTCTCCCCCGGGGACGAGAGGAGGTCGGGTCCGATTGACCCGGCCGGCACCCACACGGGGGGGCCTGCTATGGATGAATCTTTTTAGACTCCCAACTGGCCCCCCCCATTGGGTGGGAGAGGGAACACCCCAGGTTTTTTTAGTGGGTATCCCAGCACTAGGCTGGTGAGTCCCACACGCCCCGCCGGTGCCGTCCCCTAGCCGGCGGGTAGTGCATCAAGCATTTTTTCCTGGGAATCAAAAAAAAAAAAAAAAAAAAAAAAAAAAAGGATCGATTAAACCTGGGGTGAATAGATTAACCCTTAAACCTGGGGTGTGTGGCCAGAGAACCTCCTAGTGTGCCTGACGGCTGCTGGTCCTTTCTACATTTCTAGTGGATTGGAACGGCAGTCGTTGGGCCGGTACACCCCGGGCAACACGGGTAATAATGTCCTTTCGGGGGCATTATTACTCGTGGCTAATACTCTGGCACACGCGTAGGGAACCCGAGGCAGTTTGTCTCGGGGTCATCGGCCCGCGAGGGCCGCGTTTGGGGGTCTCTCCACGTGTTCCTCTGATTAGCAGAGGACACGTGGATTTGAGGCAGGGGGGATAGAGGAAGAAAACCTCGGTAAAAAATAACCAGTAGGGGCCCGTAAGGCCAGGGCAGGCTTAGGTAGGTAGGGATGTAGGATTAGGTTAGGTATATATGTATATATATATGTGTGTGTATATATATATATATATATATTTAGGGTTGTTAGGTTGTTAGGGTTTTAGGTTAGGCTTGTTAGGTTAGATTAGGTTTAGGTTTAGGAGGGGTGTGTGGCCAGAGAACCTCCTAGTGTGCCTGACGGCTGCTGGTCCTTTCTACATTTCTCGTGGATTGGAACGGCAGTCGTTGGGCCGGTACACCCCGGGCAACTCGGGTAATAATGTCTTTTCGGGGGCATTATTACTCGTGGCTAATACTCTGGCACGCGCGTAGGGACCCGAGGCAGTTTGTCTCGGGGTTATCGGCCCGCGAGGGCCGCGTTCGGGGGTCTCAAATCCACGTGTTCCTCTGAATAGCAGAGGACACGTGGATTTGAGACGGGGGGGATAGAGGAAGAAAACCTCTTTAAAAAATCACCAGTGGCGGCCGTAAGGCCCAACAAGAGGGGGTCTCTCGCGAGACCGCCAACTCGTAACCCGGACCCGTAGGCGTCCGGAACGAGGGCCGCCACCTTTCGAGGTGGGGGTCGCGGAGAAGAAAACTCCTCAAAAAATCACTCGCTTCGTTTCCGCTCCTCGGCTCCCCTGTAGCAGGGGACTCCGAGGTTGCGGGACCGACCGTCCACTCCAACTCAGCTCTCCCACATTGGGGGACCCGGGGAGGAGTGGGCCCCCTCCAGTTTCACGTTCCCTTGCACTCCTCTGTTATCAGGGCTGGCAAGGGAACGACTACTGGAGGCTACCCTGCCGCGCAGGGTTGAAGGCTGCCAATAGCTCTGGCTATTGGCCGCATTAGGCGGGGGCACATAGGGGAGGGGAAACCTAACCCTGCCTCCGTCTTCATATCGTTACCCGTTGAGTGTCGTTGATCACGTCTAGCGGCTCAACGGGACCGAGGGGCTTGCCTTAGTTGGCCGGCCCGCGAGAAGGAAAACTCAGACCACCCAACAGCGAAGTTGTAAAAACCTCTGGGCACCTGCCGTCCCCCAGCAGTATGTAGGCCTTCCCCCGGAATGAGCGTCACCCGGGGGTCGAGTATAATTCGTCTCTAATCGTGGGAATCAAATGGAGAATTTAAAAACACAAACACCCGAAGAAGATAAGGAGAGAAAGACGGAGGAGCACGGAGGCCCATTGCGGGACTCCAAGGGGCGCTTTAAGCGTCCCTCAAGACTACTCGCCAGCGATGGCAGAGGAATGGGGGCATGTACGCCCACGTCGTTGGCGTCGACGCCTAATAGAAGCCGGAGGAGCTCAATCAGCCTCGGCGTTGAGTCCGGGTCTGAGGACCTAGACTCCCGCGACCTCAGCGGCCGGGTCTCTAGGACCCGAAAGCGTAGCAGGGGCAGGTCGCAAGAAGCGGAGCGCAGCGCACCAGCCACTAAGGTGCCTGCGAACCGGGGGGATTCGCCGTCACGATCCGTGACCCCGACCCCGTTCAATAGGCGGGCATTGGTCGCCCGCAACCGACAAGAGGGGGAGCGCGCAGCAGAACAGTTTGTTGCGCAGCTCCTGGACGAGACCCGGCACCCGAGCTCGGATGAAGACCTCGTCCAGTCCGCCGCAGACTCTGTGGCCGCCATAATTACGGTGGCCACAAAGAGTCAAAACTTGAAGGGCACCTTCACCAATGCCCTCAAGAAGGCGGCCTCTCACCTCCAGGAGGTGGTGCATACGCTCGCGGAGCGCACCACCTCCGACGAGACGAGGCGGTTGCGGGCGGCAAACGACCGCCTTGCAGGGGAGGTGGCTGAGCTCCGCGCTGAGCTCAACCAAATTCGGGAGTCTATGCGGCAGCCGAATGCCATACCTCGGCAAGCAGAGGAGCAGCGCTCCCTGCTGACTGACGCGCAGCTGCGCCAGGTCATGTCGTCCGTTGGGACAATGATCAACGCGCGGCTGGGGAGCCTGGAGGCAAGACTGCCTCCAGAACCGCGTCGCCGTCCACCACTCGCAGCGGACAACCATGCGTCCGCTGCTAGGGACCCAGTGCCCACGTCGGGCCAGCGGTCCTATGCGACGGCGGCGTCAGCGTCGGTCGGCGTCCCCGCAGAGTCGAGACCTGCGGCCGGGAAGAAGGGGACTTCCAAAGCCCCTTCCCAGTCCCAGAGGGACTTCCCGCCCTTGAGGCCGAAACCTGCGGGCCCAACTCGCGCTTCGGCGCCGAAGGAACGCGCACCCGCGTCAACCACGGGTGCGCCTCGACTGGTTTCTGTCCCTGGTCCGTCTGCGTCGTCTAATGAGGGCTGGCAGACGGCTGGGGAGAAGAGGGAGATCCGGCGTCGGAAGAGACGCGAGCGCAGGAGCGCTGCGGCTGCCGAGCGAATGAAGGAGGAGGAGAAAACGAAGAGCAGGAAGGCGAAAAAGAAGAGGCCCGGGAAGCTCCGGCCGCCAAGATCGGCCGCCGTTGTCATAACGGTGTCGCCGGAGGCGGTGGAGCGCGGCCTTTCCTATGCCGCCGTCTTTAAGAAGGCGCGGGAGAGCGTCGGTGTGGCGGACTTGGGCCCCACCGGTGCCAGGACCCGCCTCGCCCAAACGGGGGCTCGAATTCTCGAGTTCCCCGGTGCGGAGGGCGCAAAGACGGCGGACACAGTCGCAGAAAGGCTGCGAGGGTTGTTCGGGGCGGAAGAAGGCGTCAAGATCGCCAGGCCCGTGAAGTGCGCGGTATTCCGAGTCGCGGGCCTGGACGATTCGGTCACGCCTGACGACGTCCGGGAGGCTATCCAAGCCAAGACTGGATGCCGCCTGGACGACGTCAAGGTTGGCGCCATCCGCCCCGGTCCCGGCGGTGTCGGAGCCGTGGTAGCGCAGTGCCCCGTCGCAGCAGCCAATATTTTGGTGGCTGCAGGAAGGCTCCTCGTGGGCTGGAGTTCCGCCAAGGTCTCGTCGTTGGCGGTTAGGCCCGCGAGGTGCCATAAATGCATGGCCGAGGGGCACGTGCGCGCCACGTGTAGAAGTGGCTTCGACTGCAGCGGACTGTGTTTCCGCTGCGGCCAGCCGGGGCACAAGGCGACGGACTGTTCCGCCGCCCCCCATTGCCCCGCGTGTGCGGCGGGTAAATTGCCCGCCAATCACATAATGGGGCGAAGGGGATGCAACCCTCCCCGGGCTTCCAAGCCTAAAAACGTCGCGGGTAGCCAATCGACCCAAGCTACCCCCGTCGTCGTCGCCGCTCTTCCACCGTCGCGGATGGAGGAGGATGTGGTTGCAGGTACGTCGGCCCAATAATGGACCACGACTGCACCCTCCTCCTCCAGGCGAATCTCAACCACTGCGCCCGTGCGCAGGATCTCTTCCTGCAATCCATGGCGCAGTGGTCGATCGGTGTGGCCGTAGCCGCGGAGCCCTATTATGTTCCTCCCCGCCCAAATTGGCTGGGTGACTGGGACGGCTCCGTGGCAGTCGTCAGCTCCACGGCTCCGCGTTCCCCGCCCTTGTCGCTCAAAGACAAGGGCTCGGGATACGTGGCGGCCGAATGGGGGGGAATACTCGTTTTCGGGGTCTACTTCTCCCCCAACCGGAGTCTGGCTGATTTCGAGGTCTTCCTCACATCTTTGGAGACCTCGATACGGCGTTTGGCATCAGGCCGCGTCCTGGTGATGGGAGACTTCAACGCAAAGTCCGAGGCGTGGGGGTCTCCCAGAACGGACGCCCGCGGTAGAGCGGTGGAAGAGTGGGCGAGTTCGGTGGGCCTCTGTCTGCTCAACAGAGGCACCACCGACACTTGTGTTCGGCAGCAGGGCGGGTCGATAGTGGACCTCTCGTTCGCTAGCCCTGCTGTCGCACACAACGTAAGGAACTGGCGAGTCCTGGAGGAGGTCGAGACTCTCTCGGATCATCGCTATATCCGAGCAGAGATCTCCCGGAATCCCCAGGACCCAGTTAGGGGTCACATGGCGGACAGAGCTCCCCGATTTCCGCGGTGGGCTGTGGGTCGTTTGAACCGGGACCTGTTGGAGGAGGCAGCCATAGTGCAGTCGTGGCTGTCTCCGGTGCCTCCCGACGAGGGGGTCGATGCTGCGGCGGGCCGCATTCGCGTTGCGCTTACGCAGGTTTGCGATGCGGCCATGCCGCGCGTCCGACGTCGGCCTCCTAGGAAGGAGGTCTACTGGTGGTCCCGGGAGTTGGTGGACCTCCGCGAGGCCTGCATTCGTGCCCGGAGGTCCTACACCCGCAGCCGGCGGCGACGCCGCGACGATAACGGGGAGGGCCAGCTGTACGAAGCGTACCAAGCAGCGCGTGACGCTCTGAAGCTGGCCATCTGTCGCGCCAAAGAGCAGTCGCGGCAGGAGATGCTGGAGGGACTCGATCGTGACCCCTGGGGTCGCCCATACCGCGCGGCGCTGAGCAAGCTCCGCGCGACGGGCCCCCCCCTTACCGAGTCCCTTCAGCCTAGCTTCCTCACCGAAGTGGTCGAGGGCCTATTCCCGCCACAGGCGGAACACACGCCCCCGGCGATGGCCGCAGAGGCCGAAGTCCGGGAGGCCGACGAGGAGGTTCCGCCTGTCACGGAGGCGGAGATGGGGGTGGCCGTTCTGCGCATCCGCTCGAAGCGGACCGCCCCCGGGCCGGACGGAATTCCGGCCCGAGTGTTGGCCCTTGCCCTTGACCACATGGGCGACCGCCTCAGGGAACTGTTTGACGCGTGTCTATCGTCGCGGAGGTTCCCTGAGTGCTGGAAGGTGGGGAGGCTGGTGCTCCTGCCCAAGCCGGGGAGAGCCCTGGACTCGGTCGCGGCCTACAGGCCTATCGTACTGCTGGACGAGGCGGGGAAGTTGCTGGAGAGGATTCTCGCTGCCCGCATCGTCCGGCACCTCGAGGAGGTGGGGCCCGATCTGTCGGACGCCCAGTTTGGTTTCCGCGCCGGGCGTTCGACGATCGACGCCATTTTGGCCCTGAGGGCCGCGACTGAGGAAGCCGTCAGGGGAGGCGGCGTGATGTTGGCGGTGTCCTTAGACATCGCCAACGCATTTAATACTCTGCCATTCGGCAGCATCGGGGAGGCACTCCGGTTCCATGGGGTGCCCGCATACCTGAGGCTGCTGATGGCAGACTATTTGGAGCGGAGGTCCGTGTTGTGCGAGGACCGAGCAGGCGACGTCGTGCGCAGGGCGATATCGCGCGGTGTTCCACAGGGGTCCGTCCTTGGCCCTCTCCTGTGGAACATTGGCTATGACTGGGCCCTGCGCGGAGTCTTACCCCCCGGGCTGAGCGTATTCTGTTACGCTGACGACACGTTGGTAGCAGCCCGGGGTCGCAACTTTGAGGAGGCGGCTCGCCTGGCCACCACGGGGGTCTCTCAGGTGGTCGGGCGAATCGAGGCGCTGGGGCTTAAGGTGGCCCTCACCAAGACGGAGGCCCTGTTGTTCCATGGGCCCCGTCGCGGGCCACCTGCCGGCGCCTCGATCACCGTCGGCTCGGTCCTCGTACCGGTTCAGGCCCAGATGAGATATCTGGGCCTGGTGTTGGATGGACGATGGCTCTTCGACGAGCACTTCCGTCAGCTCGAGCCAAAGCTGGACGGCACGGCGTCCGCCCTGGGGCGATTATTGCCCAACCTGGGCGGACCCAGTTTGGCGTGCCGGAGGCTCTACACGGGGGTAGTCCGGTCGATGGCGCTCTACGGCGCACCGGTGTGGGCGGGGTCCCTGACCGCCCAGAACCGCGCGCGGTTAAGCCGACCGCAGCGCACTTTGGCGGTCAGGGCAATACGCGGTTACCGCACCGTGTCCGCAGACGCGGCATGCGCCCTGGCCGGTACTCCCCCGTGGGATTTGGAGGCGGAAGTGCTCGCCGACGTTTATCGTCGAGCGGCCGAATTTCGGGCAGGCGGAGGCGGTCGCCCTCTGCTCGAGCAGGTGCGCGAGTGGCGCGAGGCCGCTCGACGAGCCATCGTGGCCCGATGGTCAGTCCGGCTGGAGGCTCCACGTGCGGGTTTTCGCACGGTGGAGGCGCTCCGGCCGGTCCTTTCGTTGTGGATGTGGCGACAGCACGGGACCCTTTCCTTCCGGCTGGTGCAGGTATTATCCGGGCACGGGTGCTTCGGATACTACCTGCACAAGGTCGCGAGGAGGGAATCGAGTCCCGCCTGTCACCACTGTGATTGTGGCGAGGACACGGCGCAGCATACGCTGGAGTTCTGCCCGGCGTGGGCGCAGCAGCGTCGTGCCCTCGTCGAGACCATCGGTGCCGATCTCTCGCTATCGGCCATAATCCGCTCCATGGCCGATAGCGACAGGAATTGGAGTGCAGTCGCCTCCTTCTGCGAGAACGTCATCTCGCAGAAGGAGGCGGCGGAGCGGGCCAGGGAGGAAAGTCTCCTCGCTGACCCGATCCGTCGCCGGCGAACTGGGCGGCGTCGGCGCGCCGATGCGCGCCTGATGCCACCCTGAGTAGGGCTGAGGGTGGGAGATCGGGGTATTTACTCTCCCACCCTCACCCTTCTGCGTAGTGGCGGCGTCTCTGGTGCACCCAGACGCCGCCGCCATTGTTGGTGCCCGCAGGGCGTGGGCAGTCACTGGGTGGGTCGTTGATGTCGTATCAGGTTCCAACGGCCCACCCGTCAAGGTGAGGTGACGGTGCACAGGGGGGTTTTAGTCGGTATGCCGGTCGTGTCATCTTGACCGGTGAGCCCGACATAACCGTCCCACTGCCCCCCGAGTGGGACGGTATGCATCAGGAGCATTTCCCCCCTCAAAAAAAAAAAAAAAAAAAAAAAAAAAAAAAAAAAAAAAAAAAAAAAAAGTTTAGGTTTAGGAGGGGTGTGTGGCCAGAGAACCTCCTAGTGTGCCTGACGGCTGCTGGTCCTTTCTACATTTCTCGTGGATTGGAACGGCAGTCGTTGGGCCGGTACACCCCGGGCAACTCGGGTAATAATGTCTTTTCGGGGGCATTATTACTCGTGGCTAATACTCTGGCACGCGCGTAGGGACCCGAGGCAGTTTGTCTCGGGGTTATCGGCCCGCGAGGGCCGCGTTCGGGGGTCTCAAATCCACGTGTTCCTCTGAATAGCAGAGGACACGTGGATTTGAGACGGGGGGGATAGAGGAAGAAAACCTCTTTAAAAAATCACCAGTGGGAGCCGTAAGGCCCAACAAGAGGGGGTCTCTCGCGAGACCGCCAACTCGTAACCCGGACCCGTAGGCGTCCGGAACGAGGGCCGCCACCTTTCGAGGTGGGGGTCGCGGAGAAGAAAACTCCTTAAAAAATCACTTGCTTCGTTTCCGCTCCTCAGCTCCCCTGTAGCAGGGGACTCCGAGGTTGCGGAACCGACCGTCCACTCCAACTCAGCTCTCCCACATTGGGGGACCCGGGGAGGAGTGGGCCCCCTCCAGTTTCACGTTCCCTTGCACTCCTCTGTTATCAGGGCTGGCAAGGGAGCGACTACTGGAGGCTACCCTGCCGCGCAGGGTTGAAGGCTGCCAATAGCTCTGGCTATTGGTCGCATTAGGCGGGGGCACATAGGGGAGGGGAAACCTAACCCTGCCTCCGTCTTCATATCGTTACCCGTTGAGTGTCGTTGATCACGTCTAGCGGCTCAACGGGACCGAGGGGCTTGCCTTAGTTGGCCGGCCCGCGAGAAGGAAAACTCAGACCACCCAACAGCGAAGTTGTAAAAACCTCTGGGCACCTGCCGTCCCCCAGCAGTATGTAGGCCTTCCCCCGGAATGAGCGTCACCCGGGGGTCGAGTATAATTCGTCTCTACTCGTGGGTATAACATGGAAAATTTAAAATTACAAACACCAGTAGATGTTAAGGAGAAGAATATGGAAGAGCACGGAATCCCATTGCGGGACTCCAAGGGGCGCTTTAAGCGTCCCTCAAGATTACTTGCCAGCGATGGCAAAGGAATGGGGGCATGTACGCCCACGTCGTTGGCGTCGACGCCTGACAGAAGCCGGAGGAGCTCTGTCAGCCTCGGCGTCGAGTCCGGGTCCGAGGACCTGGACTCCCACGACCTCAGCGGCCGGGCTTCTATGACCCGGAAGCGCAGCAGGTCGCAAGAAGTAGTGGAGAGCAGCGCACCAGCCACTAAGGTGCCTGCGAACCGGGGGGTATCGCCGTCACGATCCGTGACCCCGACTCCATTCAATAGGCGGGCATTGGTCGCCCGCAACCGACAAGAGGGGGAGCGCGCAGCAGAACAATTTGTTGCGCAGCTCCTGGACGAGTCCCGGCACCCGAGCTCGGATGTAGACCTCGTCCAGTCCGCCGCAGACTCTGTGGCCGCCATAATTACGGTGGCCACAAAGAGTCAAAACTTGAAGGGCACTTTCACCAATGCCCTCAAGAAGGCGGCCTCTCACCTCCAGGAGGTGGTGCATACGCTCGCGGAGCGCACCACCTCCGACGAGACGAGGCGGTTGCGGGCGGCAAACGACCGCCTTGCAGGGGAGGTGGCTGAGCTCCGCGCTGAGCTCAGCCAAATTCGGGAGTCCATGCGGCAGCCGAATGCCTTACCTCGTCAAGCAGAGGAGCAGCGCTCCCTGCTGACCGACGCGCAGCTGCGCCAGGTCATGTCGTCCGTTGGGACAATGATCAACGCGCGGCTGGGGAGCCTGGAGGCAAGACTGCCTCCAGAACCGCGTCGCCGTCCACCGCTCGCAGCGGACAACCTCGCGTCCGCTGCTAGGGACCCAGTACCCACGTCGGGCCAGCGGTCCTATGCGACGGCGGCGTCAGCGTCGATCAGCGTCCCCGCAGGATCGAGACCTGCGGCCGGGAAGAAGGGGACTTCCAAAGCCCCTTCCCAGTCCCAGAGGGACTTCCCGCCCTTGAGGACGACACCTGCGGGCTCAACTCGCAACACGGCGCCGAAGCAACGTGCACCCTTATCAACGGGTGCGCCACGACAGGCCTCAGTCCCTGGTCCGTCTGCGCCTGCCAATGAGGGCTGGCAGACGGCTGGGGAGAAGAAGGAGTTTCGGCGTCAGAAGAGGCGCGAGCGCAGGAGCGCTGCGAGGGCTGCGGCTGCCGAGCGGAAGGAAGGGCAGAGCAAAAAGGCCAAAAAGAAGAGGCCCGGGAAGCTCCGACCGCCAAGATCGGCCGCCGTTGTCATAACGGTGTCGCCGGAGGCGGTGGAGCGCGGCCTTTCATACGCCGCCGTCTTCAAGAAGGCGCGGGAGAGCGTCGGTGTGGCGGACTTGGGCCCCACCGGTGCCAGGACCCGCCTCGCCCAAACGGGGGCTCGAATTCTCGAGTTCCCCGGTGCGGAGGGCGCAAAGACGGCGGACACAGTCGCAGAAAGGCTGCGAGGGTTGTTTGGGGCGGAAGAAGGCGTCAAGATCGCCAGGCCCGTGAAGTGCGCGGAATTCCGAGTCGCTGGCCTGGACGATTCGGTCACGCCTGACGACGTCCGGGAGGCTATCCAAGTCAAAACTGGATGCCGCCTGGACGACGTCAAGGTTGGCGCCATCCGCCCCGGTCCCGGCGGTGTCGGAGCCGTGGTAGCGCAGTGCCCCGTCGCAGCAGCCAACACTTTGGTGGCTGCAGGAAGGCTCCTCGTGGGCTGGAGTTCCGCCAAGGTCTCCTCGTTGGCGGCTAGGCCCGCGAGGTGCCATAAATGCATGGCCGAGGGGCACTTGCGCGCCACTTGTAGAAGTGGCTTCGACTGCAGCGGACTGTGCTTCCGCTGCGGCCAGCCGGGGCACAAGGCGACGGACTGTTCCGCCGCCCCCCATTGCCCCGCATGTGCGGCGGGTAAATTGCCCGCCGATCATTTAATGGGGCGAAGGGGATGCAACCCTCCCCGGGCTTCCAAGCCCAAAAACGTCGCGGGTAGCAAATCGACCCAAGCTACCCCCGTCGTCGTCGCCGCTCTTCCACCGTCGCGGATGGAGGAGGATGTGGTTGCAGGTACGTCGGCCCAATAATGGACCACGACTGCACCCTCCTCCTCCAGGCGAACCTCAACCACTGCGCCGGTGCGCAGGATCTCTTCCTGCAATCCATGGCGCAGTGGTCGATCGGTGTGGCCGTAGCCGCGGAGCCCTATTATGTTCCTCCCCGCCCAAATTGGGTGGGTGACTGGGACGGCTCCGTGGCAGTCGTCAGCTCCACGGCTCCGCGTTCCCCGCCCTTGTCGCTCAAAGACAAGGGCTCGGGATACGTGGCGGCCGAATGGGGGGGATTACTCGTTTTCGGGATCTACTTCTCCCCCAACCGGAGTCTGGCTGATTTCGAGGTCTTCCTCACATCTCTGGAGACCTCGATACGGCGTTTGGCATCAAGCCGCGTCCTGGTGATGGGAGACTTCAACGCAAAGTCCGAAGCGTGGGGGTCTCCCAGAACGGACGCCCGCGGTAGAGCGGTGGAAGAGTGGGCGAGTTCGGTGGGCCTCTGTCTGCTCAACAGAGGCACCACCGACACTTGTGTTCGGCAGCGGGGCGGGTCGATAGTGGACCTCTCGTTCGCTAGCCCTGCTGTCGCACACAACGTAAGGAACTGGCGAGTCCTGGAGGAGGTCGAGACTCTCTCGGATCATCGCTATATCCGAGCAGAGATCTCCCGGAATCCCCAGGACCCAGTTAGGGGTCACAGGGCGGACAGAGCTCCCCGATTTCCGCGGTGGGCTGTGGGTCGTTTGAACCGGGACCTGTTGGAGGAGGCAGCCATAGTGCAGTCGTGGCTGTCTCCGGTGCCTCCCGACGAGGGGGTCGATGCTGCGGCGGACCGCATTCGCGTTGCGCTTACGCAGGTTTGCGATGCGGCCATGCCGCGCGTCCGACGTCGGCCTCCTAGGAAGGAGGTCTACTGGTGGTCCCGGGAGTTGGTGGACCTCCGCGAGGCCTGCATTCGTGCCCGGAGGTCCTACACCCGCAGCCGGCGGCGACGCCGCAACGATAACGGGGAGGGCCAGCTGTACGAAGCGTACCAAGCGGCGCGTGACGCTCTGAAGCTGGCCATCTGTCGCGCCAAAGAGCAGTCGCGGCAGGAGATGCTGGAGGGACTCGATCGTGACCCCTGGGGTCGCCCATACCGCGCGGCGCTGAGCAAGCTCCGCGCGACGGGCCCCCCCCTTACCGAGTCCCTTCAGCCTAGCTTCCTCACCGAAGTGGTCGAGGGCCTATTCCCGCCACAGGCGGAACACACGCCCCCGGCGATGGCCGCAGAGGCCGAAGTCCGGGAGGCCGACGAGGAGGAGGTGGTGGTTCCGCCTGTCACGGAGGCGGAGATGGGGGCGGCCGTTCTGCGCATCCGCTCGAAGCGGACCGCCCCCGGGCCGGACGGAATTCCGGCCCGAGTGTTGGCCCTTGCCCTTGACCACATGGGCGACCGCCTCAGGGAACTGTTTGACGCGTGTCTGTCGTCGAGGAGGTTCCCTGAGTGCTGGAAGGTGGGGAGGCTGGTGCTCCTGCCCAAGCCGGGGAGAGCCCTGGACTTGGTCGCGGCCTACAGGCCTATCGTACTGCTGGACGAGGCGGGGAAGTTGCTGGAGAGGATTCTCGCTGCCCGCATCGTCCGGCACCTCGAGGAGGTGGGGCCCGATCTGTCGGACGCCCAGTTTGGTTTCCGTGCCGGGCGTTCGACGATCGACGCCATTTTGGCCCTGAGGGCCGCGACCGAGGAAGCCGTCAGAGGAGGCGGCGTGATGTTGGCGGTGTCCTTAGACATCGCCAACGCATTTAATACTCTGCCATTCGGCAGCATCGGGGAGGCACTCCGGTTCCATGGGGTGCCCGCATACCTGAGGCTGCTGATGGCAGACTATTTGGAGCGGAGGTCCGTGCTGTGCGAGGACCGAGCAGGCGACGTCGTGCGCAGGGCGATATCGCGCGGTGTTCCACAGGGGTCCGTCCTTGGCCCTCTCCTGTGGAACATCGGCTATGACTGGGCCCTGCGCGGAGTCTTGCCCCCCGGGCTGAGCGTATTCTGTTACGCTGACGACACGCTGATAGCAGCCCGGGGTCGCAACTTTGAGGAGGCGGCTCGCCTGGCCACCACGGGGGTCTCTCAGGTGGTCGGGCGAATCGAGGCGCTGGGGCTTAAGGTGGCCCTCACCAAGACGGAGGCCCTGTTGTTCCATGGGCCCCGTCGCGGGCCGCCTGCCGGCGCCTCGATCACCGTCGGCTCGGTCCTCGTACCGGTTCAGGCCCAGATGAGATATCTGGGCCTGGTGTTGGATGGACGATGGCTCTTCGACGAGCACTTCCGACAGCTCGAGCCCAAGCTGGACGGCGCGGCGTCCGCCCTGGGGCGATTATTGCCCAACCTGGGCGGACCCAGTTTGGCGTGCCGGAGGCTCTACACGGGGGTAGTCCGGTCGATGGCGCTGTACGGCGCACCGGTGTGGGCGGGGTCCCTGACCGCCCAGAACCGCGCGCGGTTAAGCCGACCGCAGCGCACTTTGGCGGTCAGGGCAATACGCGGCTACCGCACCGTGTCCGCAGACGCGGCATGCGCGCTGGCCGGTACTCCCCCGTGGGATTTGGAGGCGGAAGTGCTCGCCGACGTTTATCGTCGAGCGGCCGAATTTCGGGCAGGCGGAGGCGGTCGCCCTCTGCCCGAGCAGGTGCGCGAGTGGCGCGAGGCCGCTCGCCGAGCCATCGTGGCCCGATGGTCAGTCCGGCTGGAGGCTCCACGTGCCGGTTTTCGCACGGTGGAGGCGCTCCGGCCGGTCCTCTCGTTGTGGGTGTGGCGACAGCACGGGACCCTTTCCTTCCGGCTGGTGCAGGTATTATCCGGGCACGGGTGCTTCGGATACTACCTGCACAAGGTCGCGAGGAGGGAATCGAGTCCCGCCTGTCACCACTGTGATTGTGGCGAGGACACGGCGCAGCATACGCTGGAGTTCTGCCCGGCGTGGGCGCAGCAGCGTCGTGCCCTCGTCGAGACCATCGGTGCGGATCTCTCGCTATCGGCCATAATCCGCTCCATGGCCGATAGCGACAGGAATTGGAACGCAGTCGCCTCCTTCTGCGAGAACGTCATCTCGCAGAAGGAGGCGGCGGAGCGGGCCAGGGAGGAAAGTCTCCTCGCTGACCCGATCCGTCGCCGGCGAACTGGGCGGCGTCGGCGCGCCGATGCGCGCCTGATGCCACCCTGAGTAGGGCTGAGGGTGGGAGATCGGGGTCTTTACTCTCCCACCCTCACCCTTCTGCGTAGTGGCGGCGTCTCTGGTGCACCCAGACGCCGCCGCCATTGTTGGTGCCCGCAGGGCGTGGGCAGTCACTGGGTGGGTCGTTGATGTCGTATCAGGTTCCAACGGCCCACCCGTCAAGGTGAGGTGACGGTGCACAGGGGGGTTTTAGTCGGTATGCCGGTCGTGTCATCTTGACCGGTGAGCCCGACATAACCGTCCCACTGCCCCCCGAGTGGGACGGTATGCATCAGGAGCATTTCCCCCCTCAAAAAAAAAAAAAAAAAAAAAAAAAAGGTTTAGGTTTAGGAGTCCTGCCCAGGTAGGCGATTTTGGGGTGTTGGGGCGGGTGGATTGGTCCAACATGGACCCCCATCCGGCCCAACACGGGGGGATAGAGGAAGACAACCTCTCTAAAAAATCACTAGTGGTGGCCGTTAGGCCGGTTTGGGAAGCTTAGGCTTCCTGCCCAGTCGGGCGGTTTTGGGGCGGGTGGATCGGTCCAGCATGGACCCCCATCCGGCCCAACCCGTAATCCTGAACTGACAGGACCGGGGGCCTTTGGGCTGCGAGGAAGAAAACCTCTATAAAAATCACCAGTGGGGCCTGTAAGGCCCGGGCGGGAGCACATTGGGGAGGGGAAACCCAATCCTGCTCCAATAAACTCGTTACCCGTTGAGTGTCGTTGAACATGTCTAGCGGCTCAACGGGACCGAGGGGCTTGCCTTAGTTGGCCGGCCCGCGAGAAGGAAAACTCACACCACCCAACAGCGAAGTTGTAAAAACCTCTGGGCACCTGCCGTCCCCCAGCAGTATATAGGCCTTCCCCCGGAATGAGCGTCACCCGGGGGTCGATTTTAGTTCGTCTCTTCTCGTGGGAACAGTATGGAAAATTTAATGTCAAAAAACCCAGAAGATGAGAAGATGGAGAAGACGGAGGAGCGCGGAGTGCCTTTGCGCGACTCCAAAGGGCGCTTTAAGCGCCCTTTACGACCACGCACCAGCGATGCTGGAGCTGGCGCATCAACACCTGACGGAAGCCGGAGGAGCTCCGTCAGCGTCGAGTCTGGATCCGAGGCGGGCTCCGGCTCTGAGGCCAGTCGGCCTCAGAGCCGGTGCTCGTCGGCGGCTCGACGGGAGAGGGAGGAGGGGGGGGATAGCCCTGCTTCCCTCTCCCGCAAGCTTAGGGCGACGCCCGGCGCTTCCGCGAAGCGCCGGAAGACGTCGCATCCCGTGCCAACGCGTTCGTGCTCGGACACGGAGGTGGAGGTAGTGGAGGGGATGCCCTGTCGGGAAAGGGCTGGTTCCCCGATGCCGCCTCCCTCCACGAGGAGGCTCCCCGGGCAGCCTTTGCCTGCCCGTCGAGACATCTCGAAGACGGCTGGGGTCGCGGATGCGTCCCCCTTGGGAGAGGACTCGGTTGCCGACCTCAGGCAACGGTTCGAGGCTGGCGCCGAGACCGTGTTGAGGGTGGCGGCCCGGTCCGGCAACCTAAAGGGGGGATTCGTCCGCGACCTCAAACAGGCTACGGAGGACATGAGGGAGGCCTTCTTCGGCATGTGGGGACGGGCTTCCTCCGACCTCCAGAGGCGCTGGAGGTCGGAGAACGAGGGGCTGCATAGGCAGCTCGCGGAGCTCCGAGCGGAGGTGGCGGCCATGAAGGCGGCCGCTGCCACTGCCGCTCGGGCCAACGCCGCCAAGACGCCCTCGGCCGCCGCCGGGGCGCCTGCCGGGAGGCCACGGGAGGAGTTCCCACCCCTCCCGCGGCGCACAGCGCGGCCCCTCACCCCCGCGGAGGACCGGCGTCCCGCCTGGGCGGACGAACTGATGCGGGCCACGGTGGCTCAGGCGCGCAACGTAGTTGATGCGTGCCTGGCCAACTATGGCCTCGCGCCCGTTCCCACCCTGGGCCCTCCGCTCGGGGGCCGCCCCCGGATGGTCGGAGGCACGCCGGCTGGCCCGGCGCCCTCCAGTCCACCGGTTGCGCGGCAGACATCTGCCCCCACACCATCGGCCTCCTCTTCTAAGGGGAAGGGGAAGGGCAAGGGAAGGGCGACCGCCGCTGTGGCGCCGCGGCGCCCCGCCTCCCAGCCCCAACCCGCCCCGGTGGCCTCTACTTCGGCTGAGCAGCCGTGGACAGAGGTCGTCGGGAAGAAGAGGAGGAAGAAGAAGAAGAAGAAGGCCTCCCAGGCTCCCCCGGTGAGCAAGAAGAAGGGCCTCCGCCCAGCTGACCTGCGCCCCCCGCGCTCCACCGCCATTGTGGTGGAGCTGACAGAGGAGGGGCTCCGGCAGGGCGGCAGCTATGCGGGCGTCCTCCGGCAGGCCACTCAGGCTATGAGAGACAATCTCGCCGAGATGGGCCTCGCCGGAGGCGTCCAATTCAAGGTTGCCGCCACTGGGGCCAGAATTCTGGAGGTCCCAGGTGCCACCTCCGGCGACAAGACGGACAGGGTAGCGGATAAACTCCGCTCCCTGTTCTCGCCTGAGGAGGTCAAGATCTCCCGCCCGGTGAAGTCCGCAGAAATGCGGATAACCGGGCTGGACGACTCGGCCTCCTCTGAGGATGTCGCCGCTGCGGTGGCACAAGCCGGAGCCTGCCCCCTGGTGCAGGTCAGGGTGGGGGAGATGCGCCGCGGCGATAGTGGCCTGTGCACGGTGGTGGTGCGCTGCCCCATCGCCGCGGCGAAAAAGGTGGCGGCCGGCCGTTTGCTGGTCGGGATGGTCTCAGCTCAGGTGAATCTCCTGGAGCCGAGGCCTAGGCGGTGCTACCGCTGCCTCGAACCGGGGCACGTGAGGCAGCAATGCACCGCCGAAACTGACCGCAGCGATCTCTGCTATCGCTGCGGTCAGCCCGGCCACAAGGCCGCCGCCTGCTCCGCCGCAAAACCTTCCTGCAGCCTCTGTTCTGCTGCAGGAAAGCCGGCGGAGCACCGGATGGGGAGCAAATCTTGCTCCCCACCGAAACGACGTAGGGCCAGAGGGGCGGTCGCCGGGACTCCGGCCGCCCCGGCCCCGTCCCAAGCAGGGAGCAGTACGGAGGCGATGGACACATAATTAATTATGGCCCATCGCCTCCTACAGGTGAATATTAACCACTCCGCCAGGGCGCAGGATATCTTGCTGCAGCACATGGCGGAGTGGTCAATAGACATCGCCGTGGTCGCCGAGCCTTACTGCGTCCCCAGCCGACACAACTGGTTTGGGGACCTCGGAGGCTCGGCGGCCATTGTTTCGTCCGGACCCTCGCTCCTGGTGATGACAGACAGGGGCGAGGGTTATATATGTGTTGATTGGGAGGGAACCGTCCTGATCGGGGTGTACTTTTCTCCGAACCGGCGCCTCGCCGAGTTTGAGCAATTTTTGGGCGCGGTGGGGGCCGTTATTAACCGGTACCCATCGCGTCCGATCGTGGTGGCGGGGGACTTCAATGCCAAATCAACGGCTTGGGGATCCCCTGTCACCGACGCTCGCGGCGACGCGCTGGAGGAGTGGGCGATTGCGACCGGTCTCGTGGTCCTTAACCGGGGATCGGTCGCCACGTGCGTGCGCTGGCAGGGCGAGTCCATTGTGGACATTTCGTTCGCAAGCCCTGCCGTAGCGCGCCGCGTCCGGGACTGGCAAGTGCTGGTCGAGGCGGAGTCATTGTCGGACCACCGTTACGTGCGGTTCGACATCTCCGCCTCGCCGGCGATCCCGGACGATCGCCCGAGGAGAGTGCACACCCCGTCGTCCCCACGATGGGCGTTGAAACGTCTCAACGTAGACGTGCTGGTGGAAGCCTCCATCGTCCAGGCCTGGACCCCAATGGGCGAAGGGCCTGTGGAGGTTGAGCTAGAGGCGGAGTGGTTCCGGGGCGCGATGACGCGGATTTGCGACGCGTCGATGCCCCGGGCCAGTGCTCGACCTCCTAGGCGTCAGGTGTACTGGTGGTCTGACGACATTAGTCAGAAACGCGCCGCTTGCATTGCGGCGCGTCGCCAGTACACTAGGTACCGCCGACGCAGGCGGTACCGTGACCCGACCGTGGAGGCACGGCTGCGGGGCGATTACGTACAGCGGAAGCACGCCCTGCAGTCCGCCATCAGTGAGGCCAAAACCCAAAGATGGGAAGAGTTCCTGGGGACTCTCGAGGCAGATCCGTGGGGCCGCCCGTACAAGGCGGTCAGGGGCAAGTTGCGCCCCTGGGCCCCACCGGTCACCGAGAGTCTCCAGCCCCGGCAATTAGAGGAGGTGGTCTCCGCTCTCTTTCCTTCGAGAGCGGAGCACACGCCTCCCGAAATGGCGCCGCCCGATATTGAGGAGGGCGGTGCCGATGCCGGGGCGCCAGAGGTTACAATGGCGGAGCTCGGCGCGGCAATGGTTCGGCTCCGGGGCAAAAACACCGCCCCGGGGCCGGACGGAATTCCTGGCCGCGCCTGGGTTTTGGCCTACGACGCCCTAGGGGACCGGCTCCTCAGGCTGTTTAGCGCCTGTTTGGAGTCGGGACGGTTCCCTGCCATGTGGAAGACGGGTAAGCTGGTCCTCCTGAGAAAGGAGGGCCGCCCCGCGGACTCTCCCTCCGCGTACCGCCCCATAGTGCTGTTGGATGAGGTGGGCAAGCTCTTTGAGCGTGTAGTGGTTGCCCGCCTCTCCAGGCACCTGGTGCGGGTGGGCCCCGACTTGTCCGAACGGCAGTTCGGATTCCGAGAGGGCCGATCGACGATTGACGCAATCAATCGCGTCAAGGCCCTCTCGGATGAGGCGGTCGCCTCGCGCGGGGTGGTGTTGGCGGTGTCCTTGGACATCGCCAACGCGTTCAACACCCTGCCGTGGGCGACTATTAGGGAGGCGCTCCGATTTCATGGAGTGCCTCCCTACCTGCGCCGAATAGTCGGGGACTACCTGCACCAGAGAAGCGTATTCTGTGTGGGGCGGAACGGAGAGACGTTCCGGAGGGAGGTGTCGTGCGGTGTTCCGCAGGGTTCCGTTCTTGGACCGATCCTGTGGAACATCGGCTACGACTGGGTTCTGCGGGGCGCCCTGCCCCCGGGCGTCGGCGTAACTTGTTACGCCGACGACACGCTGGTCACGGCCCGGGGAGAGGATTACGGGGCAGCTGCCCGTCTTGCCACGGCAGGGGTGGCCCTGGTTGTCGGTAGAATTAGGATGTTGGGACTGGAGGTGGCGCTGGAAAAGTCCGAGGCCCTGTTATTTCATGGGCCTCGGCGGGCGCCGCCACCAGATGCCCACATCATAGTTGGAGGGGTCCGCATCGGGGTGGAGCCGAGTATGAAATACTTGGGGCTCCACCTCGACGGCCGCTGGAACTTTCGCGTCCATTTTAGCCGCCTGGCCCCCCGGCTGATGTCGGCGGCGGGAGCGCTTAGCTCTCTGCTGCCGAATATCGGGGGGCCGAGTGTCGTCTGCCGCCGCCTCTATTTGGGGGTGGTGCGGTCGATGGCCCTTTACGGGTCGCCCATTTGGGCCGGCGCCCTCGATCGCCGAAACATCGCCCTCTTGAGGAAACCTCAGAGGGCGATGGCGATCAGGGTGTCGCGGGCGTACCGCACCGTCTCCTTTGAGGCGGCGTGCATCCTGGCGGCATCGCCGCCCTGGGATTTGGAGGCGGAGGTCCAAGCGTCGGTGTATCACTGGCGCGTGGACCTCCGGCTCCATGGTGAGGAACCCACTCACGGGGCGGTGGAGACGCGAAGGTCCCAGGCTCGACTGGTCCTCGAGGCCAAGTGGGAGGAAAGGCTGGCCCAGCCCCGCTACGGGGTGAGGACCGTCGAGGCTGTCCGTCCGGTGCTAAGGCAATGGATGGACAGACGGCGCGGACCGCTCACCTACCGGCTTACTCAGGTGCTCTCCGGACACGGCTGTTTCGGAGAGTACCTGTGCAAGATAGCCGGTAGGGAGCCGACAACCAGGTGTCACCACTGCGAGGAGTGCGACCGGGACACGGCGCAGCACACGCTGGAGGAGTGTCCAGCGTGGGCCGAGGAGCGCTGTGCCCTGGTCGCCGTGATTGGCCCCGACCTCTCGTTGCCGACCGTCGTATCCATGATGGTCGGCGACGACAGGTGCTGGGGCGCAATGAGGTCCTTCTGCGAGGCTGTCATCTCGCAGAAGGAGGCGGCGGAGCGGGGGCGTGAGGAAGATCCTTACGCCCCGGACATCCGCCGCCGGAGGAGGGGGCGCAGGAGACGCGCTTATGTCGCTCTCCTGCCCCCCACCTAAGGGTTCTGGGTGGCAAGGCCTCAGGGGACCCTGCCACCCGTGAGTAAGAACCCATAGAGGGCGCGCGCGGTGTTCCCGCGCGCCTTCTAGCGTCGAAAGGGGAGAGCTGTGAAATGCTCTCCCCCGGGGACGAGAGGAGGTCGGGTCCCATTGACCCGGCCGGCACCCACACGGGGGGGCCTGCTATGGATGAATCTTTTTAGACTCCCAACAGGCCCCCCCCATTGGGTGGGAGAGGGAACACCCCAGGTTTTTTTAGTGGGTATCCCAGCACTAGGCTGGTGAGTCCCACACGCCCCGCCGGTGCCGTCCCCTAGCCGGCGGGTAGTGCATCAAGCATTTTTTCCTGGGCAACAAAAAAAAAAAAAAAAAAAAAAAAAAAAAAAAAAAAAAGGATCGATTAAACCTTCCTGGGGACTCTCGAGGCAGATCCGTGGGGCCGCCCGTACAAGGCGGTCAGGGGCAAGTTGCGCCCCTGGGCCCCACCGGTCACCGAGAGTCTCCAGCCCCGGCAATTAGAGGAGGTGGTCTCCGCTCTCTTTCCTTCGAGAGCGGAGCACACGCCTCCCGAAATGGCGCCGCCCGATATTGAGGAGGGCGGTGCCGATGCCGGGGCGCCAGAGGTTACAATGGCGGAGCTCGGCGCGGCAATGGTTCGGCTCCGGGGCAAAAACACCGCCCCGGGACCGGACGGAATTCCTGGCCGCGCCTGGGTTTTGGCCTACGACGCCCTAGAGGACCGGCTCCTCAGGCTGTTTAGCGCCTGTTTGGAGTCGGGACGGTTCCCTGCCATGTGGAAGACGGGTAAGCTGGTCCTCCTGAGAAAGGAGGGCCGCCCCGCGGACTCTCCCTCCGCGTACCGCCCCATAGTGCTGTTGGATGAGGTGGGCAAGCTCTTTGAGCGTGTAGTGGTTGCCCGCCTCTCCAGGCACCTGGTGCGGGTGGGCCCCGACTTGTCCGAACTGCAGTTCGGATTCCGAGAGGGCCGATCGACGATTGACGCGATCAGTCGCGTCAAGGCCCTCTCGGATGAGGCGGTCGCCTCGCGCGGGGTGGTGTTGGCGGTGTCCTTGGACATCGCCAACGCGTTCAACACCCTGCCGTGGGCGACTATTAGGGAGGCGCTCCGATTTCATGGAGTGCCTCCCTACCTGCGCCGAATAGTCGGGGACTACCTGCACCAGAGGAGCGTATTCTGTGTGGGGCGGAACGGAGAGACGTTCCGGAGGGAGGTGTCGTGCGGTGTTCCGCAGGGTTCCGTTCTTGGACCGATCCTGTGGAACATCGGCTACGACTGGGTTTTGCGGGGCGCTCTGCCCCCGGGCGTCGGCGTAACTTGTTACGCCGACGACACGCTGGTCACGGCCCGGGGAGAGGATTACGGGGCAGCTGCCCGTCTTGCCACGGCAGGGGTGGCCCTGGTTGTCGGTAGAATTAGGATGTTGGGACTGGAGGTGGCGCTGGAAAAGTCCGAGGCCCTGTTATTTCATGGGCCTCGGCGGGCGCCGCCACCAGATGCCCACATCATAGTTGGAGGGGTCCGCATCGGGGTGGAGCCGAGTATGAAATACTTGGGGCTCCACCTCGACGGCCGCTGGAACTTTCGCGTCCATTTTAGCCGCCTGGCCCCCCGGCTGATGTCGGCGGCGGGAGCGCTTAGCTCTCTGCTGCCGAATATCGGGGGGCCGAGTGTCGTCTGCCGCCGCCTCTATTTGGGGGTGGTGCGGTCGATGGCCCTTTACGGGTCGCCCATTTGGGCCGGCGCCCTCGATCGCCGAAACATCGCCCTCTTGAGGAAACCTCAGAGGGCGATGGCGATCAGGGTGTCGCGGGCGTACCGCACCGTCTCCTTTGAGGCGGCGTGCATCCTGGCGGCATCGCCGCCCTGGGATTTGGAGGCGGAGGTCCAAGCGTCGGTGTATCACTGGCGCGTGGACCTCCGGCTCCATGGTGAGGAACCCACTCACGGGGCGGTGGAGACGCGAAGGTCCCAGGCTCGACTGGTCCTCGAGGCCAAGTGGGAGGAAAGGCTGGCCCAGCCCCGCTACGGGGTGAGGACCGTCGAGGCTGTCCGTCCGGTGCTAAGGCAGTGGATGGACAGACGGCGCGGACCGCTCACCTACCGGCTTACTCAGGTGCTCTCCGGACACGGCTGTTTCGGAGAGTACCTGTGCAAGATAGCCGGTAGGGAGCCGACAACCAGGTGTCACCACTGCGAGGAGTGCGACCGGGACACGGCGCAGCACACGCTGGAGGAGTGTCCAGCGTGGGCCGAGGAGCGCTGTGCCCTGGTCGCCGTGATTGGCCCCGACCTCTCGTTGCCGACCGTCGTATCCATGATGGTCGGCGACGACAGGTGCTGGGGCGCAATGAGGTCCTTCTGCGAGGCTGTCATCTCGCAGAAGGAGGCGGCGGAGCGGGGGCGTGAGGAAGATCCTTACGCCCCGGATACCCAGGAAAAATGCTTGATGCACTACCCGCCGGCACTAGGGGACGGCACCGGCGGGGCGTGTGGGACTCACCAGCCGAGTGCTGGTATACCCACTAAAAAACCTGGGGTGTTCCCTCTCTCACCCAATGGGGGGGGGGGCAATTGGGAGTCTGAAAAGATTCATCCATAGCAGGCGTCCCCGTGTGGGTGTGGGCCGGGTCGAACGGACCCGACCACCACTCGTCCCCGGGGGAGAGCAATTCACTGCTCTCCCCTTTCAACGTTAGAAGGCGTGCGGAAACACCGCGCGCGCCCTCTATGGGTTCTTAACTCACGGGTGGCAGGGTTTTCTGAGGCCTTGCCACCCAGAACCTTTAGGTGGGGGGCAGGAGAGCGACATAAGCGCGTCTCCTGCGCCCTCTTCTCCGGCGGCGGACGTCCGCGGCGTAAGGATCTTCCTCACGCCCCCGCTCCGTCGCCTCCTTCTGCAAGATGACAGCCTCGCAGAAGGACCTCATTGCGCCCCAGCACCTGTCGTCGCCGACCATCATGGATACGTCGGTCGGCAACGAGAGGTCGGGGCCAATCACGGCGACCAGGGCACAGCGCTCCTCGGCCCACGCCGGACACTCCTCCAGCGTGTGCTGCGCCGTGTCCCGGTCGCACTCCTCGCAGTGGTGACACCTTGTTGTCGGCTCCGTACCGGCTATCTTGCACAGGTACTCTCCGAAACAGCCGTGTCCGGAGAGCACCTGAGTAAGCCGGTAGGTGAGCGGTCCGCGCCGTCTGTCCGTCCACTGCCTTAGCACTGGACGGACAGCCTCGACGGTCCTCACCCCGTAGCGGGGCAGGGCCAGTCGCTCCTCCCACTTGGCCTCGAGGACCAGTCGAGCCTCGAACCTTCGCGTCTCCACCGCTCTGTGAGTGGGTTCCTCACCATGGAGCCGGAGGTCCGCGCGCCAGTGATACACCGACGCTTGGACCTCCGCCTCCAAATCCCAGGGCGGCGATGCCGCCAAGACGCACGCCGCCTCAAAGGAGACGGTGCGGTACGCCCGCGACACCCTGATCGCCATCGCCCTCTGAGGTTTCCTCAGGAGGGCGATGTTTCGGCGATCGAGGGCGCCGGCCCAAATGGGCGACCCGTAGAGGGCCATCGACCGCACCACCCCCAAATAGAGGCGGCGGCAGACGACACTCGGCCCCCCCGATATTCAGCAGCAGAGAGCTAAGCGCTCCCGCCGCCGACATCAGCCGGGGGCCAAGGCGGCTAAAATGGACGCGAAAGTTCCAGCGGCCGTCGAGGTGGAGCCCCAAGTATTTCATACTCGGCTCCACCCTGATGCCGGACCCCTCCAACTATGATGTGGGCATCTGGTGGCGGCGCCCGCCGAGGCCCATGAAATAACAGGGCCTCGGACTTTTCCAGCGCCACCTCCAGTCCCAACATCCTAATTCTACCGACAACCAGGGCCACCCCTGCCGTGGCAAGACGGGCAGCTGCCCCGTAATCCTCTCCCCGGGCCGTGACCAGCGTGTCGTCGGCGTAACAAGTTACGCCGACGCCCGCGGGCAGGGCGCCCCGCAGCACCCAGTCGTAGCCGATGTTCCACAGGATCGGTCCAAGAACGGAACCCTGTGGAACACCGCACGACACCTCCCTCCGGAACGTCTCTCCGTTCCGCCCCACACAGAATACACTTCTCTGGTGCAGGTAGTCCCCGACTATTCGGCGCAGGTAGGGAGACACCCCATGAAATCGGAGCGCCTCCCTAATAGTCGCCCACGGCAGGGTGTTGAACGCGTTGGCGATGTCCAAGGACACCGCCAACACCACCCCGCGCGAGGCGACCGCCTCTTCCGAGAGGGCCTGGACGCGACTGAACGCGTCACTCATCGATCGGCCCTCTCGGAATCCGAACTGATATTCGGACAAGTCGGGGCCCACCCGCACCAGGTGCCTGGAGAGGCGGGCAACCACTACACGCTCAAAGAGTTTGCCCACCTCATCCAACAGCACTATGGGGCGGTACGCGGAGGGAGAGTCCGCGGGGTGGCCCTCCTTTCTCAGGAGGACCAGCTTACCCGTCTTCCACATGGAAGGGAACCGTCCCGACTCCAAACAGGCGCTAAATAGCCTGAGGAGCCGGTCCCCTAGGGCGTCGTAGGCCAAAACCAAGGCGCGGCCAGGAATTCCGTCCGGCCCCGGGGCGGTGTTTTTGCCCCGGAGCCGCACCATTGCCGCGCCGAGCTCCACCATTGTTAATATTGGCGCCCCGGCATCGGCACGGGATTACGGGAGGTGTGTGCTCCGCTCTCGAAGGAAAGAGAGCGGAGACCACCCCCTCCAATTGCCGGGGCTGGAGACTCTCGGTGACCGGTGGGGCCCAGAGCGCAACTTGCCCCTGACCGCCTTATACGGACGGCCCCATGGATCTGCCTCGAGAGTCCCTAGGAACTCTTCCCATCTTTGGACTTTGGTGGCCAGTCATTACCTGTGTCAGCCGGAAGCTGACACAAATAATGACTGGCCACGGTTGTTTTGGCCAGTTTCTGTGTCGTATACGCCGGCAAGAGACGCCTGGTTGTCACCACTGCGGCGACTGCCGCGACGTTATTGAGGACACGGCGCTGCACACTTTGGCGGTTTGCCACGCCTGGGCATCGCAGCGCCGTGAGTTGATCGCGGCAGTTGGATCGGTTGCCCTCTCGTTCCCGGCCGTAGTTCAGTCTATGGTCCGGAGTGATAGGTTGTGGAACGCCGTCACCTCCTTCTGTGAGGAAGTGATTTCCATCAAGGAGGCGGCGGAGCGGGAGAGCGAGCATTTAAACCCTATCCTCAACCGAAGAGCCAGGCGCCGAAGGGCGAGAGACGACCTCCAGCCACCCTGAGGTTTGACCTGGGGGTGGTGGGTTTCGTGGGCCTGCCCACTATCCAATCAGCACCAGGTCCGAGAGGTGGCGTGCGTGTTCCCATGCGCGCCTCTGTGTCGAGTCCGTCTCCCCTTTAGGGGAGGGGGGCAGTAGGGCTTTTAAGTGAGTATTGCCTATTAGGTAGGTCTTGTCGTGCAGTAGCCTACCGTTTCATACGGGCTTGCGGCATGGCGGGCCGAAACCTCGGCAAGGTCGCGACCGCATGTGCAAGTGATTCGCGCGGCTCCGTCGATAGCGGTTTTATCGAGGAACACCATGGTAGGTCTAGTCGGTATTCCGGGAGATCCATTATCATCATTTCAACAACTTTCTTTTACCCAGGTGAGACCGACATAACTCCTCCGCCCGCGCCCATGGAGGGGTACGCGTCAGTGTATAACACTGGTAAAAAAGAAATATGTAAGTAACAGCTCTTTTTCCTCGATGCAAAAATACCCTATGTCCTCTACTGTTTCTCCGACATCGTGTATGCGAAATTTCATTATTAATGATCGAGTAGTTTAGACGTGAAAGCGTAACAAACAAACTTACATCCGCATTTATAATAATATAGTTAGGATATCAGCTTTTACCTACGACACTCGTACGCGTGGAATTTAGAAGAAGGTGCCTATCTATATATTCGACTTTTAGACGGCATATCAAGATGGAACATACAAGTACATCAGATTTTAAGGTAAACCTCCAGAAATACAATTGAACCTACCACCTGCAATTTCGTGCAGCAATTTTCACGTGTACAGACAGACTATAATTCCAAAAATAATTGTTTTGGTTTCTATACTTTAAAGACCATTCACATATTTTTCTTTTATATCTCAATGTACAAGCATCGACCAGTTACAATTTTGTTATATATTAAGATATGCTGACGTTCAACTTGCTGAATATCATAAAACATATTGAAATAGCTAACAATAAACTCTAGCCTCTTTACAAATGCAATATAATGATATTGGAAAATTCTACAAAGAAAATTGACTCCCGTTTCAGTTTTCAGTTAGCGTTTGTAGTCTATATTGGAAATAAACCAGTGCACATGGTTTCACTCGGTTTCATATGAGTTTTTGGAACGTATCTGCATTTGTGGATTGACTGAAAAATATTGAATTTTCGAAAATATTGGTGCTATTTGTGAACTGAATATTCGGTAGCGACGGTTTATTGCTTGCAACTAGGTGAGTCATGCACTATTCAAATGGGTAGTATTTTGTCAAAATAGCTTCAAAGTAAATTCTATTTTTATAAAAATACTAAATTTTGCCTGCAGCTTAGCTCGCGTTAGTCTATATTTTGTCAATAAATGTCTATTCTGCAGTAGGAGCTATGCTTTTATTCTGGGTGAAAGATAGCCGTTTCCTTTGCCGTAACACCGACAACGTGTATGCGAAATTTCGTGATGACCCGTCGCGTAGTTAGGGCTTATAATCGTAACAAATAAACAAACTCACATTTAAATTAATGTATATATTAATACGTGAAGCAAAAATTTGTACCCCTTTTTATGAAAATTGCGCGGTCGGACGAGTACGAAATTTGGCACAGTGAAAGTTTATATGGAGAAGGAGGGGCGAATCCTAACATTTATATAAAATATGCATTAGAAATACATTAAATTAATGGAAAAACACTACACGCACACAACCATGTATTTGACATACGCAGTTGAAGCGCGTAACTATGGTTACATACATCAATATATAATGACATATATCACATACATAGATAAGACACTATAATTATATATCAGCAATATCTCACAGGCAAACTTTGGTCGAATTTCGAGCACTTGGCGACCGCTAGTATTATTAGTTACATTAGTACAAGATAGCAGTAATAGTCGTAGTGTTTGATCCCATTTCGAAGTTATATGTTTATTAAATACACATCTCATCAGAAAAATATCCATGAACAGACGACAGGCTTAGCTGCAATCTTTCAGCCACAACACGCTGACTAAGACCAGAATCCAGCAATGCCGCCACTTGGGCGGCTTCTGCTGGTGAAGTATCCATATGTTTTAGAAAAAAACTTTTTCAGACGGCCCAAAGTCACAGTACACACACAATATAAAAACACAGAACAAAAAGTTTTAAGCTCAGCGCTGATTTTTTTTTGTTTTCAAAGTTGAAATGTACTCCAACTCTAAACACACATTTGTCCCAAAACAGTGAATCATTTCATTTATAGGATAAACAAATGAAATTCTAATTTTGAATTTAGAATTTTCGCTTATCACTATAATGGTCAAACTGCCAGCTATCAATCATGTGATTTTTTTCATGGAATAAAAATTCTTTTGTGTTAAATTAGAACAGAAACCATAAAAAGAGAAGTGTTCCAATTTTTCTGACGAGAAGTGTAGTTAATCCTCGCTCGCTTTAACGGTGGAGAAAAACATCGTAAGGAAACCTGCATAAGTTATAAAAGTTTGCCAACCCGAACAAGGCCAGCGTGGTGGACTATGGCCTAGCCCTGACACTGAAAAGAGGCATGTGTCCAGCAGCGGAACAGTTTAATACAGCGCTGATAATATATATAGTACTAGAATGCTTAAAAGATAATTAAGATAAAATAATACAGAATCAGTTCCAGTGCCAGCCACCCACTTACCACTCAAAGTAGGCATACCGTTATAGGTTATATCAGTAGGAACTGGGACTTTCCATCTTTCCCCGTGTAAAGCCGACATACACCCTCCACACCCCTTTTCTCACGGAGAGGGATGCGTGAATGGCATTCCCCTACGTTATAAAAAAGGTTATGACGACCGGACAAATTGTTATTGGGATTTCTGATGTGAAATTGTCAGTAGCGGAAAGGAGTCAGAAACTGTCGAAAATATCCTAGATGTCTTCTATTTTCTTTTATTTTTCATTCTTTATTTTTTAAAAGGCAACTGCCGTACTAGCAATTATTCCTGAGTCGCGGGCGACTTTACAAACATTCAAACAACGGACGCAAAGAACACCCAGCCTCGAAATTAACCATTTGTGGATCTCACTAATTTTTGTCCCGTGTGGGATTTGAACAACACTCAGTGTTGCAGCAGTGACAAGACGATCACTTAACCCACTAAGCCATTCGTGCAGTCAACTTCACGTGATAACTTATAAATTATCCATTATGTTTTGGTAAATTTTTTGTCGTGACAGCTCTGTAACATGAATGCGAGGAACAGAATTTAATATCAGAAAAGTATTTGTGTGTCCTTAAACTGCGTCTGACTTGACTATTCTGTTTATTTGTATTTAAAACTACAAACTATACATTAAGGGAGGTCTAGTGTCACAAAAAACTTTACTAGTTTAATCTTTTGGCAATCACCCATTTATGGTTAGTTTTTATCCCCCTTTTAACTTAATTCTTATTTTATTCATTTATGAAATATATAAAATAATATTTTTAGCAACCAGAAGTGGATATTATAAAAAAAAAAAACACTGCAATTTTACACAAATTTTTGGTTTATTCAATAAACAAACTTTTAAATTATACAGCTGTTGATTTTATATGAACAAAATAACAATCACTTGCAAATATAATCAAAACAATAATGAGCAATTATAGTGAATAATAGAAAAACGATAGTCTCACGGCCCTTGGACGATGCTTCCGCTCCGAGTGACAGCCGACAATTAATGAGCCGAGTGATTGCGCGCACGCTCCTTATATAGTCGTTTGAAAATTCTTGTTAGTCATTTATTACAGTATTATTACAACAATATAAATACATCCATACTTAGAACTAATTTCTGTGGATTATTGAAGATTTGTTCCATGTAGGGATCGAACCTACGACACTCAACGCAATGCCAATAACGATGTTACCACTTCAACCGCTGCGCTATCCATGTAACCTGCTCTTAATTAATTGTTTGCTGCATCAGTTCGTTAGCGTAATTAAGAGCAACGATATTTGATACTATATAAGCGTTTTTGGGTTTTGAATTTACGAAAAAAATTCCACAAAATCGGCTTTAATATTCTAGCAAAAGCTTTACGTCAATATACATAATAATATACACTTAATTTACCTAATGCATGGACAAACTATCGGCAAAATAGTTTTATGTGGCGGGCAGGTAAGACCCTTAATGTAATATATAAAGCGTATGACATTGATAGTTTCAACGCAAAACAGGCGATAATGAGGCGGTTGCTTAGCCAAGATTTTTCCAAAATTAGTATAAGTGTTATATATAAATTAATTTTAAGCTAAACTACTATATACGGATTTTATCGCGTTGTTTATTTGACACTTAAGGATTTGACAATTTAGAAACTATTACACTACATACTACTACTATTAAACTTTATTATTTGTGAAGCTAATTAAATTATTAAAACTATTTATATTTAAGTTTACACTTTCCCCGACGTTTTGGTTGCTTTTCAGCAGCCATGGTCACGGGGAGACTAGTCTCCCCGACAAGTCTCTCGTTAATAACATTCGCGTAAACAGAAGACAATATAATTTGAAGCTATTGTGTTCCACTTTTTTTTTGTACCTACTAGGTATATAGCTTATAAGTGAGGACCTATTAACGGTTGTATGCTACATAATATTATTGTATAAAAATAGTGATACGTTGGTCTTCCATGAAAAATAAATAAATAAATAAATGGCGCAGCAACGAAGCGGTTGTATCGCTGAGGTAGGTTTGAATCTCACATGGAACATTTGCTAGTTAACATAAATTATATTATTACTTGCGACCGTCCCGGTTCGTACGTCGCGCGGTTAGTACAAAACCTTAACGAATTATACATCTAAACCTTTCTCATGAATTATTCTGTATATTAGTGAAAACCGCATGAAAATCCGTTCAGTAGTTTTTGTGTTTATCGCGAATAGACGCGGGTGGCGACGAAAATAGTGCAAGTAGAACGGAGCGGAGCTGAGCAGACTTTCAAATAAAACAAATGAACATGTGACCCCGAGTCGGACAAAACGGAGTCGAGTGGGCTGTGGTGCCGAGCGGAGCGCACGAAGCGGAGGATAGCGAAACGGTGCGGCGCGGCGGCTAGTGTAGACTTGTCAGGAAAGGACTCGTACGCTGTATTTTAGTTTAGTTAGCAATATTACGTCATACACTTCACACGTCGTCGACATTGTATGTGAATCTAAATGGATGAGAAATTAATAATTGAAAGTGCCAAAAAATTTCCATGTTTATGAGATACACGACTGATAACATACAAATGCAATGAAACCAAAGATAATGTGTGGGAAATCATAGTAAAAGACACCGAATAAAAAGATCATTTTAACTCTAGTCTGCTCAGCTCTACCCCGCACCGCTCCCCTAAGCTCCGCCGCGGTCCGCTATGCACCGCTCCGCTTCAATGGAAACACTTGCTACTTTTTACTGCTCTTCTCCGCTCCACACCGTCTAGCTCCGCGTCAGTGGAAACGCACCCTAATTTGTGTCTAATAAATTCGTCCAAGGCACTGTGGTTGAGCCTTAACACAGGAGTATTTTGTTATAAATATTAAAATATCATGTTAAATAAATTTACTGCTTCAGTAGCGCAGTGGTATGCAACTGCTGTGCAGAAAATCTAGGATTTGATCAACGCTTGAAATATAGCAACGCAAAAAAAGTAATTAACGATCCTTTAACAAACTTTAAATTGGTAGTTTTAAATTTAAACCTTTAACGAAAGAAAACCTTTTTAACAGAAAATACTAGATGTAGGTGCTACTATTTCAAATTTCCTTTTGTCATCTATACACAAACAGAAATTCGTACTCCGTTTTCAATATGCGGCTTTCATATTACATTCGCGAGTACTGGTCGATGTAGGATGCTGAATTTCAGGAATTTGTAGCAATAATACACTGTTTTATATCCCTCGTCTTGCTTGGAATCCAAAATGCTCGAACATATTCCAAGCAATGCATAAATTTGCCTAAAAAATATGCGTTAGTGTTCACATTGTAAGAAAAATTGGAATTGTATTGAGAATTCTGTTTCTCTTATGTTAAAATGTATTGAAAATGCAACCGGTTTACATTTATTTATCTTCTTTGTATGCAGTTTGTGTCTTAATAATTTGGATATATATACAAAAAGTACTATTTAAAACAATTTTAGAAGGAAACGTATAACACAGGCGGTTTTGAGCCACTATGTCTCAGAAGGGCTTTGCCTTCCTTGTGTATTCTACCGCTTGTTTAATGGATTGTGTTCTGAGGAGTTCTTTAAGATGATGCGCTCAGCTACTTTTTATCATCGCACCGCTCGCCATAGGCAGGGATTTCATTCTTACATCTTACAACCTTATTGGTGTCGCACCAAGCGGTTCCAAAGGAATTTTCTCCCGCGGACGCTCAGGTTATGCAATGAACTCCCTGCCGAGGTTTTCCCACAAGACTACAGTAAAGGGTTCTTCAAAAAGTGTCTTAAAAAGTTTTAACAGGATCGGCAACGCACAAGTAATGCCTCTGGTGTTGCAAGCATCCATAGGCTACGGTGATCATTTACCATCAAGTGGGCCATAAGCTTGTTTGGTTTTCTTGGAATAAATCTTGTATCGCGGGATACTTTACAAACATTCAAACAACGGACACACAGCACACCCAGACTCGGTGACTCGGACACCCAAAAGGTTGATCCTTTTGTGGATCAGACAAGGTTTTGTTCCGTGTGGGATTCGAACTCACAACAATACTAGATAGCCGGCACCTCACGCGCACGCCACCAGCTGCTAAAACATTGGTTGCTTAGCAAATAATTTAAAGACCATATTACTTCTCCAGCCCTTTCCTTCTCCTATCCGGCAACCTCATAACTAATGTACCATTGTTCGGTTTTATTTATATCAGTTTAAGAGAAATTTGTAAAACTATTTCTTGAATAAATTATTATTATTATTATCCACCAGTTAATCCAACCATCCAGTTTATTTGGTATTGCTTCTGTACCTAATGCCAGCAGTGAACACAGTCACCTGGTTGTGTTCTTTGATGGTAAGTGGTAACCATCGTTCATAGAGATCTATAAGCGACGGTAGTAATCTTTTTTTAAATTTGTTATTATTTTTATTTTTTGTTTGCTTGTTTGTAAGGATTTAACTCAAAAACTGCTCAACCGATTTAAGAAAACACTTTCACCGTTAGAAAGCTATATTATCACCGAGTAACATAGGCTATAATTTATTTAAAAAGGTACTGTTATTAACATGATTTAACCTACTTTTACGCGAGCAAATCCGCAGGCAAAAGTTTGTTTTCTAATAAATGTAAAGTTTTCAAAACTGGTCTCAAACGTCCTGGTCGGTAGAGACGCTCAAAAGGCGAGTTAGATTTTTCGTTCAAATAAACATTTTATTTATTTATTCATCATTTTCTTATAGCATATACTTAGACCCAAACGTTTACCCATACGATTTATTGAAACAACTTGTCCTTTTTTACATAAAAGCTTAATCTTAACCTGGTCTTATGATCTTAAAAAATACATCTCCTGCACTAGGAATAATTCCTGAGTCGCGGTGGACCTAATGGTGCTCCCACACTGCTGTTCAAAAATGTTTACAAACATTATTTAACACTAAACATTTACCAACAAATGTTAGGAGTTGTTACAATATGTTAGGAAATGTTAGATATTTTGACTACTCCTACACTGATGGAAAATGATTGCATTTGTTTTTTAACATTGGACCACATGACATCGGCTCGCATTTTGAATTTACGTTCCGAGGCATCTACACGAAAAGTAAAGAAGATTTGCTCATAGGATTAGCGTTGATTATTTATTAAAAAAAAACTGGATGCTCAAAACACTAAGAGCTAGAAAAAACGTTCACGAACAAATGACAACAGATGTTTTATTTTGTTACAATTTGTTTTAGAAATCTTTCCTAACAATTTTGTTTAGGAATGTTTAGTAAACATAGATAATGTTTACTTAACATGAAAACATTTTCTAACATTGTGATTAAATGTTTTAAGATAAATGTTTACTAATGTGTGTAAACATTTTTGAACATCAGTATTGGATCCATTAGAAACATTTAAACAACGGACACAAAGAACACCAATGCATTCAGTTTTCACGTAAAACTCGCTTATATTTCTCTCCGCGACTGAAAGCTGTATCAGCGAATTGCAACCGTGAAAACTTACTGTAAATCCTACAGAGAACAAAAAGGAATTCTTACAGGCCATTTTGTTGAAGCCCCGCTTTAGTCTACACTTATTGAACTAGATAAAGTACCTCCACTATCACAATATCGCTGCTATAACCGTTGCTTATCGAATTATTGTGGTGCGTAAAGTTTGAATGTTCCATTAAAAGTTGTTGTGTCATCAACAAGAGGAAAACTGGTCTTTGCTCGTTGCGCTAGAAGCTTAGCAATGCATTTATTAAATAGTGAGGAACATGCGTGTAATTTTTTTCCGATTAAACTACTTTATTCGGATTTCATGTTGTTTATTTTAAAGACTAACTAATAATATAAATGAGATTGTGAGTTTGTTTGTTTGTTATGCTCTCATGCCTTACTTACTGGTCCGATCATCGCATACACGCTGTCAGGGAATCAGAAATGGACATAGCCCACATAGGCAATAGACCTTTCATCTAGAAAAATGTACTGTTGCTCACCTACATTTACGCGAGCGAAACCGTGGGCATAACAAGTTATTACAAAATTTTAAAATAATTAAACTTCTACTGTTATTACTATAATACTTTTTAAATGATATTTAGATTGAGAAAGTGTAAAAAGAAATGCTGAATAATTTTTGACAGAAAAACCGAAGAACATTTTGTTGGCCCGGTACGGTATTTAAACGTGAGACATAATCCGCAACAGTCTCATTCACTGACGCCGCGCAAGCAATACAGTTCAACTAAAGCTTGGTTTCTTTATCAAGAAACGAGTAGTTTAAGCTACGTTTAAATTTTGAATATTTTCATAGAATACTAGCTTTTGCCCGCGGCTAAGCTCGCATAAAAGAAGGTTAGATTATATAGTCGGTTAAGTAGTTTTTGAGTTAAAACTTTACAAACAAACAAATAATCAAATCTTTCCTTTTTATAATATTAGTATATATGTGTCAAAATTAAACTGCCCCTAGATAAAACGAATTGTTTCTTCATATATAAACAGGCCCTACTAGATATCATATAAAAGTTTTTAGACTATCACGATTTGTACACATACTTATTATAATGTTAGCCAACGGGTCTTACTAGCGATAAAGTATTTAAAAGGTAATAAATACCTATTAATTGCCCGACGTTTAAACCGACTTGCATCGATCGTGGTCACGGGTTGACTGATGTGAGCTCAGCGGCGCCTTCGTGAAGTGCGGGTTTCGGCAACGACCCTCGCTTGGTCACTATTATTTATATTGACACTGTCGGTATTTCGACCCACAACACTAACGACGTCTACACACTGGCTACCTAAGTCACTACGGCGACGTTTACGTTTGCCGATGACTGGATTCCAAGATGTAGACAAACGGTATCCATCCTCCCGGTTGAAGTTGCGATATTTCTTAATTTCAACCGCTTCATGTACTATCCTGGAGGAATAGTTACGATCGGTGGATAAAACCTGTGGTTTATGTAACTCAATCCAGTGGTTTGGTCCAGACTCCAGCAAATGCTTGCATGGTTTTCATAGTGGTCCCTCAACGGATACCAACCTGTGTTGTTTTGTCTCTGACATATCTGAACATCTCGATCGTGGTCAGGAAGTTGATGCTGTATATACAGATTTTGCCAGGGCATTTGATAAGGTCAACCATAAAATTCTTTAAAAAAAACTAAGCTTGCTTGGCATTACGGGTTCTCTATTACACTGGTTTCAATCGTATCTGGCAAAAAGACTACAAATAGTTTCCGTCACCGGCTTCAACTCATACCCTTACTATGCTGTGTCTGGGGTGCCTCAAGGATCGCATCTTGGACCAGTTCTGTTTTCAATATTTATAAATGACATAACTTCTGTCATACGAAACTGCAAATATCTACTTTTTGCAGATGACTTGAAGCTATACAGGCCTCTTTTTTCACAAAACGATGTCAAGTTAATGCAGGATGACCTATATAGATAAAAGGAATGGTGCAGCCTTAATCAGATGC
Source organism: Catocala nupta (assembly GCA_963675205.1). Taxonomy (NCBI): domain Eukaryota; kingdom Metazoa; phylum Arthropoda; class Insecta; order Lepidoptera; family Erebidae; genus Catocala; species Catocala nupta. Next base: position 21,142,131 of record OY776102.1, on the reverse strand, counting down.
AACTTAATGTAGACAAATGTTACCACCTTAGATTTACAAAGAAAAAACACCCAACAGAATCTAAGTACATAATTTCCATGACTGAAATACAGCTTGTCACTGAGATGAGAGACCTGGGGGTAATTGTTGATGGGCAGTTACGATTCACTTCTCATATTGATACAGCTGTACGGAAGGCGGCCCAAATGCTTGGTTTTTTGAAGCGAAACTCGAGGGGTTTTAGACAAGCGCGAACTAGAATAACATTATACAATGCTCTGGTTCGCAGTCACTTAGAATATGGATGTGTAATCTGGAGCCCATTTTATGCCGTACATTCTCAGCGTATCGAAGGTATTCAGCGCGCATTTACTCGACACTTAGCTTTTGTCTCGCAAGGCATCACACATAGATGCAGTTATGAGCAGAGATTACGGTATTTCAAAATATTATCTCTATCTAACCGACGCAAGCTGCATGATATGCTTTTTCTCCATAAGTTAGTAAATAATATTATTGATTGCAGTGACGTATTGAGCCGCCTAATGCTATCGGTTCCTTACAAGCCACCACGGTACCCCATCACTAAAACATTTAATAAACCATCTCTGAGAACAAATGTTGGGCTGAATTCGCCTTTGGTACGTATGGGCGCTGAATATAACGTTTTTAATGCTAAGCTTGACAATATGGACATCTTTCACAATTCCTATTCGAGTTTCAAACTTAAAATATTGAAATCCTTCGCATAATGGAGTGCCCACTATTAACTATTAATTTAACGATTTTTATGTTCGAATTCTTTGACAATTTTAATTCTGTTATGTACTGTTTTAATTTTTTTTTTTTTTTAATTCTTAATAATGTTTTAATGTTTCAATTTTATGTTTTAATTTATTAATTGTATGTCTCATTTTAATTTTATATTTAATTTTTATTTTTATGTTTTAATTTTTAATTTTGTTTTAATTTTATATTTTAATTTCGATTTAATGTTGTAATATCTGTTCTATTCTATTTTATGAGTTTATATGAGTTTCTATTGTAACTTCTGTAAATATTTGTACTAATATTATTGTATGCTGTGCATGCCTGTCACAGGTGTACATATAAGAACCACATTTAATATGTAAAATATTTTGTGTATATTGAATATGTATACTGTTGGCGTGTCTAAACAAAATAAATAAATAAATAAATAAATGCTCGGCTATAGCACACTTGTTTACCGGTTCTTGTCAGCTGTGATATGTTCGTTGACCCTTTCAGCGATTGTACGTTTGGTCTGTCCGATATACGAACTACCACAACTGCAATACACCTTATAGACGTCAGGTGTTTGAAAAGGGATAACATCCTTTGGAGTGCGTAGATAGCTTTCTACTTTGGAGAACGGTCTATATATAGTCTTTATGGAGTATTTCTTCAGTGCTGTTCCAACTTTGTCCGTTACTCCTTTTATATACGGCATGTATGCCGGCACTCTGCTGACCCCAGGTTGGCTATCCCTTCTCCTCGGACGGTGTATCCTACCCTTATATCCGTTGCACCTAAGTACCTCCTGAACATGTGTGAGCTCACTTTCTAGGTGTTCAGGGTCACAGAGGTCATACGCACACACATCAGTCAACCCGTGACCATGATCGATGCAAATCGGTCGAAACGTCGGGCAATTAATAGGTATTTATTACCTTTTAAATACTTTATCGCGAGTAAGACCCGTTGTCTAACATTATATTAAGTATAGATATCATATATATTACCGATTGACCTACATTCAGCTGTCTTCTTGACACCAGCATGACACACATAAGTGGCTATCTATAAAGCAAAGCACGTTTGATGCTAACACAATTTATCCAACTAGGATCCGACGATGATTGACACAAAGGAACAAGGTGCAGGTATTCTCCGACTGTCTTATTAGCTAAATAAGTGTCTCGTGAGAAGATACTGAGATTCTGAGTCTCAATGTCTAAGATAATTAACGGAAATGAAGCTTTAAGAGGATTCACAATAGCTGCGAATTTACCTTGATACTGTGATTAGATACGCTCATAGTGACTATGATGAACGTAAAGTTTGAATTATAATATAACAATATTAGCCCTATATGTGAACAATGGCTTCTTCTTACTGTGAAAAATATAAGCCCACAGTTCACAAAATTGACTCATTGCGGGATGGTAGAGTATATCAAATATCTTCATGAATATTATGGAGAACTCTCAGACATGCAGGTTTCCTCGCAAAATTTATCCTTAAAGCGAGCCGCAATTAAATATTTAATGCTCACCGTGGAAGAGCCAAGCTTCGGCACGAATAGGCCTACTCGACCGGATTGATATCACGGCCTCACAGGAAATAGCGCTTGCGTTATGTTTCGTCGAGTGAGTAAGGGTACCGGAGGCCCTCGTACCTCCTGGGGGGAGGGGACAAATTTAAAAGGCTGGCAACGCGCTTGTGACTCCTCAGGTGTTGTTCCATGGGCGGCGATAATCGCTTACCATCAGACGATGCGTCAGCTCGTTTGCCTCCTATACAATGAAAAAAAAAAAAGAACATTACTTCGCAAAGTCTGAGGTGTGGGATCGCACGAGACCTATGCGTAGCAGTCCACTGGTCTTCTACAAGGCTATTGCTCCAATTGCTTAACTTTAAAAAACTTAACACAAGGTACACCCAGACTCGGAACAACTATTTTTGGATCTCACAAAATTTGACACATGTAGAGTTCAAACTGACAACACCTCTCTCTGTCGCGAGGCGGTAGTATAGTCGATTGCTGATTGACTGTCTATTAGTTAGAAGTGTGTTGCAAACGAGTTGGGCCTAGACTCTTTATTGGCAGTTAGGCAGATTTTCTGACAAGCTAGCTCCGAACGATTTGTCGATGCCAATACAGACTTGATGCAGCGGAATAAACGTTCTCGATAAATCAGTTTGACAATATCGATTAATCGTTTTCTGCGGCGGCTGGGCGACAACTTAAATGGGGCGAAAAGCAAAAGCTACAACTTTAGGTTCTATTTCAAATCACTACATATTATAAAACAAAGTCCCTTGCTTTGTTTGTCTGTCTGTTCGCGATAAACTTAAAAACTACTAAACGAATTTTCATACGTTTTCACCCATAGACAGTGTGATTCATGAGAAAGGTATAGGTGTTTTTATTAAGGTTTTGTACTACCCGTGTGAAGTAGAAGTGGATCACTAGTAGGTATATAAGTACATGATGACTCGATGGCGTAGTGGTTAGTATAACCGACTGCCACGCCCGAGGTCACGGGTTCGATTTCCGCACAAGTCAAATATTTGTGTGCATGAACATGGATGTTTGTCTCGGTCTGGGTATTTTACCTATACTATAATAAAATTCAAAGAGCACTTTGTCTGTACATTGAATATCTTCACAAAATTTTAATTGGAATGTATCATAGTATCGATATAGAACACAAAACATTTTTTTATAGAATTTTGTCTGTCTGTCTGTCTGTCTATTTATTTGTTACAATATCACGCAAAAACCCGTGATCGGATTTTGATCGCGTTTTCGCCAATATGTTACCTGAAGGCCTAGAAAAATTGGATTGCCAGGGAGAAACAGTCCTCATCCCGAGCCGTTGAAACACTTAGTGACTAAGTGTTTCAACGGCAACGGGCACGACTAACAGATGATCGGGATCGCCATACAGCATCTCGGACTTCGGAGACATTTATGCAACAAGAAACGCGGCTCACAGCTGACCGAGAGCGGCATGCGCAGTCTCTCGCTTCAGAGACATTTACGCAACATGACATGCGGTTCACGTCTGACCGAGAGCGGCATGCGTAGTCTCACGCTTCGGAGACATTTACTCAATATGAAACGCAACTGACGGCTGACCGAGAACGCCATACAGAGTCCCGCGCTTCTGCGACGCTTTCTCAGTATAAAGCTCGGCTCGTGATGGACAGAGAGCGCCACAGAGAGTCTGCTTCAGAAACGATTACACACTTTAAAATTCGAATGATGGCTGATCGAGAGCATCACTCCAAATATTTAAAAAAAACATAAAGCCTATGTCACTCGAGATGATATAAGGATACTAATAATACGACACACCCAAATCTGTTCAGGCATATAGAAGTTATGGTGGAATAAAGAAACTCACTGAAAACATACTTAATTAATTATTAACATACATGCAATCGTGTAAAAATTACCGCGAGTACACTTACCTACCAAAAGTCAGTGTGCTGAAGACAGTTGTATCAGTCGTTAAAGAATGAGATGAAAAGAGCTAAGAATTGAAGCCGCGGGCACAGTTAATTTCTTTTCTAATACTTCTTACTAACATTAAAATGTGAGTTTCTTCAAGCGATTATCGTGTGACTTTGCATGCACGTAGTCAGTAAAGAAAAGGACATTGTATACCTATTTCCATGCGGGCGAAGCCGCGGGCACAGCTAGTATATAATATGTATATATTTACAAAAAACAAGTATATATGTATGTTTATCCATTGTCAAGTACCCATAGTACAAGCTCTGCTTAGTTTAAAATCAAAAGAATAATTATATTTGTAATAATGATAAAACAAAACAAAAGTTCACCTTTTCTCTTCGCCAATTTTAAGTTATAGTCATAACAGTCAAATAAAATGACATAAGAATAAAAATAATAAATAATTCAATTTGAAATAAAAGATTAAGAAATATTTAAATTCGGCATATATTCTTAATTAGTATTTAATTTAATTTATTATATTATGAGCTGAAAATTCATTAACATTATAGCCATCACTTCTTTTTTAATATTTTCCATTCTTTAGGCAGATTGTTAAATATGACGGGTGCCATGCAGAAGACACTTCTGCGCATAAGTGCAGTCCTAGAAATATGTATACAGAGCTTGCTGTTGTCGCGTCTATTTCTAGGAACTCTGTCATTCAAACGAGGGAATTAAGTAGGATTTGATATAATGAACATAGCTGTCTCTAAAATATATATAATGTTTAGTTATACCCTTTTATGTATGTTTGTGGAATTATTGAAATAAAGACGGAAATGCGTTTCTCTGTGAAAACAAAATTTTATTTACAATATGTTCTTACAATATTAAACTAATTACATTTTCCTATAAATAAAAGATTCACTCACCTGTGAAAACAAAAGAAACAACATTTAAAGCCCTTAATTCAGATCTATTTATCCTTATAAATTATAATGTTTTACAATAACCTTATAAGTCGTCGAAATGTCACAAGTGTCAGCCGTGACATCTCGTAATGTCTATAGGCTCTACATATAGCGCGGTAAATTCAAATTAAGAAAACTACGAAGCTAGTTTAGGGGTATAGTGGTTTTCTTTACATATATATGCATGGTAATGTCAGTATTCCATATTTAACGAAGTAAGATTTGCAACTGTCTGTAATTTTTAAGGTTAAACATCGATCTGAATTTTAAAAGCCATTTCTTTACCAGTCGAGTATTCCCAGAACATGACGCCGTATCTTAAAACAGATTCTACCATTCCATAGTACGCCGTTAATATTGCTTCTACGTTAGTAACTCTCGATAGTTTATATAGGGCATAAGAACTACTACTTATTCATTTACACAATTTTCAATATGAGCCTTCTAATTTAAATTTCGGTCAATCGTTAAACCTAAGAATTTCGTAATATTAACTGCATTAATCGTATTGTGTGTATGTGATAGAATATTATTATTATTATTATTACATATAAAACAGCAGTCAATGATTTTCTAACATCCATTTAAATAATTGCTTGTAAATTTTTGGGTCTTCTTCTATATTTAAAGATTAAAGTTCAATGTTTATTTATAATAACATTTTTGGTCAATTTCTTTTATATAGTGCTTTTTAATTGTTCTTAATATTAACATTTGTACTCATAGTGCCGTGCCATCTCATTGTATGTACAGGTTGCTTATTATCAGCTGAGCCAGGTTAAAGCCAAGTCAATAATCATTTATTCATTTATGTCACAAAGTATGAATGTCAAAGTATTAAAATTAAATGACGCCAATAGATACTTTAATCTCGGAGCCCGGCGCCCGGGCACAACGCTTTTTTAATTATGTCTTTTTTCTGGCTAAATGGTGAGATCTGTTAATTAAATCTCAAAAAATCAACACGTGCTATTTTACCAGTTTTGATAACTGGTTACTCTTAATATAAATCCAGACATCATAAAAATGACACGAAAGTTGTCATAATTTTCGTGTCATTTTTATGATGTATAGTTACAACAATAACGAGCAGCGATAGCTCAGTGGGGAGACCAACAAACTGCAATGCAAAGGGTCTCGGGTTCGAACCCACGTCGCGCACCTCTGACTAACGGAAGATATATGACTTTTCGAAATTATGTGCGTATTGATTGACAATTATCGGCTGCTCCGGGCCTCGGAGAGCACTTTAAACCGTCGGTCCCGACTGCCATGAACATCTATGGCAGTCGTTATTGGGGAAGTCGACACAAAAGCTCCCACTGGATCGAAGTGTCGCCGGTCTGTACTAACTGGCCCCCACACAAGATAAGATAAAATACAACAATAACATACATTTTAGCCAAGCACCATGTCTTTATCCAGAAATTTTCAACCATCGAATATTTTCTCCATGGCAACATCACTTAACTTTGCCAATAGACGTTAACTTCTAAATATCGCCATTAAGAAAATAAAAAAAACAAATTGCCGTTTACTTATGTATCGCAATTAATAAAATACAAAGAAAGGAATCGCCGCTACTTGCTAAAGTTTAAGAGCCGAAAATGGCGTACAAAATGAACGAATACGAATCGAAAGTTTACAGAGCAGATTAAGCTCCTGCTGTTTAAGATTGTTCAGCTGTGTTAGTCGAGTTTGGATACACCCTAACTTCTTAAGCTGGTAGAAAAAGCAGTTTTAAATAAATATACAAACGCTTTGGGCTTCTCTGATGTAACTAAGAGGAAGTTTGCACGTATTTAAGCTTTCAGTAGACGTGGCTGTAGTTTTGTTTTAGTTTGCAGCTCAGCTGTATAACAGTTCAGCCGCTTACTCGAAACACGTATTTTGGATGAATGAACTCTTAGTACATTTTATGTATTTTAATGATCGGTTAGCTGTTCATTTAATTTTGGAGAAGGTTATTGAAATATATCCAATGATTCGGAATTCGAATGGTGGTTGGTTTGTTATTACGGAAGATTATTCGAATTGACGACTTTATTTATAAATGAGTGTGTGACTCATAATGTTTTATTAGTTAGGTCAAATAGTTACATTACCCAAATTCTAAAACATCCATGTGTTTTAAAATTAATTTTGTAATAAATAAGATACAAGTGAAAAGTGAATTGCGACTTGCAAACCTGATAGTAGGGGTGCTACTTAGATAGAATGAAAAAGTATGCACGATACAAACAATAGATAGCGAGATAGCGAGAGTAAAAGTGGGATGTATTAGGGATCTAATACATCCTACTTTTACTTATCCAAATCCAAATTTAAAATATTAATTAAATTCATATTTTTAAACCAATTTTGATACTGCTTGCACAATAAGATTTATTTTAAATCGTATTTGCTCTTGTGAGTATAATAATATACAAGATCGAACATAGGCAACTACCCTATTACTTCTAGTATACCAAAATGCAAGAACTATATAAAAACATTTGAGACCGTTTTGTGATTTTTGCGTGAAGCTAGAAGGAACAGACAGGAAAAGAACATAGGATTCAGAAACCGTTAATAAGAGTCTGACCCTTAATAGATCATTTGAATTAGTCTTTTTTATAAATATTTTTAATTTATAGATATAGTTCTTTTACAAATACATAAAAGTTATAAGCTTCAATACGATCACTATGTTACTCTTTGATGATAAATCCTGGGTACCGCTTACGCATGCTATTAATAAAATGATTTTTAACTTCAGCATCTATTAATTTTGATTTAAGAACTGCAATAACGATAGAAACTCAAAAGTATAAAATAGTGTGCACTGGGAGTGTGTCTAATCTTCAAAGTTCAATTTCCGGATTGAATGCACCGAAGTTACGTGCACGCCGAGTGAACTGTTTTAAGCTTTAGAACTTATTTGTGACTCCCTCTTTCACTAGCAAACTTCCAATGATCGCGAGCAATCGTACTCATATAAATGCGGAAGTGATTCTGTTTGATTGTAAACCACTGCAAATGTTTAAAGGTTATGTTTAAACATGACTACATGGATGACGTTGTGGTTGAAGTAGTCGCTTTCCGACTACCACAACGTGGAGTGTTGTGGTTTGGAATCCGTCACGGAACTAAAAATTGTGTGGTCAATATATAGTTGTTCTGAGTCTTTGTTTAAATGTTTGTAAAGTTCTCCGTGACGCAGGAATTATTCCTAATGCATAAGCCGTCTTTTAAAAAAAGAAGTTTCTGGCAGATCTACTGAGACAGATCAAACTACTCCAATTGTTTCTGATTAAATATTTATTTTTCTTATTATTTACCCATGTGCGTATAATTGTACCCAGTCAACCACGTAAAACCAAAGTAAACATGTAAATGTGTGATTCTATGGGATAATTTCGCATGTACGCCATCCCATTGAGGCGATAAAGATATTTTTTGTCTCATTGTGTAACTTTGTTACTTAAAGAGATATTGCATTTACAATGGTTTAAAAAAATCAAAAATACGCTTTATAAAAAAGTAGAAAATAATTTAATAATTTTAATGTAATAATCTTTTAAACTATTATTTTGTTTATTTTTTTATTGTATTGTTATCGATCCTCGATTAGTGTGCAAAATTTCAAATCAATCCGTTGGTTTGAAAGGGGTGAAAATCACGTTCAAAGATTCCATTACATTCAGGTACATAGATTCATAGGTACATAGATTCATAGATACAAAGATACATACCAAGCTAATAAAAGCGTGTTAAAAAAGAAAGTGGTTTCGTTGCAGTGTGACTTAATAGTAGTAGTCTCTTAGTTTTCATTAATTATCTTTTGTGACTCGGTGGGTAGGACTACTAACAGTATCTGTTTCTCTCTCTCCCATATATATTTATTTTGATATAGGATCATCATTCAATTTCGGTCACGGCGGCCAATCTTAACAAAGAAAGGCGGACTTCGCAGGAGATATTATATTTGTAGTACACAAGTATGTGAGCAAACACAAGTACACTCTCCGTTCCCTAGCTCTCATGGTCTGATGGGACGGTAATCCGACACGACCAGAGAGATCAGGCTATACGTACTTTCCGAGGCACGAGGTTGTCTAACACCACCAACTTTCTAGTGCCAGAAGGCTATTGAGATTTCTTAACAGAAAAACCCAATAACTTTTTATCAGCCCGACCTGATATTTAAACCCGAGACCTCATGCACAGTAGTGGCATTCACTACCGCTCCGCCATGATGTAAGTGAAAAGAAAAATTGTATATTTTTATGTAGACACTTGTAATATAGGTATACCGAATTAAGGACAATTAACAAAAAATAAATTCTTATTAATTACAACGAAAAGGTTTTGCTGAGCTATCAGTGAGAGTCGGTCTCTATGTGGCCGTGCTGACAGCAACACACCTTTTTTAAGAAAATCTATTTTCTCAACAATTCCTGGAATACAAAGGTTCCAGTATTGTAATTCAGTAGAGTTGAGTTTTCCTAGTTAAGTTACTGCAAGTTTGAGAGGAAATATCGCTGTGTATAGAAGCAGACTAGATTCTGCTGACACGATGATGTCAAGGTTAGTTAACCTCGTATAATAAAATACATTTGCCAGATTTATATACAGATCAGATCTAAAACTATCAAAACATTGACTAGGTGAAAAGTATCTACCCTTTTTTGTTTTATATGTGAAAAGGGGAGCGGAGAGGTTATATCGGGCTCACCCGGAGAAATATGGAACGTCTCGGTTGGCACTTGGTGGTAAGTTTAGTAGGTAGTAACCTACTAAACCTTACCGTGGTACGGTGTGCTAACTCGCTGCCTTGTATGGTAGGTAGGTAACTGGAACTGAAACTACATCAGTTACCCACTCAGCAGTGCCCATTGCAGGCAAGAAATACCTGCGGACAAAGACTTCTGCGCGACATCCCCGCAAGACAGAGCCCGTTGCTCCGACTCAATGGCTGGCGGACGGAAACCCTAAACCGACGAAAAACAACCAACGAATGAAATGAAAGAAATATATAATGATCATAGCAAGTTGTAATCCGTAATCCCTGCTGGACCCCTCTTGGATTAAAAGCGTGAGTTTAAAGCATGCTTTGAACATATAGGACTAATAGAAAAAAATTTGCTGCATAAAAATGTATCGACTATTTAGAACGGTAATTGCTTTAATTACTGTTAAATAATTTTATTCGTTTCTGTGGTGAGATTAAACTAAAGTTAGTTAACTTGGTGACGACAGAATTGACACCAATATTGAAGTGTTAATTCAGTTGGGTATTGCCTATTAAGATCTTCAATTAGTTTGTGGTCAAGTTAAACGATTGTGGATACTAAGTGGAAAATTTGTTTGAAGAGGTCAGTGGGTCAGACAGCTTTAAATTGGTCTGTTGTGCGTAGAATTCATCGGAATGCCACGCATGGGTCTAGAAATTAATCAAACGGAACACATACCTGCTTGTAATAGCCTATTAAATACTTAAGGAACGCTTGCATTAACGGTAAAAATGTCGTAAAGAAAACTGCACCTGGCAGTTAATAATAATAATAATAAATAATAACATATTTATTTTAATTCTTATGTTACAAATTTTCTCTTATTGTATTATGATTAAAACCAGACATTAGTTGAATTTATAATAAGAGGTTGCCGTTGACGACCGTACTAATATTAATTGTGTTACAGTCGTCAGCGTCTTCCACCCTAATACAATTGGTTTCATATTGAAAAATTATTACATATTAGAAAGTTCTTCATAATAATTAAAAAAACAGTAAATTATCAAATAGATTAACAATATTACATAGTTCGCGTAGATATGACGTGAAGTCTGCTAAACTAGACTGAGCTGGATATATCCTGGATTTTTTTGCTTCCTTGCTTAAAATAGATGGGAATCCATAGTTTTGGTGAGGCATGCCAAGACTTGCTCTAGTCATATAATTTTGGAGATATTTACCTTATTTTTATTTTCTTCCTTTTATACGATAAATGCTGCATCATAACTTTATCTCGAAGCATTTGCCAGCAATTTGTTTATTCCTACGTAAAAGGGGTCAATTCCAGCTCGTACATTATTAAACTTCGTACTGCTACTAAGAATTTTCTGACAGAAAAACCCAACCCAATTACATTTTTCATTTCCCAATTACCTGGCAATTGAAACCAGCACTTCACAATCACGTGCACTTATAATGGCAAATGTATGACATGGTATCAACGAAGCAAATTAGCTTTCACACATACATAGACTCAAGCCGATTTATCAGAGGGGTAAGTTGTACTTATAACCTAACCTTTCTTCAGAATATATCTGACTAGATTTTGACTGCGGCTTCCCTCCTGTGAATATATTTCGATCTCTCTGAAACAGTATTCTTTTTCTAGATGTAAGGTACCCTACGTCCTTTTCTATACGCCTGACAACATGTATGAATTTTCATGACGATCGGTCGAGTAGTTAGGCATGAAGGTATAACAAGGAAACAAAGAAACCCACATTCGCATTTATAATTTTAGTTAGGATATGACCAGATAAGGTTTAAGTACATTAGTTTTTCTTTCGAGCCACTCCATTCATATTCGTATTATATTTACTTTCTCAATCAATCTTTTTCCAGCTTCATTTTATTGTGACGCAAATAAATACGGAACCATAAATTCGTTTTTATTTATGTAAGGGTCTCCAAAAATAAGAAATGGGTCATATACGTAAGCCTCTTATCTGAGTGCCCGACTTACAAGAATTAATCAAAGAAAATTGCTTATTATTATACTCGTAGACAATATTATAACTCTCGTAATGTAATTATTTTATTATTACTCATGTACTTTGAAGGGTAGGTTGGTCGGCTTTTTGTAGGAATTCTTGGATAACGAGTTACGAGTGTTTCTTGTGTATAAGTTATACTGAGAAATGATTTCATAATGTAAAAGTGAGCTGTGGTAGTTCCAAAAATTATATAGTGACCTTGAATAAATATGATTTCGAAATATTACAGTTGAATAATTTGCCACAGTGGAAATGTTAGTAGATTTATAACATTCTGTTTTTGTAAGCTCGTATTTTAGTACAAGAATCAAATCAAATCAAATCATGTATTCAATTGCGAACATGGGTCTATAGTTAGAATGTTAACATTATAGTCGTCCTGCAACGTTCTACCTATTCAGGCATGCAAATTTAAGTAGCTCAGGGGGGAGACCAACAGACTGCAATGCAGAGGGTCTCGGGTTCTAACCCACGTCGCGCACCACTGACTTTCTGAAGTTATATGACTTTTCGAAATTATGTGCGTATTGATTGACAATTATCGCCTGCTCCGTGCCTCGAAGAGCACGTTAAGCCGTCGGTCCCGGCTGCCATGAACATCTATGGCAGTCGTTACTGGGAAGTCAGTGCCCTATAATTTCCTGACACTGGTCTAGCCTTAGAGTACCGTTAGCCTTCGGGTTGCGGAGGTCAGGTGGCAGCCGCTTCGTGTAAAAACTGATATCCAGTCAAATCCGGTTAGACCAGAAAAGCCGACCCCAAGTGACTTGGGAAGGTTAAGGCGAAGAAGCTTAAATAAATACAATTATTGAGTGTTAAATTATTATTATCATTATTAGATTTAATATAGAGCATTAAGTATACAACAGTGATTTCAATCCAGTTATTAGATATAATTACGTGTGTTTGTAAATATACATATTTTCCATCCTTCTGCGTTCTGCAAGTCTATTTTTCTCCTTCTTTTTATTTTCAGTTTTTTAATAATAATAATAATAATATTGTTTATTTCTCTCAAAAAGGTAAGTAAGTACATTGATATGTTACAATAATAGTAGGTACAGCATGAACTAAAACCTTAGTGAGAGCTGGAGTTTGTACTAGGTACGAAACCTGTGAGACAAATCTCCAGGCTCTCTCCTTTATTAATACAAAAATATGCAGCTAGAGATTGTAGAACGTGTCAGAAACAATATATACTTCAAAGATACAAGAAAATGTAATGGAATCGATAAAGTAAATTAGCAAAAAGTGCGGGAATGAGAGTGTATATTTAAGGTGTGTGTGTGTGTGTGTGTGTGTGTGTGTGTGTGTGTGTGTGTGAATATTACCGTGTGTGCATGTGTGTGTGTGTGTGTGTGTTTGTATGTGTGTGTGTGTGTGTGTTTGTATGTGTGTGTGTGTGTGTGTGTAAGTAAGCGTGAGCGTTTGTGGCATTGTTGTGAACTGCGATATTAAAGTAACAAAAATAAGAGAGATACATTGACATACATATGTATGAATAAATAGGTTTTTATGATTGTTATTAAGGAAGATTAATGTCAAAAGTGTCATTTAATTAATACCGATATCAATTTTATTACATAATTGTTAGTAATAAATACACTGATATGATTGTTAATTCTAAATAATTATTATTAATTCTTAACTAAGACTAAGACATTTCAAAAGTGTCATATGTAGAATAAATTTATACTTCTGTGATTTTTGAATTATTTAAAAGGTTATAAGTAAATATAATAAATAAGACAAGAACTACTAACTTGTACACAGTCAAAAATTGGATAAGAGAATTACGCTACAGAAGCACCTTTCGTGCTAGAGAGGGGAAGTACTAATTTATTTTAGGATTCATATGGTGTTTTGACCATACGAAATAGGGACAAATGAATCAAGATTTTGCCTACAATCATGCAAAACTCATCATACATACAAACTTCAGTATTGCCATTTTCTACACGAATGTATAATTTAAAAGCATCACTCGAAACACAGACTGAAGTTGTAAAACAATAAAATAAATTTTATAAAGTAGGTATTGTAATCAGAATGCCACCTGAACCAAGCACATGAATCAGATATTTACTCTCGTAACACCGGGATCAAAGCCAACCAGCCGCACATACATCTTTTAGCTCGTCCATTGCACGACTGGCTGAAAGCCAGACTCTCCTTATTATTACCCGACCAAGTACGGTCAAACGCAGCTTACGCCATAATTATACGCCGGACACTTCTTATTTATTTATTTATAAACACACTAAGGTATTTATAACTAATACACATTTTTTTTGTAAGAGATCAATTCATATCCTGTCGATTCGATAATAATTTATATTGATTTATAAAAGAGAAAATGCGACGTCGACCATTTTGTTCCGGATAATGGCAGACGGACGTGTTATATGAATCAGAAGAACGAAGCTCAAATATTTTTATTTTTCACCTAGACTGCAATTATTTCAAAAATATAATTTGTCCTAATTACGGATAAAGCTAAACTAAACAAAAATAAAATTACAGGTCGTCTTGTTAGTTGGTTATAGAAATATACCCATAGAAATCTATAATTTTGTCTCTGAAGAACTATCAATATATAAATATAATCTCACCCCTGTATATTTATAACGGTAGAAGTATGTTACACCTACAACTAGACAAGTAGGTACATATATTAGTAAATAAATCGCACGCTACTGCGATCGCACCGGTAATGTCCTAATGTTAAACCTAATAGCATGACCTTAAGGTCGCCAAAAACATAAGCACAAACTTTAGCCACAACACCAATGAACCCAAAAGATATATTAATGTGTAAAAAATATTACACGTGTCATTACAGTATTGATTAAACCCTGACTAAACAGAAATCGTTAGAAAACGCAAATCATTGAAGGGCAAATTTTATATTCAGAAATAAATTTTGGCTCTTGAAAATATAACCTTTCTTTCATACTGGCACAGTCAACAACATATGTCGATACTCACTTGCGAGATTTATATTATCTCTATCTTTCAAAAGTATATCGAACAATATTTAAAAATGTAGTTAGTGTAGTTTGTAAATGTAGGATATGTCAATTGTCTCAGAACAGTCCCTTTTTAGATGAAAGGTATTCTATATCCTATTATGTACCCTTGACATCGTGAATGCGAAATTTCATGATGATCAGTCAAGTAGTTAAAGGCGTGAAACGGTATAAAACAAACACACGTTCACATTTAGATCATTTGTTAGGATTGGGATATGATAATATTATGTCATAAAACATGTAAGTATTTTTTTTATACAACTAAGGTTGCAAACAAGCATATAATAATAATAATAATAATCACTTATTTAACTTAAATTGGTACAAAATGATACAGAGCTTAGGTTACATTGTAAAGGTAATATACAGGGTGTCCGGTAATTAATGGATAACCTTGAAATGTCTTATAGCAGAACTGAAGGCCGCTCAGAAAATAAGAAAAAAATTAAAATAAAAAATATATTAAAAAGTGCAAGCTATATTAGCATAGCATACTTTTGACTGTCTATCTATTAGCATAATTAGTGTTTAATAATAAAACAACAAAAAACCGATGGATTTCATTCATTTATGGTCGTAGTATACAAGAAAGTTATACATAGTAATTAAAAAGAAAAACACATCTCAGGTAGTAGTTACGATAGATTTCTTTTCATATTTTTTTCTTAACGACCATCAGTTCCACTATAAGACATTTCCAGGTTATCCATTAATTACCGGACAACCTGTATAAGGGTTGCTTGTACTAAGGTAAACCTGTGCCACAGGCATTAAGGGCACATACTGTATAATATAGATATAAATTCTAAAACAATACTTATAATTAATATGTATTCGTATATAAAAACTTACGAATTACATTATAAACTAAGTGATTACTATGACTACTTAAAGAGCTATTTTATTGTGTAACACTTATTGAACAACAGTCACCAAATTTTCAGTTTGATCGTAGTTCAAGGTTTGTAAATATAGTTGAACCAATGTTAGTGTTAATAATTTTTGTCACAAATCGCAGTTATTTTGTTTATATTATTATAAATAAATGGACCTAAAAATGAGAAAAACCTATTGGTAAAATTATATTTAGATTAGGACTGAGTAGTACAAACGATATCTTTTCGTCACTTAATGTTAGTTAGTTCCGGGTTATAATCAAGAGTAGTATGTTGTTTTAGTACGGTGTGCATTGTAAAAAGCTGCCTGACTGTTAGTACTTTAGAATTTTGATACAAAAGCCATGTGGGATAGCGAAAAGGTCGATGTGTAGCTGCTTTTAGGAGTGCTCTTTGTGGTATTTCAATTGGAAGAATAACCGATTTTGCGACGCCTCCCCATGAGGTAACACAGTATTGAATAATGGATTGGCACAGTGCCTTGTAGATCTGTATAATAAGATTATTGTCTGCGATATAACGCAGTTTTTAAACGAATATTACTTTACGTAGTCTACTTAACAAAGCGGCTACGTGTTGTTTAAATGAGAGATTGTGATCTATTATAACCCCCAGTTAACGTTAGTTGTACTATGGATTGCAGAACATGTGCAATCGTCATTCATGGTGTTGTTACAATGGTGTGCATATAGTCAAATATTACTTAAATGGTCTTGATGATTGCGCATGTTAAACTTAGCATGAACATATATACCATACCTGATGGTAAGTGGTCACCATAGCCTATAGATGCCTGCAACGGTAACATAGCAGTAATAGTCAAAAGATAGTTAATTTAATCATAGTTTAAAAATATAGAATTTTATCTATAGGTAACTGCCGCACTAGAAATAAATCCTATATCGCGGGAATTTTAAAACATTCAAACAACAGATACAGAGAAACAACTAATAGTGGATCACACAATTTTTTTGTCCTGTGTGGCCATTGGACCTACAACACTCGGCACATTTGCAATAGCGACACGACCATACATATACAAATTTATTAAATGTTGAGCTATTTATGTATGTTGCTGATTGTGCGTGAAATCAAGATGGCCGACTATTCTTAGGAAACGCCGGTCATTGACAAGATCAGCTTTATGTTTTATTGTCGTCGCCTACGGCTTCGGACGTTCATCCACTCACGTCTATCTTGGATGCAATGCATGTAACTAAAAAATGTGATATAATACAATCTTTTACTTTATTTACTCTTCATGCTATTTCATGCTCGCTCATTTTAAAAATGAGGTTTCTTTTGTATACATACATATACAGGGTATGCCAGAATATGTGAATCATATTGTAACGGGAGATTCCTTAGGTAGGGATCTTTCAAATTATTTATTACTATTCTTATTATCTTCTAGAACATTATGAAAAGCTCTCAGACATGCGGCTTTTCTCATTAAGTTTTCCTTCACCGTTAGTGCAAGCGATAATTAACTACAATATGTAGTTCGATAAGTTAGGCTTAAATGAAAAATAATGTGTTCATGCCACGATTATGTTTGTTTTAGTAGCCAAATAGATTTGCGTTCCAACAGTAAAGCAGCATAATCAGAATCTATCAGAATTCCAGAAAAATCCACCAGACGCGATAAATTGCTACATTATTCCACGCTACATACTAAATGTTATCGTTAGCACATTTAATACATATTATAAATACGAATGAATTTGTTTGTTTGTTAAGATTATACACAGTAACTACCCAATCGATCACTAAGAAATTTCGTATATGCGTTATTAGTTGTCAGATATACAAAAAAGGACAAAGGGTATCTTACATCCAGGGAAAAAATCTATAAATCCGAAAATATTTCAAAGATTTTGTCAGGATCGTAACATGTGAAAATCCATCCGCAGATTTTGCCTATCTAGCTCTCTGACAATAGACGTACGTCTATGTATGACGCTGGCTCCATCATGGCTGAAGCCCTATCTTACGTCCATTACTTGTAGTTGTAAACAACAATAAAATATGAATTTAGTGTCTCTTAATTTATCACGGCCATAATGGATGGATGAAAAATACATACATCAGATCGTGTAAAAAACTAGGTTCAATATTAGTTTCCGAGTAGTTTCTTTGTAATGCTTCCAAAATAGCACATTAGCATATGACCCATCTGATGGTAAGTGGTGACCATGGCATACGATCGCTTATAATACCACTGATATCAAATACATCACAAACTCTTAAGAATAACTGTAAGGAAAGATCAGAGAGAAATTTCGTATTTCTTTCCTTGTAGTTCTTATTTGGTACCGATCACTCTTACTCATTGGGTGAAATACATTTATAAGAATAGTTTTATGCGAAGGTGGTTCTTCCCCGAGAATTTTAATATAATATCAGCCTTGTATTAAATTATCCCACTACTAGGCACGAGCCTCTTCTCAATGTGAGAAGGGTTAGGCCATAGTCCACGACGCTGGACCGGTGCGGGATGATGAGAATGTTAAACCTGGTTTTATTTTTAACAGCATACGTCAAGTGTATGAGCGTGTAGTGTTATAGCTGATCATCTCTATTTTTATTGAAAGCCTTATGCTTTAAATAAATATAATGACTATAATAATAATATCAACCCTCCATAAAACTGTCCCATCGCTGGGCATGGGCCTCTTCTCAGTGCGACGAGGATGAGGCTTGAAGGATAGACCATACAGGTATACTGAAAGCCAAATTTTTGGCTCACGTGTCGCACTGAAACTACTAGGCTATACATGCAATTAAAAGAAAAGTATTTATTCAGTTCACGTCAAGAAAACATTATGGTATTTTATCCTCTAAACGACACACTCGATACTTAGAGCACGCTTTCAGATATAGATTAACAACAGACTAAGCGATCGAACACAGCTTGCCTATAAGAAGTGCTATGGGTTCGACCCCACATGTACCAACAATTTTGTGATCCACTAATAGTTGTACCTAGTCTGGTAAAAAAGGACCGGAGACTCACACAACACAACAACAGAAAGCAAAGAAACAAGTAGGTATAGTTGACTCTTTCCTTATCTTTCATCCCATCTTAAATTATTTTATGGGGTCTACTACGAAAGAGTTATACCTCTGATATTGTAAGCGAACATAGACTACAGTCATCGATCAGGATCCTATCTGATCCTGGTCGATGACCATAGTCTATGTTAACTTAAGTGACTTTTGTTGATAAAAAGCCCTTATTGACATTTTTAATCGTGGGTTACATTACAGCAACAATTACTATTGTATATGGTTGATACGTATCCAATTTTTAACATCACATTTACACGGTCATTCAAAATTATAGATAACCTGTCAAAAATTGTAATAAACTATAATAAGAATGAACTGTAATAGACTATGACAAGAAAAGTCATTTTCTTCAAAGTCAATCAGATTGGAGGAAACCGGAACTCAAACGTTTTAATATAAAGCCAGGGCACCCTAAATTTTCTGCAACGTAATTAAGCTCATCGGGCGACGCAAATAAATCCGTTACAGACCGATCGGACTCGCGACAGTTTTCAATGAGAATAAAATTGTTAATGATTGGGTAGTAGCCCAGCCATTTGGATAAAATATTCACAGCAGTATGTAGTTAGTGCTTCGGTGAAGTACCAGTCTAATGACTAATGTGCATGAAGTTTTAGGTACGACTGACGTCTCAAGAAAATTGATTTTGGATTTTTCTATCGAAAGAAACGCACAAAGCGCTGTATGTCTTCTTTTTTAATTTAAAAGCGTAGCTCTTACTGGTGTATAATTGTGACATTTGTCTGTCATCTGCTTTCCTTATAGCCTCTTGATATGACTTGACTCTATGGGTACATCTAAAAACAGCTGGCATATTTTTTTTGGGATCGCGACATTTTTCTTTGTAAATAAAACTGCTAATAAGCATCTGCCTTACTCTTGGGCGTGATACGTTTTAGTAGTAGAGCCAAGCTGCTTACAGCAAGAATGGGCCGGCTCGACCGGGGAAGTACTACCCTCTCACAGAAAATCCACGTGAAATAGCAGTGTTTCACTGCTGTGTTTCGTTCGGTGAATGAGAGTGCCAGAGGCCTAAGCATGAGGTGACGATTCTCGCAGCTTACGAGGGACCTGCAGAGTATCCGTAGAGTCATTGTGTGGGAGGCGCGAGTCGACCCGGCGGCCAGGGAGAGCCGTAGAAACGGTGCTCTGCTGGCCGCCCGTGGTATAGTCAACCGAGTCTAACCAACTTGGTTGGCTGCCTCATCATGCCGCGCATAATCTCGAGGTGGCTCATCGTGCCGGATGGTGACCGTAGGGTGGGTCCCGGCGACCACTTTCGGGAGGGTACGGGGGTCCTTCCGTCCGTCGGATCGGCTATCGCCATACCACACAGTAATATGACGAAACTTGCTCTGCGCCTTGCCCCACTTTGCTGCGAGAATAGCCGCCTCTTTTTTTTCACGCTTTCCCTTCTTTTCACTCTATGGCAGTACGAACAAAGCATTGTCGTTTAATAGCAGCCAATCGCCGTAACCCCACCGCTGCTTCCTCTTCCGGTGTCGTGGAGTTTATTAACATCAGAGGACACCACGCTAACCTTAATGCTGTCCATCACCATATGGAGACGGCTCGGCCGGCAATGCTTTTTCTAACGGAGACACAAATACGTCGTCCTGCAGACACGACCTACCTGCAATATCCCGGCTACGTGTTAGAGGAGTGTTTCCTCGCGTAAGCCGGGGTATGCTTGTTTGTTAGGGCGGATATTTGTTGTAGCCGTCTACACTGCCTAGAGGACCCTTCCTTCTCTGTCCTTTAGGTACACGTAGATCATGGCTCTTTCAGCCAAATCTACATGTGCCTCTACCGATCACATTCAGGAGACGCTGAGACAACTCGACTCTTTGATTACTTGAGTCAGGCGGCAGACGACGCGCAGGAGCAGTTTCCGAACGCTGAGTTGGTGTTCTTGGGAGATTTCAATGCCCACCATGAGACCTGGTTGGGGTCTCCCAAAATCTGTTTTGGCGAACGCATGGGCAATTCGTCCCGCGTGGTCTGCCACGCGGGACGAATTGCCCATGCGTTCGCTTTCACGCATGACCTGTCTCAACTAGTACTCCAGCCCACCCGGATACCGGACATTGCAGGTCAGGCGCCCTCTCTGCTCGATCTGCTGCTGACAAGTAACCCGAACCGGTACAGTGTGTCGATTAGTGCTCCTCTGGGCACCTCAGACCACTGTCTGGTTTCTGCCACAACTGGGCTGGAATGCGGGAGTACTTCGCATCTATCCCTTGGGCTCAACGCTGCTTTGAGAACAGGAATCCATCAGAGAGCGCTACTGCTGTCGCTGGTGAAATCATCCTGGGTATGGAATATTATATTCCATACAGTGATGTCATGAGCGGTGGCAGGAAAAGGCCCTGGTTCGGTCGTGAATGCGCTGATGCTGTTGAACGCAAGCAGACAGCGTACCGCGCTTGGACCAGGGCTCGCACTCTCCACGACTCTAACGTGGATCACCTGAAGGCAGCGTTCAACCAAGCCACAAAGGTCTGCAAGAGGGCATACTTAAGAGCGGATGCCCAGCGCGTCGCCGGTTCGGCCAGGAGCTCATGGCCCATCCTACGGGCAGTCGTAGCTATTGGCGCTTGGCCAAAGCCGTGCAGTCCAACTTCTGCTAGACCTCGCTGCCTCCTCTGAGATATCCGAATGGATCACTGGCTTATCGGCCGCAAGAGAAAGCAGATCTGCTTGCAAATCTCTTTGCGACCAACTCCCGAATCGATGACTTCGGTTCGCAGCCGCCTAACATTGCCAACTGCGGCTACACCATGCCTGATATACGTATCAGGCAACGTGACGTTCGTGCGATACTGCAGTCTCTCGATGTTCGGAAAGCCAGTGGACCTGACGGCATCCCAGCTGTGGTCCTCAAAAAATGTGCAGCGGAGTTGTCTCCCACACTTACGCGCCTATACCGGACGTCTTACGCCGCAGGCACTGTGCTTGAGGCTTGGAAGGAGGCGAACTTTCAACCAATTCCCAAAAAAGGGGACCGTTCCGAGCAAGGCAACTATCGACCCATAGCTATCACCTCGGTGCTCTCCAAGGTGTTCGAGCGGATTATAAACACTCAAATTGTCCGCTACCTGGAGGATCACTCGTTGATCAATGATCGCCAATACGGCTTTCGGGCTAAAAGATCAACGGGTGATATGGGTGAGGCTATGGACAAGCACGGCGAGTCTTTGGCTGTCAGCCTAGACATAGCCAAAGCTTTCGATGGAGTCTGGCACCGGTCTCTTCTTTCCAAGCTTCCGGCCTATGGCTTGCCCCCTCAACTGTGCACCTGGATTGCAAGTTTCCTGCAGAAGCGTCGTATTCGGATCCTTTGCGACGGTCGCGCTTCCAAATTTATGCAGGTCAATACAGGAGTGCTTCAGGGGTCCGTCTTATCCCCTACGCTCTTTCTTCTGCATATCAATGATATGTTGAATCTCGGCAACATACATTGTTATGCAGACGACAGTACCGTGCATGGGTGATATATCGGACGTCCTGGAGCCAAACAGGCTGAGGTTGAGGGGAAAAGGCAGGATCTTGTCGTTGAACTTGACCAGACCTTGAACCGCATCTCTGAATGGAGTGCCAAGAACTTGGTCCAGTTCAACGCCAAGAAGACCCAGGCATGCGCGTTCTCAACAAAAAAGTCTCCGTTCCTTCCCCTCCCTTCTCTGAAGAACACTCCACTGGTGATACGCGACAGCCTCTCCATCTTAGGTATGGATCTTTGCCGCTCCCTTAATCCCAAAACCTACATCGAGAGCGTCATTAAGCAAGCTTCGCGAAAGCTCGGAGTTCTGAACAGGGTGAGGCGGTTCTTCGCGCCTGGGCAGCTGTGCCTATTGTATAAGGCACAAGTGCGCCCTTGCGTGGAGTACTGTTCTCATCTTTGGCTCCGCGCAGTACTTGCTAGACGCTCTTGACAGATTACAGCGGCGAGTTGTCCGTATCATCGGAGATCCAGAGGTTACGAGTTCACTGGAACCTCTGCAACTCCGTAGGGATATTGCCTCTTTGGCATGTTTCTACAGAATATACCACGGGGAGTGCTCTGAAGAGTTATTCCACCTTATCCCGCCCTCCCCTTTCCTATCCAGAACAACGCGTGCTGGGCTCAGATGCCATCCTTACACGGTGGAGTCGACTAGAGTGCGTACCAACAAGTTTGGGTCCTCATACCTCTGCCGAACGATCAAGGCATGGAATTCTCTGCCAAGTCACGTGTTTCCTTCTTCCTTCAATCCTGGGTCCTTTAAGCGGGGCGTGAAAAAGCACCTTCTCAGGCCGTCAAAGTAGAGACCTCAACATCGCCTCGGCTGCTATGAGGACGATGTGGAGGCCACTGCTCTTAGACCACACGACTGCTTACCATCAGGTGGAATGTAGTCATTTTGACGAGCAAAATAAAAAAATAAATAAAAAAAAAGTTATTTATTTTGCGGACTATACGTGATAAATAAATATTTTCACGTGACTTTTGCGTAGTTATTGCCACTGTCTGTGTAAAAGTTAAAATCATATAAGCACTACGCAATGCTTACACTCTCATAACTCCTTTTAATCCTCTATGTATACATTTACAATCTCAAGCCTATATCCCCAAATGAGCTGTATTAGACCTATATTACTTTCAGTGTGTTTTATGATCTCGCGTGATAAGGCCTCAGACCTCAATTTAAGTCTTGCACTGCTTCACTGGCACTGCGGTCACTATATATGAGTAACGAATGTAAAAGATGAATGTATACTATAAAAGTTTATATAAGTGTATTAATGTTTGAAGGTACACGTAATACTGTATACATACATAGAGTCATGGTCAATATATATTTGACTATCAAGTCTGTACTGACAATGTAAATAAAAAAGCGTCAACACACAGAATACGAAAGGTCAAAATAAAAACCTCTATAATGCCGTTCACGCTACTAAAAATTCTAAATCGTTGTCTATCGGTTACGTGTCCAAAAGATTGGCAGCTCTGCCAATCGGGTGCCACAATTCAAATCCATTGTGCCAGAAAAATGCCAGCCACCACAATATAAGAGCTTCAAATATCGAGAATTGAGGACGATTGTCTCGATCGATGGGTATCACGCTCCATTCGAGCGGAAATCTTTCCGTTTTTGGACAGAAGCATTGTTACATGTTCTATGGAAACAGGTGCACGGTTCCCCTTTCATTAGGGTTATCATACTGTTCGCAGTAATGTTTTGTACAAGCTGTCTGCAATAGAATTTGCGTAAGCGACTTGAGAGGCAATTTTCTCCATATACTGAAAATACATATTTTGACATGGCAGAAGTCTGACTTATATATTGGGCAAAACGAAGGCATACCTACATCAGTTACCTGTGATTGTGTGATGCATGCATACGTGAGCCGACCCATTTGTCATCACACTATATAATTGTGGTGCTTTCCACTTTATTTGACATTGTCTATTTTAATTTACTACTATTAAATATTACTACTACCTATAACCTAAATTGTTGCATGACTTAATACTAGTTCGTATTTATTGATATTCTTATTAGACTTGTATAGTAAATGGGCTATGTTGGCTGCAACATCTTGTTGATATGAGTTATAAATACTATTATTATATTTAATATCAGTATTTAACAACTCTTATTAACAATTCAAGAGAGTAGTCGTCGTCACAACCAACCAGTCACGTGGGCTACCTCCATTCGGTACCCAGCACTTCATACCACACTGTCTCCATCCGGCACCAACTTGGATGACCTCCACCCGGTACCCAATTTCACACAACAACAATAATCAACAACTCATAGCCTCCATCTGACAATTCCAACAGCGACTGCCTACATCTCTAAGCCATTCACATACGACTCTCGGTCGTGGCCGCACTGCGACGGGAAATCAGGCCCGATTTTACGCCTACGAATAACTGGAGGTGGAGGCTATCTGAGCGACTTGCATACTACGCTACGACTCCTGGCACAAAAGTTCAACCACTTCGTCATTGTCTAACGGTCTCGGTACGTATATTGCGTAGTCTGTTATAAGCGTACTTATAAGTCCTATTTGAATTTAAATCCTGCTGAACATAACGGTCACTCAAAAGGAGCCCTTGTTATAAGGTCTAGTTTTGTTTAGTTATGATCTTCGTTTTAAAATAAAACATAGTCACCGTTAGAAAGCCGAACTCATTGGGCCCTGATGCCATCAAATTGCACATTGATCTGCAACTTCCTCGTGTCTACCAATATAAAGCCGAAGTAATGGGGCCTTGATCCTGTTAAATCGCACCTTGATCTGGAACGTCCTCTTGAGTACGTATCTGATTGTTGTAACTAACTGCACAGCAACCATCTCGTAACTGTCCACGCGGCGGCGCTCGCTTATTTAGCTATTGCCAAGACCAGTGAGAATGGAGTTCATATCCCAGTTCTGATGACGGGAGTCGATCGTGTGACTCGTTATCAGAGTGGTCGAACATTGGAAATAATACCCAAAACACTTCAAGCAATCCTCCGTATAATTGATTTAGTAAAGATATATCACAATATCGTAATGATTATTCCGACAGAAATGAATGGAAAACGCGGTGTGTTCGATGCCACGTGGTGTCGTGAACGCGACCGTTTGCTCTGCCATCTCAATTCAAAATGCCCTTTATTCACGCAACTCGAACGCCCAACTATCAACTGCCAAACATGTGACAGCTGACAGCCAACACCCGCCCCACCACTGGCACCGACCGCACCCAAGCAGTCATGTTGCTTGACGTTTTCCGTAGATGGCGCTGTAGTGCTAACGATTAGACACATAGATGGCGCTGTAGTGCTGATGCTGCGATATATGAAATAATTATTATTATCATATTTACAGCATGATATCCACATTATAATATAAATATTATAATAATTATGCTCCACAGCTGCGACGGCCTTGTGAGAGACTGTTCAACTGCTACGCATATCTAACATATGGAAGTTATATGCCTACCTATTTAGTTATATAATATTATCGGTCACTTTAATATCTGAGATTTCTCCATAATGTTTCCGAAAATATGTGAAGTCAGCCAACCCGCACTGAGCCAGCGTGGTGGAATGTGGCCTAATCTCTTACACCCAGAAGAGACCCGTATCCAGCAGTGTTTAATACATGGCTAATATTCTTTTTCAATTATATAAAATTATTGATTGTCATGTGACATTCTACAGTTTGTTTACAGCTCATTATTGTTAGCAATTATAGGTAGAATATAATTATTATATAGAAATATTTAGTTAAATGTAGCAATGTAGAAGCATTATTTGAATATGTTTAATTGTATCCGTTATTTTCTGTTGGCAACACTGATTTTCTCGACTGCCCCACTATGCTTGATAGTATAAAACTAACGCGCAGAACTATAACGGGCAGTCGTGCGTTGTGTGGCGATCGGATAAGTTTGAGAAGTAAAAGTATAGTGGCGGATATTGCATTGAATTAAATCAGGTATGCATATTGTGTAACTATGTAAACTATTAATATAAAATATAATTATGTTACAATAATATTAAAGGAAATAAATACTTGAGAACTGATTCTGGAGTTTCCTTACAATTCAGAAGTGGGATAGACGGGTCATTTTTTTTTAAAAGGCACTCGTTTATCCCAGCCCACGTGCAAATTTAACTTTTATGAACAAATAAAAGCAAATATATACATTTCGTTCAGAATTGGTTCTCAACATTTGACTTGTCACGCATTGTATGGGGTATTGCGATATAGTCGATTTCAATACAACAAAATCAAAAGGTATATATTGACATGACCATAGACATTTTAGTGATGTCCAAGTGTAGCATCAATTGTAAAACAATTAATTACTTATTTGAATTTAAAAAAGTTGATATCCGCTTTTGACCAAACAGAATATAGTATAGTATCGATACATACAGTAAAAAAAAATGCAAGGTAGGTACATAATTTTACATTGTTAAAGAATAACCTAAGGGATATGATTAGTAATTATTACTGACAGATAAATTTAAATTCCTCCAAATTATAGATATTTTGGCATCTGACAAATAACCTCACTTTTCGTCTAAGATTTTTTAAATCAAACAATTATTTATTAATCGCACGCCAAATGCTTTAAAAAATATTAAGGTATCGTGTGAAAACGTTGAAAATATGGATAATTTTTACTTATTCCATGTAGTGAGTAATTGTGATAAATTTAACAGATTTAACATCAATTTGGTTTGTTTATATTTCCGTCCTGATGGGTTGAAGTCAACTACGACACTCGTGTTTGTTTGTTTTTTCGTCTCGATTATGAGACTTACAGATAAGTGTGTTGGATGCTAGGTGGACTCGTTGTGTCGGCGTCGTAGTTTGGCTTGGCCAAGGCACTCCCTGGTAGCTAACTATTGGCAAGCGACGTATTTACTTGATAATGTACTGTGTACTTATGGATATGTAGTATTATTGCGGTTAATGAGGTTGAATTTGGCTGGGGCACTCCTCGGTATTTCTCCTCTCGGCACTGTTTATATCCAGCCAGAGCTACTCTCTGGGGATGTGTTATCAGGTGCAATCTGCTATATGTCCATCAAAAATGGTATTAGGAAGAGGAATTACTTGTTAATGCTTTTGCCCATATTGGTGCGCTATGTTTATATGCACTATACTGACATACAGATTGAAGGTATCATTATTAATATATTATTACTTTTATTTTCAATCGATACTATCTTAAAAATTAAAGCTTTCATGGATGAGCTGAATTCATGGTCAAAGTCAATATCATTTATTCATTTAGTTCACAAAGATAAAATAAGATAAAAATTTATTAATAGATAAAGTTAGCCTACGTTTACAATGTTGTTCTGTTTTAATATATGTTCTAAATATGTATGTGTGCACAGCATGTTTAAAACAGATACAATATAGTACAGTTAAACATATTTACACTATTAATATATTTGACTATATGAACTTCGAACATTAGCAAATTAATGTATAAATAAGAAGAAAAATATTCTGTTTAACTTCAACATATAAAATTGGCGGTAATCCGATAAAAATTCTTTAGCTCCCGTGCTAGTCAAATTGTGTTACGGCGAGGTAAGGATTCTCACTCTAGAAATACCAACTGTAAGTTAATTGAGTAAGTACAGTTTTGTAATATTGATTGTAATATTTAAGCGAACAAAACATGCACGATATCTACTAATGAGTTTGGTGTAAACAGGTTGTATATCTACAAATAACAGATAATTTTGAAGAACGATTGTTAAGCATAGTTAAACTATTTTCGGGGCGCTGCAGGCGCGCTCTCGCGCCTGCTGCCAAACCTTGGGGGGCCAAACACCTCCTGCCGGAGGCTCTACGAGGGGGTCGTGCGGTCCATGGCCCTATATGGGGCCCCAGTTTGGGCAGACAACCTGACGGCCCGCAATATTTCGGCGCTTCGTGCACCACAGCGCGCCATGGCCGTCAGGTTGATTAGAGGTTACCGCACGATGTCGTTCGAGGCTGCCAGCCTCCTCGCCGGATCGATGCCATGGGACCTGGAAGCGGCGCTCCTGGCGTCGCTCTATCGTTGGCGCCAGGAGGCACTAGCTCGGGGCGAAGGACCGGATCCTCCCGCTATCAAGGCGGCGAGGTCCGAGCTCCACCAGGTCCTAGTGGCGAATTGGAAGGAGCGACTTGTGCACCCCAGTGCCGGGCACGCCACGATCGTGGCGGTAAGTCCCGTGTTTGAGGAGTGGCTGGAGAGGCGACATGGCGCCCTCACCTTCCGGCTGACACAGGTTCTGACTGGCCACGGATGTTTTGGCCGGTTCCTGTGTCGTATACGCCGGCAAGAGACGCCCGGTTGTCACCACTGCGGCGACTGCCGCGACGTTGTTGAGGACACGGCGCTGCACACTTTGGCGGTTTGCCCCGCCTGGGCATCGCAGCGTCGTGATTTGATCGCGGCAGTCGGATCGGTTGCCCTCTCGCTCTCGGCCGTAGTTCAGTCTATGGTCCGGAGTGAGAGGTCGTGGAACGCCGTCGCCTCCTTTTGCGAGGAAGTGATTTCCATCAAGGAGGCGGCGGAGCGGGAGAGGGAGCGTTTAAACCCTCTCCCCAACCGCAGAGCCGGGCGTCGGAGGGCGCGCGATGACCTCCAGCCACCCTGAGGATTGACCTGGGGGTGGCGGGCTTTGTGGGCCTGCCCGCCATCCGTTCAGCACCAGGTCCGAGAGGCGGCGTGCGTGTTCCCACGCGCGCCTCTGTGTCGAGTCCGTCTCCCCTCTAGGGGGCAGACAGTAGGTGAAGTAGTGCCTATTTTGGGTAGGTCTTTCGTGTAGTGGCCTGCCGTTTCATACGGCGGGCCGAAACCTCGGCGGGGTCGCGACCGTATGCGAAAGTGATTCGCGCGGCCCCGTCGATAGTGGTTTTGTCGAGGAACACCGTGGTAGGTTTAGTCGGTATTCCGGGAGGTACATTATCCTTTCAACATCTTCATTTTACCCCGGCGAGTCCGACATAATCCCTCCGCCCGCCCCCGCGGAGGGATATGCGTCATTGCATTCCCCCACGTAAAAAAAAAAAAAAAAAAAAAAAAAAAAATAGTTAAACTATTTTAAAATAATGTAATTGATAAAATATAATGTTTATGTCAATGCAGACATGATTTGATATTTATATGAATTTTGTTTATGGTAATATATAATGTATTATATAAAAAATAAGCATTATATAAATAAACTATAATAAATTTGAATAGCTTTAATAGTTTAAATAGTTTTGTTAGCTTGAAAATTAGTAAAGGTCAATAAAATTACTGAGGCTACATTTGAGGTTAGTTGCTAGGTTCAGGCAAAGGGTTGGCCCTATGAGAAGAAACCTGCAAGACACGATATTTGAGCGCCTCACTTAACTTTATCATCTAAAGTTTTTAATTTATATTTACGTTAGGACTCTTTACATTTGGCAGTGTAAAGTTTAGTAGTAAATTATTCGTCGTAAATCAGTCTAGGACTTGCGCGAGTAAATCGTTAACAGCACATAAATTCGGTGCTTTTCAGTCTACTTTAAAAATAAGGGATTTGTCATCCACGAATAAAACAATTTCACACAAATCCTGAAACCATATTGATTTGTATGAAATAAATAATTTACACTAAAGTGGCTCTTTAATTGCTGTAATATAATCTTCCCAAATACTTTACTGATTGAAATTGGCCTAAAATTACTGGGGTCGCTTTGGTATCCAATTTTAAATTAAGGTAGTATTTTACTACATTTAATTAAGTTAAGAAAAATGCCCATATTCATTAAAATGCCCCGTTGATTATAGCAGCTAGGTGTGGCGCTATATTGACAATAATATTTTCAACAAATTTTACAGAGATAGGAATCCCTGAATTTAGCAGATATTTTTTAATTAAGTTACTTAAATACGTTTATTATATGATATGGATGTACACGTTCAAAACTGAATAGTATCTTACTCTTCCACGTTGTCGATAACCAAGTATTCTGCTCGAGCTGGGCAAGACCTTAGGGTACTAGTTGTATTTAAAATTATTTTTGCGAAGTAGTTTTTAAAGATGTCGGCTATTTCCAAATTATTTGAAATTATGTTATTATTTTCCACAATACAAATTATTAATTATATACATAATATAAACACAATTCTATAAAACTAACTTATACCTAAAATATTATAAAACGGAAATAAAAAGAAGAAAACTAAAACCCTCTAATAGGCGTCATAGAATTCCTATTGTTATTATTTGTATTAAGTTCAAAGGTATTCATTGAAATTAAACTACTATATACGGATTTTATCGCGTTGTTTATTTAACACTCTATTACATAATTTAGAAACTGTTACACTACTATACTATACTATTAAACTTTGCTAATTTTAAGCTAATTGGATTGTTAGGGCTACCAAATCTATTTGTTTTTAAGTTTACACTTTCCCCGACGGTTCGGTTGCTTTTCAGCAGCCATGGTCACGGGGAGACTAAGATGGTAGTTGTCTCAATGTTCCAGTGTAGTTATTTCAAAGTACCCGAACATAATTTAGTTATTGGTGTTTCATTCGCGTAAACAGAAGACAATATTTATTCAAAGGTATTATCACGCACCTTGCTGCGTCCTGTTCCATTGTTATTAATATTCCAAGTAGTTTTGATTGTATTACTAGAATTTCGTATTTTAGTTTTTAGATAAAGGGACTTGGCAGTGGCACAAATCATTTTAAACAATTTTTAACATATTGAATAAAATTAGGATCAAAATTGAATGTTTTTCATATCATATAATTCATATAATTTAGATCACAAAACATAATCTTATTATTCTTAGTAAAGGTCTTACATTTAATAAT
Organism: Catocala nupta; assembly: GCA_963675205.1. Classification (NCBI taxonomy): domain Eukaryota; kingdom Metazoa; phylum Arthropoda; class Insecta; order Lepidoptera; family Erebidae; genus Catocala; species Catocala nupta. The sequence continues at coordinate 21,110,832 of OY776102.1, read as the reverse complement.
ATTTTTATATTCTAAAGTAATTATGTTAAGTAAACAACTCATATACTTCGGCTGAGAAAGGATATCCTTCCATATTGAGAACCTTGACACTTACTTTATTATTAAATTTCTTTAAGCGATTAGAGGTCATTGGTCTACATGTGATCTTATTCTCTTTAAGCATTGTATTTACAGAAAAATCTACCCTTTGACCACAATGGTCATATGTCGGTTCACTTAATGTGGCCCGGCCGTATTTAAAAATTGAGTCACAAAATACATTATCTAAGCAGATAGCAGAATGTGATATAATCCTGGTTGGTTCCAAAAATAGATACTTTAATTAAATGACTCTAATGAACTAATTAGTTTTACAGAAAGAGCTGACTGCTCAAGGAAATTAATATTAAAATCACCACATACTACTATATTCCTATTACTAAAACTCAAACGATTTAAAATATCCTGTACTACTGTTTCGAATACACTAAAGTCACTCTGCGGTGGACAGTACACACAAACTATGGTATGTTGCTCTTGTTCCACACAGGATAATTCATCAGTACGATAGAAAGATTTACTATATCTTTAAGTTCTTTACGTTTTACATCATTACATAAATATATTAGAGAGCCACCATATATAGAATTCTCTTAAAAATGTACTTACAATTGAATAATACTCATTATAAATTTTAATTGAATACTTTTACCCAATGTTATGTTATGCAACATACTTGAATATTATGTTTAAAAATAAATCTAATTCTAACTCCTTGCCGGATAGACCCTGAATATTTTAATGAATTAGTTTAATACTGTGTATGCCTGTCCTTTGTCTCGTTTAACAGTTTAAACTTCTAGATGTATCACTAAGATTTGTAGTAATAATACTACTATGTTCTTTAACCTTCACTACTCTACTGGTAACTGGGTCCCTGCATAATATATTAAATGCTAATAGTTTAGCAAGTTGCTTTTTATAAAAATAAGGTAGAAACAATGTATATTTAGTCAATAAAAATCTACTAATAAACTTGTTAGTGTCGAAGAATGACATAAAATTGTTATAACATATACAACTGCATTTAAAGAAGTAAATTAAGTTTTTCAATATTCCTATTTTTGTTCTTTTGTTAATACATAAGACTATGGTAATGCACACAAAATAAAGTTACACCCTACCTTATAATGTAATGATTATACTTCTGTTAAATAGATTGCATCTTTTTTAGTGACAGATAGGCTGTCACCATAAAGAAATGACTGTTGACTGAGCGTTTAATGTAGTCGTTTTTAACTTCTACTGAAACCTACAGGTGTGGGTTACAAAGATGTATTCATGTTTTCAGACCAAATAGGTGTTTGGTCTCAAGGCATGAATGTGTTTTTGTTATTGTTATCAACCAAATAAGACACAGGCATAACTTCATGATTAGGGGAGGAGATGGTATCACTGTTGACTGACTCCAAATCACAAACAGCTGACAGGTTTCAGCGGTAATATTAAAGTTGACCTATTGAGTCTCAGTGACATACTGGTGGCATGACTCGATATATTTTATTACGTCTGGTAACTGTGATAAATATTTAATTAATGAATTTAAACTGCCGATCATTCCTTAATTTTCAGACTAATGGATGAGTCTGATGATAAGTAACCGCGATAATGAAAGCGGAAAAGGATAGACTTCAAAACAAATACAGAGTGAGGGAGTGGAAGGGAGCCGGCGAGAGAGGCAAATCCACAAACAGTCTTTTAATCGTAAGTCACAAAGTCCGAGGAGGGAGGTGTTGCGACAACGTGGATAACACGGGGAGTCGTAACATCAAAACTCGGCATAATAATAAAAGTCCGAGGAGGGAGGTGTTGCGACAACGTGGATAACACGGGGAGTCGTAACATTAAAACTCGGCATAATAATAAAAGTCCGAGGAGGGAGGTGTTGCGACAACGTGGATAACACGGGGAGTCGTAACATCAAAACTCGGCACAATCGTAAAAGTCCGAGGAGGGAGGTGTCGCGACAACGTGGATAACACGGGAAGTCGCGACATCAAAACTCGGCACCGTTAAATAAACTAAGTAAATTAATTAATAACCGCGTCTCGACAGTTTTAGATGTATTAAGTGATGTAATAAGAATATTGTATCAATAGATAAACTAAAACCATGTTTGGTATACGATAGAAATCATGATTCTAGTTAAGTAAATTCAGAGAAAGAATGTGATGATATTTCTAAAATAATGAATTGATAACATAATAGTTGTAACAGTGATTCTCACTGGTTGTTTTCAATAATTATATAATATTTCAGTGATTTAAAATAAATGTATGAATGCCATACATATTATGTAAAACAATTATAATAGCATTTTCTGCATGGCACCCAAAATATACAATAAAGTACCAAATAAATTTAAGGACCTTAATGTTAACGTAATTTAAGAAATGTATTATTTATTGCATAAATGCTACTATAATATTAATGATCTCCTATGTGATAATCTTATATAATTTGTTTTCTTTGTTTTAATAATCGTCTATCATGATCTAATTTAATTTGGCATGTTCTTAATTATTGACTTATCTATTACTATTCTATTATTGGAAATGAATTATTAATTAATTAATTTTTATATTTATTGTACGGATTTGAACTAACCTATTTATAATATATCTCACTTCATTGTTAAGAGACGCTTAATTGACATGTTAATTATAATATTAGATCCAGCATAATTTTAAAATTCTTATTAAGCATATACATTTGCATGTCTGACAAGACAGAGCATGATGAGACAAAAAATACCCATCTGTAACACCTGATCGTACACATGTTGAGTCAAATAAATTTATCTTTAATAATATGTTATAAATGTGTACATTCACATTGATAAAAATAAGCATTGTCTCTATGTAACAGGATATACATAATAATTTCTTAAGAAGTACATAAATGAAATACATTAAATTATACTTATTACGAATATAAACGACGGTACTTCAAGCGATTCATGGCCACAATTTTGTGCACGAATCGCTTGACCTGTTGTTGTTAAACATAATCTAAAGCGAAGGGTCTCGCTTTAACATCAGGATGGCCGAGCTGTTACCAATTATAGGTAGAATATAATTATTATATAGAAATATTTAGTTAAATGTAGCAATGTAGAAGCATTATTTGAATATGTTTAATTGTATCCGTTATTTTCTGTTGGCAACACTGATTTTCTCGACTGCCCCACTATGCTTGATAGTATAAAACTAACGCGCAGAACTATAACGGGCAGTCGTGCGTTGTGTGGCGATCGGATAAGTTTGAGAAGTAAAAGTATAGTGGCGGATATTGCATTGAATTAAATCAGGTATGCATATTGTGTAACTATGTAAACTATTAATATAAAATATAATTATGTTACAATAATATTAAAGGAAATAAATACTTGAGAACTGATTCTGGAGTTTCCTTACATTATCAAACGGATATTAAACACACAGTTACAACCTAGCCCCACCGTCCTACTACTTTTATAAATGTGAATATAAATCAAGGTATTTAGATATTTGTTACTCGATCACGCGTAAACTATTGAACTGATTTAAAACTTAGCTCATAGATAGCAAGCGTCCTGAGTGCCCAGTGCGAGTTTGTTTTACGTTAACGTGATTAACGCGCTTATGACGTTCGGCGCTCCGATCGGGTCGCTCCAAGCTCTTAACCAATCAGAGAGCCAAACGCGGTAAACGTTTCGATCGCGTTAACGTAAAAACAATGCGCACTAGGCACCCTGTCTTATCATATAGGGTATATATTTCTATTACGATATTTTATGTAAATCTGGTGGCATTCACGAGGGTAAAGCCGCGGGCAGATGCTAGTGGGAGACAATAAAAAAAAACAATGTGTTCTGAGCACACTACAGGGATTATATTTTTAATTTATCTGTCTATTTCGGCATTACTCAAAATCCACTAAACGGGTTTTGATGCGGTTATGACGTTTTGTTACAGTTTAATAGCTAGCTTGGAATGCAGCTGAAATTCTAAGCCAGGTTTCATATTATTTGTTTCAAAGAACCGGACATAAAATATGATACAAAGTGTTTTCCATGTAAATCAGGGACTTTGTTTACAAAGTCAAAGACTTCTAATTTGTCTTTTTAAAGGAGAATTAATGTTTTTAATTCTTCTTTATAAAGAGAATGCCCTGACTAGAAATAATTACAGTACACGGAGTCTTCAAAGGTTGAAACAATGAACGCATAAAAATAATAGGATCTTTTTTTGTTAATGAATGTGTTGATTTTGGTGCCGTTTCAAGCTCGACCCACAACACTACTCGTTGGCCGAAATGATGAGACCACTGCATGATACGTGCAGTAATTATTGTTAAAAGATAACTCCCGCAATAGTTATTCGACCTTTTGCCGCGGGGTATTTTACAAGAATACAATTAACGGGCGAATGGTACACCCAGACTTTCAATGATATGTGAGTCAAACGAATTATTGTGGAATTCGTACCCACAAAACTCAGCACTATGGCAGCGCTAAGACGACCGTATATCCCCTGCAACGTCCGTGAATTAAAAAATGCATTAAATTAAGTAATTCGTTTAAGAATTTTTAAATTCAGTTCTGTTAACCCTTGCTCGGATAGAATCAAAGGCTTTTTTGTCAATTTGGGCAATGAGAATTTGTGAGTGTTAGAAATAAAATAATTGTTCACTATGATATCTCAATCTCTCAATCTGCACTTTTTTAGTACTCGTTTCTTTCTTGTTCATCCGATGGTTGCCTGCAAATATATATATATGTGTGTGTATGTCTTCGAGAACATTATTGAGAACTCTCAGACATGCAGGATAAAACCAGCGATAATTAACTATTTAATACACACATCGAAAAGTCAAAGATGGCTTGGGATCGAACTCGAGACCTTTTCCTGGCAGTCCAACAGCTTACCACTAGCCTATCGCTGCTATATTATTTATTTATAATTAATTCATATTTTAATTAACTTCACTAACTCATAAAACTTGACGTTCATAAGTGAAAGTTTTTGACCTAAATGAATAAATTATTTTTGGTTGTGACTTTTACCTCTGATGGTGGAATTATTTATTCGCCATAACCCTGCACCATCTCGGTAACTATGTTGTAATTTTCCACTTAGATTGTGTGATGTAACCGCAAAATGATGGCCATTTACTGACTATATTGCCGGTTGCTAATGAAACATCAGAAATTAACGAGCATGTTCGAAGAATGTGATATGAGTTAATGAAACAAAAGTGGTATGGTAGAGAGAAGGTAGGAGATCATTAGTATGTGCCTTCGCTTTTGGGAATCAGGCGTGAGGGTATGTATAAATCAATACGTGTATACAACTTTCAATAACTAATTGAATTACACGTATCAATCATTAAATTTTATCAGTAAATGTCTGTCGCTCAAGAACAGAACTTTTTCTAGATAAAAGGTTCCTGGCTATTTTTTTGTACCCCTGGCAAAGTGTATTCGAAATTTCATGTTGATCGGCAGAGTACTTAAGGCGTTAAAGTGTAACAAATCCAAATTCGACTTTATATTTATTGAATAAGATAATGGTGTCTCCACGAATATTGGTATGTAGCATTGGCTCCATCATAAATTATTTTTATTAAGAAAATGTCCTAAATGTAGCAAAGGTACCTATGTTAAAATCAAAGCGGATGGACTTGCTTCTTAGTAATTTACAAACAATGTCGGCTTGTCATTAAGAAATAAGTGCTAAAAATACCTTGTTTGTCTTCTGTATTTTTTTTACAACTATAATATTATGTATTTTGTAATACCTTTTACATAGTTTAATTAAATAGTTTAGTTAGTACAATTAAATAGTTTGTATCTATGACAGTGTAAGTTTTAAGAAAAATGAGCGTATCTCGCCCTCAAACGTACATATAAGTTTGGCGAGAGTATTTTTGTTCTTAATCTACATAGTATTGAGAAAAATTTTAAAAATTGTTATTACACTTGACTTATAGTCTTTTCTAGTTACTAGTCTTACGTCGCGGGGTCTTTACAAACATTTAAACAACGAACACTTTATGTCAAATGTTTGTACAAGCGAGCCTCTTGTTACCGATTGACCCTAAACTGAAAGTAAAAAAAAAAACAATTAATAGGAATTTTCCCTAACCAGCTCCTCGCTTACCATCGCACGCCAACTTATACCATGCAACAAATGAGGCACTTTAGCTGTCGAAATCGTAAAAAATATCCTACAAAATAAAGCACTTTGAACTCGATCCAAAAATAAATCACAATATTTATTAGAAAATAGGGGCGACATCAAAAGATCATTCTATCCACCAATCAAATTTTGAGAGCGCCCTCTTTACATACAGTTATCCATTAATACGTAAAACAACGGAATTCCGCCACAATTTATGAGAGCCATGAATCTACATAATTGATATCTGTCTATACCGACGCAGAATTAATATTTACTTGGGGAATATTCGATTTGCCAACTAATAGTTACTTGTCAAAGTGTACCTTGTGTTTGGGAAAAAATTCAACATGGATTGGATGAAGCCTCGAAAGTGGCGGTAGATGTAAAAATTTTGGCTACATACAGGGTGTCCGGTAATTAATGGATAACCTTGAAATGTCTTAGTAGAACTGAAGGCCGTTCGGAAAAAATAAAAAATAATTATAGAAATATTTAAAAAATATATATATTAAAAAGTGCAAGCTATTATAGCATAGCATACTTGTGACTGTCTATCTATTAGCATAATTAGTGTTTAATAATAAAACAACAAAAAACCGATGGTTTTCATTTTATGATCGTAGTATACAAGAAAGTTATACATGGTAATTAAAAAAAAACATCACATATCTCAGGAAGTAGTTATATTTTTTCTGAACTGCCATCAGTTCCACTATAAGACATTTTCAGGTTATCCATTAATTACCGGACATTCTGTATATGCGTTGTCTAACCTTTATATCCCCGAACAGGGAGGCATGGGTGCAGTACACTAGTACACTACCTATATGGGGATTTCGTCTACGGCCTTTGGTGTCATGTCCCACGAAATAGGAGACAAGCCTATTGGTGTCTTTGCCATGCCAGTTTGCAACTGATTATAGACTGCACGGACGCCGTAGTGGTTTTAATGGACGCCTTGCCACTGCCGCCTCGCTAAGTATTGTACACGGGACATAAATTTCCTTGCCTTTCATAAAAGAGAATAGCATGCATTTATTTCGATTGTTTGTCCTCGCAATCGTATGCGGTAGCTCAAAATATTTTCAATACCTGTTCTATATTTAATATTAAAGGTATGTACCAACAAATGAAAAAATTACCGGCCAAAAATTTGTTTTGCTGCAGATCACAAACATTTAACACACAGTATGCAGCATGAGTTACTGAATTAGTTTTGTTTTTTAGTGAAACGTAAGTTTGGCGTGCGTTTGTAACAAACATTGAAAGCTGTGAAATTGGATGCAGAGAATATTTTGTCAGTTGAAATAGTTTGTACAACTAGTAGGATTAACAGTAATCCTCTACGGATTTCAAACAATTTGATTTTTAATCCAGCTTATGGTTGTTCCACAACATTTAGGAAGATTTGATAGTATTGTGAAAATTGGAAAACATTATCGATGATTGTTTATTGCAGATAACATTCATAAAATATAAACATAATTATTATATTACAGTCAAGAGTATTTTCCGGTAAAAATAACTTTTAATTAATGAAAACGACCAAAATTATTGTTGACTAAGGTTGAGTTTGGTCTTTAGTTTTTGTTTTTGTGGTGAAACGCACATTGGGCACACCATCTCGCCACAATAGGGGGCGAGAGGGCTATGTCTGGCTCTCCTGTACTTCGGGCCTTTGGACCAAACTCCACAGTGAGCCAACTCGCTGCTTTGTATAATGGCTGGGTCGCTGGAAACGAGACTACATCAGCAACCACTCAGCAGTGTCAAGAACAAATTAGGACTACGACTCCTGGGCTAGTTTGATCTTTCCTTTTTTATCTAATTGGGGTGAAACGATTTTGAACCAAAACCATTTTTGTTCGGAATCTGTATCAAATATTTAATTTACAACTACTTTTATTTAAAGTAAGTATAATAAACAAAAATATTAGTTCATAACTATAAAAGATTTGACTGTAACTCATACAAACATTCAAAGGTAAAAATTATAACAGGAGTTTATGTCATATAACAGCGGATTGCCAACTTCTTAAGTTGAGTGATAAAAGTAAATTAAAGAACAACGTCGAAAGTAAAGTAGATTCGCTTTTCTTTATTACAGACAAAAATACAAATAATTTATCTTTATAAATTATATACATAATATAAACAATTCTTTAAAACTAACTTATACCTAAAATATTATGAAACAGAGAAATAAAAAGTAAAGTAAAGTAAATTATAAATAAACTAATACAAAGACGCCTTTATAAAGACAACTCTTGTAGTGCTGGAATGGTCTTAGAATTAATTACTGGCGTCTCAGCAGATAGCTGCTGTAACACCATAAAAGCGGTTATCTTAAGATAACTGTGGTGAATACGCCGTTATCTAAAGATATCCACTTTCTCGGTGGTCTATTATAACTAAACTCATAAATTACGTATTGTGTCTAATTATTTGGTGATGGTACGCATGAGCCGACTTGCCCGAAGAAGTACTACCTGCCACTTAAACGAGACCGGTATAAAAGTAAATAACATAGGTAATTTAACCATTTCCTCATCAATTTCTGGTGATTTACATACCTACCTCGTATTCCTTTACATTCTTATTATATTTAATTGCTAGGATATCCAAGGTCTGCCTCCTGCATAGAGTCCTGTACTATCAGGTGAGCCAGAAGTTTCTTTGCCACCTTTGTTGTATAAGGAAAGCCTGCTTGTGATCACTGCCCGTGCAGCCAGGCCTAAATGATCTTTCGAAAATGAAAAATAAATCATTTAAATAGAAAAAAATATTCTGTACACACAGCGACACATCAACCTAAACTGTTTCGACTTTGAACTATTAGAAGTTGAACGCTGCGAATCGTGCGAGAGAGTGCGTTATATTTTTGTTACGCTCTATCCTTACCATTACATCAACACCACTATGCACTGTCCCTTTCCGACAATTCTCTATTTTGTATGTAGCGTAGTTATGCGTATATAGGGTGTCTAACTTGGTGTGTAGTCGTGTGTACGGCTATATATATCTCATTAATACGCATTTTCTGTTGTATAAAAACAAACAAGTATATGAGTATGTATTAAATTTAGAATTTAATACATACTCATATACTTACATGTGAATATATTACAGTTCTATTAACATTACATACATACGTGTAATAACTTCCCTTTTTTTTAAGTCGGTTAGAAAATAAATGTTTTGTGACACGCATTAAGAGGGCGACTGTAACAAAAATAGCAAGATAAGTCCTTTTAAAAACATTCAAATTTCATATAAAATATTCATTTAGAGCTATGAAATGAGGAAGGGTCTTGGCCCAAAACACTGATTAAAGATTGAAGCTATAATATAGCGCTATTAGCACACCCCCCTAATTTCGTGGCCCCAAAAAATTTAGGGTCAATTTAATTAAATCGTCTAAACGAACCGCTTTGGACGGGTCTAAATAAATCATGGCAGGCTTTATCGGAGGTACAGTTAAGGTACTATTAATAAGACCTCTTGCAGTATAAGAGTTTAATTGATTTAGAACATCTCAATATAAAGCTGGAATGAAGATATTTTGCTTTTGAATAAAACAAAAGATCGAATAGCTATTTAGAGGTTAATTGCCATTTTGTAGATTTCGTTTTTAGAATGAGAATTAAAAGAAGATCTGTGCTTTGTTTAATTAAAATCATATTATTACGCGGGGTATGACTGAATTTGTTAATTGTATGGGGTATTTTTATTTTTATTTTGTTTGGACTACTGTATTAACACAGCGGTAATGTATGCGACTGTTATAGGTCTCGTGTTCGATTCTTGAATCGAAAAAAGTGAGTTGATTTAGTAATTTTTGGGAGGGGTGGTGGACTGCGTGGGCCAGCTCGCCACCCGACCAGCACCTGGTCCGAGAGGCGGCGTCCGTGTTCCCACGCGCGCCTCTGAGTCGTGTTTTTGTCCCCCACAAGGGGACAGTAGAGGTAGTGTTTTATGTAGAGGCCTGCCGTTTCACACGGCGTGCGGCGGGCCGAAACCTCGGTGGGGTCGCGATTGCATGTGAAAGCGATTCGCGCGGCACCGCCGTCTATGGTTATGTCGAGTAGGTTTAGTTGGTATTACCGAGGTATCTTTCGGAGGGTGAACCCGACATAACCTCTCCGTCGCCCCGCAGAGAGGTATGCGTCAAAGCATTCCTCCACGTAAAAAAGTAATGTTTGGGAAAATTTTACCCTGTGAATGACAATAGCCTCTTTTTAGCTGTAGAAGAAATGTAGGTGTAATATACACTTCAGCTTACCCTTCCAGGGTATTACACCATGTAGGAGTATTTTGGAAAAATCGCATAGTGAAATCTAGCGTTTGCAAAAACCAAGAATTGAACTTGAGACCTCATAATCACCAACCATAAACGCAAGCTTATGTTCGAAAGTCAACAATTGCGTATATCAAATTGCGTATGTCAAGAAAACAGTTATTCCCCAAAGTTGGGTTTGAAATACGTCGCTCTAACTTAAAGTACACGTTAGCCTTCGTTAAAACCTTAACTTGTTTGAGACAGACATTTTGTAAGGATACCTGCGATGTCATTGTTTGGGGACTAGGCTTTGGAATTAGATAAAGATGTTTCGTACATTCTGATATACTATTTGGGTTAGATTTAGACGTGTTATAAAAGTAGCTGGGCATTAGTGGTGTATTGGAGTTTTCTCAATGTATAGTAGTGATATCTCGCAAAAGGGCACTAGGTAAGTACCTACAATAAATGCTGAGGAAATTAAGAAGTATGTGTATTTAACCTTTAGAGTTGCAGCAGCACACCTGCGGATAGATACAATAGATTTTCAACTACGTCTGGAAATTTAAGAATTAACACCTGTCAACTCGTTTTATTAATTTTAATCTTAAAATAAAGTAAATTAATGATATTTAAGCATTGCAGTGTAAAAGAATCGTAACAAGAGTCGTGTCTGGTATCCTAAGACTGATTGGGCGCATGTAATAATGGACTGCAAATATACTAAGGAAATATTTACGATATTTATATTTAAATAAGATGAAAACCTGTGCGAGTTTTTTTTTTACAATTGGATAGCAATCTATGTATTAATACGTGAAGCAAAAACTTTAACTTTCCGTACAATTTTCGTAAAAGAGGGTCTTTTACGAAAATTGTACGGACGGAGGAGTATGAAATTTGGCACTGTTAAAGTTTATATGGAGAAAAAGGGCGAATCCTAATATTTTTATTAAATATGCTTTAGAAATATATTAAATTAATTAAAAAACACTACAGGCACACAACCATGCATTTGACACACGCAGTCGAATCGCGTTCGTAGTATTTCGGCATCGTTCATCTGAAGTCGTACAATTCTTTGTAACTATGATTACCTATACCTTAATTATTTGTAATAAAGAAAAAAGAAAACAAGTTAGCAGGCTTAGGCATATCATCAAAGAAAGAGTATAGTTAAGTAAAAAATAATTTGTTTGAAAAATATAGGTAAATTAACCTGTATAGCCTTGGCAAAATCTAAATTAAATGTAAAGGTAAATTATAAGGATAAAGTTATAGACAATAAAACCTTAATAATGATCAAACTGAAAATTTTAATCAATTATGGTCGAATATTGACCACTACGCAACCGCTAGTATTTATAAACTGTCATCTAACCAGTTCGATATTTTAAAATGCTGGTACTCTATATTAACTATCACAATATATATTATGTATCATGAAACTTTGCTAAATTCAGAAATCAAACCCGTGAACTTATGTACAGTCTCAATCACTATCGCCGTGACAATAAAGTAGTAGGATAAGAAAAGTAAATCAAAATTCTGCTACCGACAATCTATTAAAGAAAATAAAACAAACTAATTTTATATTCAGGGGAACAGTAGTCGCTTTCAGAAAAATAAATCTTGAGGTGTTACAACGTTGTTGTTGAGAAAATACAAGAAAATATTACAATTAGTGGCAACATTCTGAGAGCAGAATAACAAGCGTACAATGTCGTTTTTAGAATTGTATATTTTAGTTCGTGCTGTTGAGTGCTTGGAGTTTTGTAATAATATTTCTGAGAATGTAACCAGGATAGAGAATATCCATGTTATTTTCACACCTGCTACTATTTTTGATTCGGTTTACTGATACAGTATGATGATGGTGATGTCCTCCTTGACGTATCCGTTGACAGCAACACCTTGGCTATCTTCTGTTATGTGGCCGGATGTGTGACTAGCTAATCCAAACTTTGGTTGTAGTCTACACAATACAGTTGTCCCACAGCGTCGTAGCTGTAATTGTAAGTTTGCTTCGGCTACAGTATAGAACGTATGAGAGCATATGCGAGTGTTCCCAACAACACGGAAACCAATCACGCTCATAGTGGCGTGCACAGGCGTTCATGTTCCATGATTTGTGGTTCACGCGAATACCTATATGAAAATATATCCAGAGCTCTCATGTTTTTTCCTTATATTACAATCTGTATTGGCAGAGCGATATGTGTAGCCGTGTGTACGTACCGTAAATAATTACAACAGTGTGATAATAAGGGAGAGCGATGTGCACTTATCAATCAATCAAATGTTTAATTGATTTGGTATACACATATATATTCAGAACACTTAAGTTTGTATGAATTTGAATAATATCATTTGAATGCAGTATTATACTAACGACTCGTCACTTAAACACAGTCAAACTAGCACGTGGTTAGTGATGGGCGATTAGAAATAAATAGGATGCATAAAATAATATTGATGGATTACTTATCAGCCATACGTAAATATAAATTAAGATACAGCCAGGCTACTCACGCCATACAGTATCATCATTGAATAAAATTGTTAATATTTGAATGTGATTCGAATAAAAATTATTAGTGATCAACATTCGAATGCGGTTTTGAATAATTTCGAATAAAAGCGTGAGTCCACATTATTATCATCAACTAGTCGAGTGGTAATTGCACTCAATTCTAACTAATTATGATTACAAACAGTGACGTCTAAAAAGTCACAAACACGAGACAAAATCTCCAATTTCAATGAATTTTAATGAAATTTCGGCACTCGTTACACTGACAATACGTCGCATCGCCGACAAATGATGTTCTTGTCCCTTCGTTCGAATGAAAAAATGACCCAAATTTCGATCGGCATTAATTCCCGAAATACGATTCTCGTAAAATAAACCTTCACCGTTGAAGGAAGTGATTAAACGAAGGACATAAATCAGACTGAGTGAAGAGACGGACCAGTTGAGCATCCACTCGGATTTGTTAGTAGCGTACTTTTTATCACGTGGGAAATCTATGCCAGCCATTGCTTGGTTTCGCTTTAAGAGGATTACCTCGCTCAAATTGCAAAAACACCTGAATTCAAAGAAGATTGTTAGGAAATCTTGAAGTTCTCGATTATAACAAAAAAGATAAATAATATATTTTAGGTCATTAAAAAACCGATTTGTATTGTTAAAAATACAAAAAAATATGTTTGAATATTTTTTTAAATAATGTCCTAAACAGGCTTTTGTAACTATATTTAATTATAAATTATCTCGATAATTACTTACCCATTTTTTATATTATAACATAAATTTTAAATGAAGAAACAGAATGTCTTCCGTTGCAAATAATTATATTCTTTGTTTTGTTATTTAAGACACAATTTTTTTTTAATAAGCCGGTAACTATATAACACCTCGTAGTCCTAAACAGAAGTCCTTTTTATGAATAAGTGTAATGAAAAGTATACAAGTGTCAACCCCAAGGGGTTTTGTAATTAAATAAAATGCTTTTAAAATAAGTCTATCCTGTATTTTTGTTTTGAATGCATGATTCGGTAATTCTATAATATTAAAAGGTATTTTATTAAAAAAACGTATACCAGGACTCATGAACGTACATTAAACTTTTTGAAGACAGAAATACGGAACACATAATTTATGTTTGTTTCTAGTATTGATGTTATGTATGTCACTGTTTTTATTATATAAATGAATATTTTGTCTGTGTGTCTACGGACACTCGTGACGGACGGTCTGTAAGTGCGAAATTTTCTGCCAAAAATTACCAAATATTAATAATTCTGATTAGTTTTGAATTAAATTATACTGTAAATATTATAAATAAGAATATTATGTATAACATTCAGATATAGAAATATATCAAATTGTCAATTTTATTTGGTTAATGATAGGTATTATGCCTAAGCATAATAATTAAGTTGGAACCCGTGATATAATAACACCTGGAATAGAAAATATGCAACGCAAAGTTATAAAATTTCTATGTTACAAGTTTTAAAATAAAATATAGGTCCAAAAATTACTTCAACCTATGTGCTGAATTGCATATCTTGCCCTTAACCATCCGTGTCGTATATTTAATCAATTTAATATCTGGCATAATCGAATATCCAAACCTACATTTCAAATTAAATTTTATCGTACCTACAAAAAGCACGAGACGAAAGGCTGGTCAATAGGCTTATCTATTTAACAGCCTTTAGTATCCACAAATAACAGACAGAATAAGTTCCTCTGGCGAGCTAGTAATACTTTAAACAAACAAGTTACGAAGTGCGACATTGGCGTTTCTAACACTAAACCGGACGCGGTGAACCGCATCCTGAGTCTTGACTTCATTACAAGGTTAATGCTCATTAATGTTATTTTATTTCTCATATTTTAGATAATTAAGTGATGAGATTATTACTGTTCACGCATTGTTATTTAAAAGTTAGTCTTGGAGACCTATCATTGGCTCTCTGTTGTATATTATTGATGTAACTATGTATTTCAAAGCCGTTGGTCTTCCTAATAAATAAATAAATAAATAACAAAAACTTCCGTGTACGAACGAACACTTAAAATCTTATCAAAATGTGATTACTTATCAAATATATGTATGAATAACAATACTTGAAGCATACAATATAAATAGATATATACATATAAATAGTAATCTAAATGATAACTATCCACTTATTAAGTAAACATGCATCACTACATATTATAAAACAACGTCCTCCGCTGCGTTTGTTTGCGATAAACTCAAAAACTGCTAAACGGATTTTCATGCCATTTTCACCAATAGACAGTGATTGATGAGGAAGATTTAGGTATATAATTTGTTAAGGTTTTGTAATACCCGTGTGAAGTCGGGGCGGGTCGCTAGTATTACAATAACATTATATGTAATAATAATAATAATAATATTCTACCACATACACACAACAATATCTAGCCCAAACTAAGCAGAGCTTGTACTATGGGTACTAGACAATGGATAAACATACATACATAAATACTTATTTTTTTTGTAAATACATACATATTATACATAGAAACATCCAGACCAAGACAAACATCCATGTTCATGCACACAAATATTTGTCTTGTGCGGGAATCGAACCCGTGACCTCAGGCGTGGTAGTCGGTTACACTAACCACTACGCCATCGAGGCCGACAATTATTATCTTTCTTCTTCTTACTTACTTCTATATTATTTCACTTAAAAATTGTCGTTTTGTATGAATATAAATGCCAATATCGAATATGATGATATTTTTGTATATATCTACGGGTACAAATACTACTTCACAGGAGGATTATTTTGCAAATAAAATAAAATAGAAGGGCAAAATCTTTTTACATGATTTTATTGATATATTGATAAGTTATAGTAAAAATAATTTTCGAGTGTATTTATTTTGCTGAGCTTATCTTAACTGATCTCGTGAATGCTTCATAATTATTATTAGCTATTACTGTAACTGAACACAAATAAATATCCGATAAATAATCATATTTTATTATTTACAATTAATATGCAGTTACACCAGTCTAGAACGTACACGTTGTAACTTCACCACGCGCATACTTAGTTACTGAGTACTAGTGCGAGTTTGTTTTACGTTAACGCGATCGAAACGTGTATGACGTACGGCGCTGCGATTGGCCCGCTCCAAGCTCTTACCCAATCAGAGAGCCCTGGTGTACCGGTCACCGGCGCCCGCGTGCCGTGTGGAACGCAACTATTGCGATCTGCTCTGCGAACTGGGGCGATCTGCGCTTCGAATTGGGCTAAGTGACTTACTTGTACATTAGTGTTGACAGTCGCTTCTACATTCTACAAACTAGCATTTAGTTTCATAAATACAAACTTGTAAACCGTTACAAGATTTTTGAAACTAAATGCTAGTTTAAAATTAATTTTACACGATAGAAAATATAGGTTATTTTAAATACTTTATTTCACCAAAAATCAACCTATAAACAAAGCCTGTGTCAATAATTATAGACCTATCTCTATTCTGCCCACCATTTCTAAATTAGTAGAAAGACTTTAAACGTTCAATTGACTATCTAGAGGCAAAAAACATTTATCCAAATCACATGATGCTTTCCATGAATTAACCGATTACATTTTGTGCAAACTAGATGAAAAGAAAAAAATTATCGCCACATTCTTGGACCTAGCTCAGACTTTTGACACAGTCTCTGTCCCACTCCTACTGGACAAACTAGAAAAAATGGGTATCCGCGACACTCAACATAAACTATTTACAGACTATCTCACCGGCAGACACCAAAGGGTAAGAGTCGGTGAGGTAATTACCAGCGACGATCATTGTTTTTGGTGTGCCGCAGGGCAGCGTATTGGGCTCTACACTCTTTCTCACCTATACTAACGACCTGTGTAATCTCCAACTAAAAACGGCAAAATTGTAAACTTTGATGATGATATTACGTTGATATTCCATGCAGATACTTGCCTTTGCACAGATTGGCTTCAATGCGGTGTCCTCGTAGCTCATGAAAAATGGATTAAAACCTAACATTTGTGAAACAAAATAGATATCTTATGCAATAAAAAACATTCCATCGAACACTCTTGATGATCACTCTATTGTCACTCATGTACTACAGGTATCATCTAGAAAGTACCTCTCACATTAAATATCTTGGTTTTATGACAGACAGCACTCTCAACTTCAGTTACCATCTAGACCTTCTTTCATCAAAAATGCGCAAACTAATGTTCGTGTTCAAAAATTTGCGTTACATTGCTGATAAAAATGTAATCAAACTAGTTTATTTGTCATTATGCCAACCTATATTGTCATATTGTGTTACAGTATGGGGCGGTGCCTACAAAACCAGTCTGATTAGGGTGGAAAGAGTCCAAAGGGCAGTTCTTAAGGTAAGTCTTTCATAGCCTTTTCTTTATCCTACTAAGGATCTTTCCCAGCGTATGGATGTGTACGTTACAACATTCGCTGCTCCGAACTCCGCGGCTGCGTACGACCCTTTACGTACTAACAAGAGACTGAAAGTTTGCCCTTCTATAGAAAATCGGTGATCCACAGTATTCTCTGGAAAATTTTTCGACTTCTTGGGAAAATACCTCTACAACAAAATAAATAAGAAACTACAAATTTATTCCCTTACACATTATAATTGTAAAAGGACTATATCTTGCTGACTAAAGTTCCTCAGGTATGAGGAAACTGAAAATCTTTTGCATATTCTCCCTTGATATATTTTGAAGTATGCACATATCCATCCAGCATACACACAAACACACTCATTCACACACACGCCCACACACACACACACATACACTCACACACACACACGTGCACATACGCACTCCATATCTTATAGTCTACTCAATTACCTATATCACATATTAATTAAAGGTTAAACATTTTTGTAAAACCAGGTTACTCATATCCGAGCACTAATTTATCTAGAGTCAGGAAAGACTGGTAATCTGTCAAACAGGTCTACCTAATACAGATACCAGTCTCTCACACAGATTCACCCTTTTATAACTGTAACACCAAGCATAAGATTCTGATTTTTTGTAATTATTTCTGTGTGAGAGAGAAAAATAAACGATTATTATTATTGTTATCATGATTGAAACATATGTAGGTATTGGAAAAGGTAGGTTAAATAAGTGGGGACATTAGGTGAGGTTAAGATAGAAAATAATGTTGTAAGGGTACGCAAACTGCGGCGTTGACGAAAGGGTAACCATTTTAAAGTGGATCTAAAATATGGTCATATTTACGAAGATTATAAATAAATCGAATGCAGTTATTTAGAAGTCGGTCATTTATTGAGTAAATCAGCATTCAGGTCATAGTAACACATATCACCATAGTCAATTAAGGGAAAGATCGAGGTCTACACAAGCATTATTTTTGTCTTAGATGGGAGAAAATTCCTTAAGCCATACAAGGCGCGTAACGTTCCTGTTACTCTCTGACTGACACTAGTAACCTGAGCTCGCCAATTTAAATTGGAGTCAATGAGCTAATCCAGATCCTTTACAGTATGACTGAATCGTATAGATGTCCCATCATACATAACATGAGGTAAAGTACTGGAGTCCAGCCTGCTTATCAATCGTTGACTTCCAACTATGATTGACTGACACTTAGTTGGATTAACAGACAATCCAAATCTGCCAGACCAGCTTCAAATTGTTTCTAGATCAGCATTTAGCATAGAAATAGCTTAAGATAGATTATCCGCAGTGTCTTGAGCATAATTATAGCTGTCATCGGCATAAAATTGATACGAGCACTGAAAATACTGATTTCTAAAGTTAATAAATAGGGAAAACAATAACAGAGATATAATGCCGCCTTGAGGAACACCAGAGTTGAGGTCACGGCAAGTCGATGACGTGTCATCGATGCGTACTGACTGCTGGCACCCCTGAAGATATTATGTCGAGAACCATTGACCACGGCATTGAAGGCGATGACTTCTCGTACGCCTTCAATACCGTCAGTTATGACATCCTACTAGCGATCCTATCCCATGTTTATATCCCACCGGGTATACTTGAAAATTCTCGACTTCTTATTATTATATTATTATGCCAGGATCGCAGCTAGTAGAAATCCAAAGTCTCTGCTTACGTACGTATATATGTATGTGTGTACTTATACAGTCTTCTTTTAATGAGTAGGAGTAGACCTGAAGGCTCCCCACGAGAAACCACGAGGTCCGATCCCTAGAAGTTGTGGTGGCGCGATGTGTGCTTACAAATTGTTTCTGACACCAAAGACCTGCCTCTCTATTTAGGCAATAAAGACCATGCAGTCGTAACTCTTCTCATCCTCGCGTATCAAACCACCGAGTTCAATTAAAGCAATGTTAGCCCCGAAAGAATCAATAATAAATTTAAAAAGACGGAGCGTACCGATGCCATTAATTAAATAATTTTATTGAATAACAAATTAGAAGAATTAGAAGAGTACTTGGTTCTTCTAATTCTTCTAATTTGTTATTGTTTTCATAATTTCAGCGGACACATTTGGAAGCAAAGCCTAGGCTTTAACATTGACGTCGTTATCTGAAAGTGCAGCTTATCTTATCAACTAGTGCGCTCTTTGCTGAAGTGCAGAACGACCTTGCCCTGCCCATTATCATAATCAATATAAAAGGTGATTCATCAGTTACACAGTGATTGAAATTAGAGTCTCTCTATACAATACAGTAAGAAAAGTGTCTATCTAATCAACATGGCGGATCAGGACAGGTATTTTACATATTACACTTCATTGTTTAACCTATGTTAATACTACTTTCCTTTATTTTATTTTTACTGAGCGGATTATCTTTTCGCGAGGCGGCTAGAAAGGTTATGTCGGGAGAAGCCCCGGATCCTACCTTTCAAATAAAAGGGGAAAACCTTACTGTCCTACTGATGGGCCGCAGAGGCGAGCGTGTGAACACCCATACCGCTTCTCCAGCAACTGTTCTAAAATAGGACTTATTTTTCCGATGTTAATACTCGTCTCTTTGATCTTACTCATGTCTGGAGTAACCTTTTTTATGTATGGCAGCCTGCAGCAGTAGCTCCAAATAATGAAGAGCAATCCAAATATTTTTCTCACAGACATTTTTAAATAGTCTACTGGTGGAGAAATACATAATACTGGAGGACTGTAAGGAAGCTACTTTAAGTAATAAATTATACTAAATAATTCACTTTATTTCATTAATCTCCAGTGGGTCCGTTCAAGAGCATTACATATCGGTATAATATATTTTGATAACTGTAATTATGCATCTAATATAAATATGTAGGCCTCGATGGCGTAGTGGTTAGTGTAACCGACTGCCACGCCTGAGGTCGCGGGTTCGATTCCCGCACAAGACAAATATTTGTGTGCATGAACATGGATGTTTGTCTTGGTCTGGGTGTTTCTATGTATAATATGTATGTATTTACAAGAAAAAAAGTATATATGTATGTTTATCCATTGTCTAGTACCCATAGTACAAGCTCTGCTTAGTTTGGGCTAGATGGTGTTGTGTGTATGTGATAGAATATTATATTATTATATTATATTATATTATATTATATCGAATTGTGTTTTTTTGTAAATTATGATACAGCTTAAATAATTGTTTTATTACAGCTGTACTAAATTTATGATTTTATATTTATTGTGTATAAATCTGTTGATGGATTTTGTTTTAAATAGTTATGGGAACTCCTCCACAATAAACAACAGCTAAAAAAATTATTTTGCATGTCTTCTAGACATGTCTTGGTATGTGCAAGACATAATATTACACGTGGTTATTCCTTTAATTTTTTGAATAAGCACGATTACAGTACAAGTGAGCAAATAAAGTATCATTTGCTTACTTGTACTATAAATACCATAAATTTTAAATTTTGTAAATTACAATTATACTAGCTCTGTTTCGCAAATAAATAACTATAAAGCAAAATCTATAAGCCTCTGTACTATGTTTTTATTCAAGAATAAATAAATATGTACTTATAAAAATATGTGCAACAATAGTGTATTTTCTAGAAAATCATATAACTATTTATAGGACGTACTCATCAGAGCAATCTCGGGCGAATGTTATACATTTATAATACAGCATACACAAAAAATATTTCAATGTTTTGATAATCAAATAGCTTACCAGTGTGTCCTTGATAAACTGCTTTGTCAATTTTATCTACAATATCTAAATTTTTTTTAACTAATTAGCCAAACAAGCATACGGCCCACCTGATGGTAAGTGGTCACTGTAGCCTATGGACGCCTACAACACCAGAAGCATCACGGAACACAACAGTAGGAATACTGCTATTTCAAATCGATATTATGTGAGAGGGTAGTCCTTCCCCCGGTCAAATCGGCCCATTCATGCTAAAATCAGTGAGGCTCTACTTAGGTTAGGTTTTCAGTCAATAATGTTCAGTAGCAACTAGGAGTTTGGAACCGTGGCCGGTAAACGGCAACAGGCTCACAAAATGCAAAATGTTGATTTGTAATACACACATAAACCTCTCAAACCCCGGCGCGGCGCTCAAGTGGCGTGCGCCGCGACAGGTGTCAAATTACCGGTATTGTTTATTGTTTACGTTAGCACGCGCGCGGGGCCGCAGAGGTAAATACACCTCTGAGATATATGCGTGAGAATGTGTATAAATGTAAATTGTTTACTTTCAGGAACCTTCACATACGCTGGCAAGATCTCCACATGGGGATAGCATTGTTGGCAGCGGAACGCTGCAAGGATCGAGCTGGAAAATCTGGCGCTTGTATTGTTAATCACAATGTATTCCCCGATAAACCGCAAGGGGATATGTCACAAAATGCAGGAAAAGTTGTGGGCGTGGGGTATGTTATTTTTAATTGGTAATGGGTTGCGGTGAAATCACAAATATTCAAACAACGGACACAAAAGACATCTAGATTTGGAACAACAACCGTTGGTGGATCACATGAATGAATTGAATTGGATTGTTTGTCTCGGGTGGAGTTTATACCTACAACACTTGACGAAGTGGTGAAGGTCAGGCGACCACATAAACCATAATTGGAATGCAACAGTGTTTATTTATTTATTTATTAAGATTCACCAACAGTTACTACAATACCACATACACATAGGATAAACATTTGGAGTCTAACCAATTGTATAACTAATTACAGGTAAATTCAGCATGCGTTTTAAATATTACATAAATAATGTGACATACGAAACAAAGATAAATATTAAAAGTTAAGAAAATCAATATAAAAGTTAAGTTTAGAATTAAATTATAATTAAATTATATTATATTTAAAATTAAATTATATCAATATCCAGTAAACTTCATTTGTTTTACAGTCACAAATTTGTATGAATTACTTTAAATAATAAATTCTAATTACATTAAAAATCAAATTAAATATAAAATTAATAACGTAAATATATTGTAAATGTTATATTACTAATAAATCAAATAAAATTAAGTACTGCAATTAAAAAATAAAAATAGAAACGCAAATATCAAAATAATAATAATAATATAAAAATTGTTACAATTAGAGCTAATAATAAAGTCAGTAATAGAAGATTGTCAATATAAACACGGAAATGTTATCGTAGATTTTTCTTTTGAATTTCATTAATTCGTCGTCAAATATGTCTATGTCTACCGCGATTGTGACCATGCTATTATATTGCCTCAACAGTCTTGCAATGGGTGAGTATTTACCAAGATTCGTATGATAACGAGGAATATTCAAAAGAGAGCTATGATGACGCGGGACTCTGTAAGGTACATTGATAGAGAATTTGCTCAGAAGATTCGGACAGTCAATTTTATTGTTCAGTAGCTTGTGTAGAAACATTAGGTCAGCAACCATGCGACGCGATTCAAGAGACACAATCTCGAAATATTTTAGTTTTTCTTCGTATGATTTAATAATTGGCGTACCTATTTTAAATCGATAAGCCAAATGACGAACAAATCTTTTTTGTATACTCTCAATTCTCTTTACATGGACTTGATAAGTGGGGTTCTAAGACGTACTGCAATATCCTAAACGGCTAAGTACATAACTATTATAAAGTATCAGTAACGTTGAAGGCTTTCGGAATTCTTTTGGTGAACGTAGAACAAATCCGAGTACTCGGTACGCAGCACCAATCATTTCGTCGTAATGCTCAGTGAATCGCAATTGACTGTCCAAATGAACACCCAGATCTCTGATTGAAGCAAGTTCAGTAAGTTTGCTTCCTCGCATATTATATGTAGTCTGGAACTGTTTCCGCTTCCTACCAAACTTTATATGATAGCATTTAGCGTGGTTAAGATTCATTTTATTAACTACGCACCACTGGCATAAGTTGTCTATGTCTGTTTGAAGCAGATGCGAATCACATTCATTTTCTATTACATTAATCAATTTTAGGTCGTCGGCAAATAGGAAAGATGACGAATGTTTAAATGTGTCCAATAAGTCATCAATAAAAATATTAAAAAATAGCGGTCCTAAATTCGATCCCTGCGGCACCCCAGAATAAGAAAAATATAGTTCAGAGTCTTCTCCATCTACTACTACTTTAGAAGGTCTACTGGTAAGATATGACTCGCACCAGCTAAAGGCCTTATTGGTGATGTCCATGGACTGGAGTTTCTGAAGAAGTATGCTATGGTTCACTTTGTCGAAAGCCTTTGAAAAGTCAGTATCGATTGCGTCAACCTGAAGTCCCCGATCAACAGCCGCAGTAATGAAGCTGACAAGATTTGTGTTAGTTGACCTGTTTTTCATAAAACCATGCTGATTGTTAGATAAGAAGTTTTTGATGTGATTGTAAAATATGGGGTATACAAGTGATTCAAAGACTTTCGACAAAGTAGAAAAAATGGCAATAGGGCGGTAATTAGAGACCATTTCGCGCTTACCACTTTTAAAGATTGGTACAATTCTAGCAAGTTTCCATTTACTTGGAAATATGCCTGACTTAAGAGACGTATTAAAGATCTCTGCCAGTGGGGCGGAGAGCTGATGTGCGCACCGTGACCAATATACTGGGGGTATATTGTCAGGACCAGCGCCCTTTCCCAGGTCTAGCCCAGAAAGCTTTTTCCTTATAGATTCCTCACTGATGCAAAAGGCATCAATATCCGGCTTTATCGAAATTGACATTGTATTGTTAATTGTTGAATCGTCATGGCTAGCATGATTATACACTGACGAGAACTGCCTAGCAAACAGGTTAGTGATATCTTTAGTAGTATTAGCAATCATACTATCGAATACCATTTCCGAGGGGTAAGAAGGGCCACCCTTTCGAAGGTTTTTTAAGTGTGTCCAGAATAATTTAGGGTTTTTCCTTAAAGAATTTTTTTAATTTTTTCTAAGTAATTGTTGTAGCAGATTCTGATCATCGTAGCACATTCTTTTCTTAAGTATGTAAATTCAATGTTGTCCAGAAGATTATTGTATTCTTTCAACCTAACATGAATTCTGTGTTTAGTTTTAAGTAATTTTATTAATTGGAAAGAATACCATGGTGGATATTTGCCTCTATAGGACACTATTTCAGGTACGTGTTTGCTAATATTGTCTCGGATTCGGATAGGGTTAAGACAGTTATTGATTGTTATTTGGTCAATATCAGATAATACCAAATCAAGAGAATTGTTTTAAAAATTTTTCACCCAGTTACATTGTTTTAAGTTATTAAGATCAACAAAGTCAAGAAGAAGCTGATGGACGTTACTGGTGCAGTAGTTACGGGCCGTGGTAAAACTATTTATGTCATTTTTCATCCACTTAATACCACTCATGTTAAAATCTCCAACTAACAGTGTAGCACTATTGGCAGTGGAATCTATAACTGTGTTACAGCTTTCTAGGAAATGCACCAATACTTCGTTGCATATAGGAGGTGATAGATAAACAGCACATAATTTAACACATTCATGATGCTTTTTCGAACGTGTTTCAATTGTAACCCACAGGTCCTCGCAGTCACTCTCCCATTCAGCTCTGCGACACGAATTAAGTTTATTAGATATGGCCACAAGTACCCAGCCGCCCGTTTTTTTGTGATTGTTAAGCTTAGATGATTCACGATCTCTCCTATATACCGTAAATTTGTCGCTAAACAGCTCAGAGTCGAAAACACTCCCGCATAGCCACGTCTCGGTTAATACATAGATATCATACTCACAGTTGTGTATATGTTGACGCACTTCAGTTAGATTGGCCCGTAGGCCCCTTGTATTTTGATAATAACATTTAATACTGAATTATATATACTTAAATTACTATCAAGCACAATTTTACTACTGACTAAAATTAAGTTAGGCATTTTAGTTTATCGGCACTATTGATAATTATGCTAGGCGACGATTCATCCTTCTTTATGAAAATTTTACCGCCGCGTACTCACACGAACTTATAGCCAAGTATTTTGGAGCGAGCTCGAGTCGCTGCGTGAAGAGCCTTATTTTCTGCAGACAGGTGTTCAACGACGAATATCGGTACTGGGTTGTCTGCTGCGATGCCTAGTAGACTTGAGTTTAACTTATTCTTAGGGTTATTCTTATTGTATTGAATAGCAGCGGCGATAAAGTTATCCCGTAATCGTGGAGTGTTGAATTTCACGAGGATAGACCTAGGCCTTGTGCTCTGAGTATCCTTCTTGGCCGTCTTAGTACAAAATTAGATGTCCGTATCTTTAATATTGCACTTAATTACTTTGCTGAGCTGGAGCACAGTGTTGGCTGTGTTTTCAGTCCTATGTTCAGGCACACATTGTATTTCCACGTTATTTGCCCGGGCATGCTGTTCCATGATATTCATACGTTTTGACAAATCACTGAGTGTATTTTGTAATAAGACATTGTCTTTTTCAAGGGTCTGAATTTTAGTAAAATTTTCGTCTGAAGTTGTCCTCATTTCCTCATATTTGGTATCGTAAAACGATAGGGATTGTTTGAACTCTACAATCAAATTATTTATTATGTTGAATTGTTCTTTTACTAAATTTTGTACGGTGTCTTGAATAGCAAGTCGTATTTCCTGCCTTATAATTTCTCTAAGAGAGTCAGTCGGTACCGCATCGATTTCCTGGCCATGTGGTTGGTGTTGACGTTGCTTGTCACAATGGGTTACATTAGGTACAGGAAGAGCGGGCCCCTCATTTCTGGTGGTAGGTACTTCAGGGCGAGTAGATCGGATCGGTGTATTAGTGTTATCAACCTTAGGTTGCTTGCTCACAAACCCAGGGCACTTCCAAGCATTTTTACATTCGACAGACATCTGTTTGAATCGCCCTTCCGATTTGCACAAAATAAGTCGTACCATGAATGGCAAGCAGAGCATTGCAATCCTTTACCGCGCTTAACAACATTCATGCAACCAGCACAATTCATCTTTGAAATCGCATAAAAAATTCAAATAGGTAGCAATCAAACTTAGTGCTTCATATATTAGTAGTTCTGATTTATTTCTGTATTTATAATTTATAGGTACATTGAAGATTGTATTCCTAACAATTGGGAGAATATTTAATTACTGTGGTATCACCAATTTCCGTTAGAAGAGTTTTTAGTAGTGGCAACTCAGTTACTAATGTCAAATAAGTGTCAGTTTCCACTTATCTACTCGACAACAGATGGCGCTGTTAGGCTTTTAACAAGTGATTTCAGCGTTGGTAACCCTCATTTTAGAGTCAGCATATGTCAACTTAAGTTCTACTCGCTACTAGTGGCGCTAGCAGTCTTTATGCTACTTTTAAATCAAACCAATTTTTCACAACGGTCTTTTTATGTGTTATTTGTATTGTACTGTGCTTAAACTAAGTATTTCACTGCACTGATATTGTATGACCGGGAATGGAATGTTTATTATTCAAAAATGTCACTTAAAATATGTTTGAACTGTTTATTTACATATTTCGAGAACACAGTCACTAGTCTTTATTACATTGTTCCGATAATGTTTGTGTTTGGTAGTATTGGTCACTAATAATGTCACTTGCGAATTGCGATGTTTACACTTGATTTCAGGACAATACACACAGTTAAAAGTACAATTAGGATCAAAAATTAATTTTAAATACGGAGGCAGTGTTTATGTAGCCAGTGTTGCCAACAATATCTATGTGTTACTTTTGTGGATTCGATAAACTTCAACGATGAGATCTTTTTAAACCATGGATCTATTGGATTCATAGGTCTGAGCGCTTGGGTTCCTTACCAAGATATGTTGAGCCAATTTTACTTTACTTATTGTTCTACGACGCTCACAGTCATATGATTATTTACCTTTTACATATGTATATATTATAATAGCATTATCGTAAAGTTAATAATTGCAACCATTAGAATCCTTTCGAGATTAAAACTCGTACCTATGAGTTTATGTTTTTCTCATCGTAAACAAATAATTAAAGTAATAACGCTTATTACATATATAATACGACTGCTGTGCATTAGGTCTTGGATTTGATTCTCGGGTCTTAAACAGTATTAAGTATTAGGTTTTATATCACAAAATTCCCAGTAGCAACACGGAGTCTGATCTGTTACCGGCAGACTACAATAAGCTCGCTTCCTGTTATGTGGTCATAAACCATAGCTAGTATAAAATTTGGTGTATAACACCCCTACTTACTATGTATGAAACTATTTTATTGTCCGCCTCGGTGGCGTAGTAGCTAGTGTAACCGACTGCCACGCCTGAGGTCGCGGGTTTGATTCCCGCACAAGTCAAACATATCTGTGCATGAACATGGATGTTTGTCTTGATCTGAGTGTTTTTATGTATATGCATGTATGTATGTATGTGATAGAATATTATTATTATTATCTTTTACAGATATCGCGGCAGACCAGCTCGCTCAGAGCGCACGCAGCAAGCGAGCAGTATTTCTGGTAAGAATAATCCATTACCTTTACAATTTTTTTTTTATTGAATTCAAAATTTAATATCTGTTACCTAGACGATGGCACCTTAGAAGGACATGTAGACACAGTATTACAAGACCTAGCACTTTTAAAAAATAAATTCTAATCTATAGGTTTGGTACTTTTTTTTTTTTTTTTTTTTTTTTACGTGGGGGAATGCAATGACGCATATCCCTCCGCGGGGGCGGGCGGAGGGATTATGTCGGACTCACCGGGGTAAAAGAAAGATTGAAAAGAAATAATGTACCTCCCGGAATACCGACTAAACCTACCACGGTGTTCCTCGACAAAACCACTATCGGCGGGGCCGCGCGAATCGCTTTCGCATGCGGTCGCGACCCCGCCGAGGTTTCTGCCCGCCGTATGAAACGGCAGGCTCCCTCAAAAATTCCCTACTGTCTCCCCCCTAGAAGGACGAGACGGACTCGACACAGAGGCGCGCGTGGGAACACGCACGCCACCTCTCGCACCTGGTGCTGAACGGATGGCGGACAGGCCCACAAAGCCCGCCACCCCCAGGTCAAACCTCAGGGTGGCTGGAGGTCATCGCGCGCCCTCCGGCGCCCGGCTCTGCGGTTGGGGAGAGGGTTTAAACGCTCTCTCTCCCGCTCCGCCGCCTCCTTGATGGAAATCACTTCCTCGCAAAAGGAGGCGACGGCGTTCCACGACCTCTCACTCCGGACCATAGACTGAACTACGGCCGGGAGCGAGAGGGCAACCGATCCGACTGCCGCGATCAAATCACGGCGCTGCGATGCCCAGGCGGGGCAAACCGCCAAAGTGTGCAGCGCCGTGTCCTCTACAACGTCACGGCAGTCGCCGCAGTGGTGACAACCGGGCGTCTCTTGCCGCCGTATACGACACAGGAACCGGCCAAAACAACCGTGGCCAGTCAATACCTGTGTCAGCCGGAAGGTGAGGGCGCCATGCCGCCTCTCCAGCCACTCCTCAAACACGGGACTTACCGCCACGATCGTGGCGTGCCCGATAGGTTTGGTACTTAATCCAAGCAAATATGGAATTTTTGACGGCAATAACATTAATAAACTAATTTTTTATTAACATTAACATTAATATCTAAATTCAATTCTTTGGCACCTTAAATTAAATTTTTAGATAAAACCTCTCTTCGCCTCCTTGGGTCCCCAGTTTTAGATGAAGGTTTTGATAATTTTATAGAAGAGAAAATTCAACATTTTTGTGAAACATCGGACAGGTTATTCAGAATTAATACAGGTACATTCGGCTTTTCGGGCACGCCACGATTGTGGCGGTAAGTCCCGTGTTTGAGGAGTGGCTGGAGGCATGGCCTTCGGTCTTTACACTTTTGTAAATATTTAACACTTTTAGAAAAATAAATAAAATTATACAGAACTCCCTTACTAAAGTTTTAAATGTGACCATCAACGACTGGGCGTGATTACCAGTTCGCTTGGGCGGTCTCGGCATCCGAAAAATTACTGATGTAAGTCTACCAGCGTTCCTGTCTTCGGTCTATAGCACGGAGGAATTGACCAGGAAAATCTTGGCACCTACACTGGTCAATTCTGAAGTGCTGTGCATGACCAACGCCGTGAATGCTTAGAGATTTGCTTGCCCAAGCACTGATATACCCGAAAACTGGCTCGCTCAGAAACAGTGAGATGGGCCGTTATGCAGCATAGTACGAGAATATCTAATATTGTCTTCTGTTTACGCGAATGTTATTCATTGAAATTAAACTACTATATACGGATTTTACTGCGATAAAATCCGTATACAGTAGTTTAATTTCAACGAGAAAATCTCCTAAATACATCGTCCTGTGCTACTGGATGTGCCCGCTTGCTGGCTGTGGGGGGATGGGAGTCGGACCTTTGGTTTCAGGCACTCCAGTCGTCCAACATAGGTACCACGTTGGACGATACGACCTCCGGCATTACTTCCTGTTAGCGCTTAGGTACTCCTTGTGTTTCTCCTCATCTGAGTCTTTGTGGAGAAGCCGTCGACAATCTTGGTCACCATGACCTGTCATGCAGCAGGAGTGCTGGTCATATATCATGACACGCACAACCTGAATGACATACTCCGTCGGGCTCTTGTCATCGCTGGCGTTCCGGCTCAGCTTGAACCACACGGCTTGGTACGCGACGATGGCAAGAGACCAGATGGTATGTCATTACTGCCATGGAAAATGGGTAGGTCTTTGGTGTGGAACGCAACTTGTGTCGACACGCTTACGCCATCACATCTTTCTAGCACAGCAGGTTGCGCCGGTGCTGCTGCTGCATCAGCGAAGACGCTCAAACGGCGCAAATATCAAAAGCTTATTGGTGAGCACAAATTTGAGCTGTTTGGTGTCGAAACTCTGGGGCCATGGGGTCAAGTGCTAGGTCTGTTTACTAGCTAAGCGATTGATTGACGCTTCACGTGACCAGAGGGCTGATATTTTCTTTGCACAATAAGTATTGCTATTGAACGTGGCAATGCTGCCAGTCTTCTGGGCACGATGCACATTGACGACGATGCGGAGGAATATTATGATGCTTTTTTTAATTTTATTGTTTTATTTTTCTCTTTAGTTAATATTTCTTGTAAATAATTTGTGTATATATTATGTTAATTATTTGGTTATTTGATGTATAATTTTCAAATATATCTATTTCTTACCTTTACATAGTATACATAATCACAGCAAATAAATAAATATAGTCTAAAGAATTAATCCTCACTAATATTATAATTGAAGTAATGTGCGTATTAAACAGTTAATTATCGCTCGCTTTAAAGATGATGTAAAATATCGTGAGGAAACCTGTATGTCTGAGAGTTGTCCATAATGTTCTCGAAGATATGTGAAGTCTGCCAACCTGCACTGGACCAATAGGCTATTGCCTAACCCTTCTCACACTGAGAAGAGGTCCGTGCCTAGCAGTGTTATTACATCAATATTATACATTCGAATTGCGTAAGACAGTCTTATTTTAATGCAGCAATAAAGTAATGGATTGACATTACATACTTTCTGCATGGAAATAGTTTCTGAATCGGGGAATGACATAAGGTTAACTTTTAATACTTTCTAACAAAAAAGTTATAGCATTTCGACTGCACGTATAGCTTAGTGGTTTAACCGTTTCGCAGCTGCTATTGCACTGAGCGTTGTCAGTTCGGTACCCACACGGACAAAAAATGTTGTAATCCACAAATAATTGGTCTGGAATTGATTTTCTAAATATTTTCTTTCACAAACTTATATTTTTCTAAAAAAGTTAATAGTAGGTATGAAATATTGAAATTAAACCACTATATACATACGGGTTCTGTCACGTTGTTTATTTTAAAACACTTTTATTAATCATTTTGATACTCTACTACTATTATTGAACTTTACTGAATGTAAGCTATTTAAATTAATTAAAACTATGTATATGTATTTCACGGGGAAACTGACTGACTCAGTCTCCCCGTGAACATGGCTGCTGTAAAGCAATCGAAACGTCGCACAATGTAACGCGGAGGGGTAAAAAACGGTATGGAAAATTACTCCGCCAAGATGAGCCCAGCAAAGCGCAACCTACCTTTTCTTGAAGCGCTTCGTCGTTTTTTGAACCCTTATAACTTGGGTTTGGATTATACCAGATAAACAAAATCATTACAAACAAAATCATATGAAATTCGAAAGAGTATCCAATGAGGTCAGCTTTAAGGTTAGACTTTATTAAGAAAAAGAAGAAAGAACTATTTTCACAGCAGAATATTTTTGTCAAATAGCATGACAAATTGGAAGCTATGGTAAGAGAATCGTATGAAATGAAACTCTTGGCAAGAAAGAAAAACCGTTTTCTAATGGGGAAATAATAAAACAAAGTTTGACGATTTTCGCGGCAAACTGCAACGATCAAAAAGTTAAAGCTATGGTAGATAATATTTCACTATCGCGCAACACAGTAAAGAAACGAGTTGAAGATGTCTTCAGATATTACTAGTAAAATCACAAAACTTGTAACTGAATGTAGATATTTTTCACTTGCTTTGGATGAAACGTGTGATTTAACTGGAATGTTGCAGCTAGCTATTTTTGCACGCTGTATTGATGATAATTTTTGCATAATTCAAGATTTACTGGAGCTCTGTCAACTTGAAACGACCACCACAGGAAAGGATATTGTCACAAAAGTCAAATAATGTATTGAACGCAAGGGCCTTAATTGCGACAAGTGCAACTCAATTTGCACTGATGGATCACCTGCTATGACGGGGAAAACCAATGGCGCTGTAACTTTACTACAAAATGACATCAGTCGACAATTAATTCCGTATCATTGTATTAAATTATACATCAGGAAGCTTTGTGTGCTAATGACATGTCTTTTGAGGACGTGATTGACCCAGTAGTACGTAGCATTAATTTAATACGTGTCAGAGAACTCAACCGCCGGCAATTCAGGATTATGTTTGAACAAGAAATAAAATAATACGATGAATTACATCTCTATTGTGCTGTTCGCTGGTTATCCAAAGGTGAAATGTTGTTACATTTTTTTGATTTGAGATAACAGGTTCTGGATTTCCTTGAGGAAAAATAAGCATTGCCAGCTGAGAGGGCTCTGCTTAAAAATTTTACATGGCTCTGCGATCTAGCCTTTTTAGTTGACATTATGAAGCATCTTAATACTCTGAACATTAATTTGCAACGAAAAGATTGTTCTCTTTAGACAATGTTCAACTTAATCAATGGTTTCAAAGGGAAGTTAAATTTGTTCATAGCAAACTTAAAGAGAAATAAAATCGACCATTTTTCAACACTTGCAAGTCTAAAAAAAGGATTACAGATTACTTCCCTTGATATTTCAAAGAATATAATTGAAGTCAAATGTTTATTACAGTCTCTTGAACATAGATTTTAGGATTTTGATCTCACAAGAAAGATATTCAGCTATTTATGAATCCTTTTCCAATTAGTTTTACTGACCTGCTTGAATATCCAGCAAACATTCAGCTCGATGTGACAGATCTTCAAAATCACACTGCCTTAAAACTATTTTTACGAATAAGTGCCCTCAGAGCAGTTGACAAAAAATTTGTAATTTTTTGGAAAGTTGTTTCAAAAGATGATTTTCTAACATTGCGCGACCTCGCTATGCAAATTTTAAGCAGTTTTAGTTCCACCTATGTTTGCGAAAAAATATTTTCATCTCTATCATACATCAAAAATAAGTACCGTACACCTCTCACTGCTAAACACATTTCAGATTTGATTGTATTATCAACATCAGATTTAAAACCAAGTATTGATAAATTGGTATCAGGTAAACCTCTTCATAAATCAGATTAAACATATTGGTTCCAAATTAGATGTTTAATAGATTATAGAATCTCTAATATAGATACAATAAATATGATAATCTTATTTTTGTGTAATATTTTATTAGTAGCTAGTTACCTCTTAAAAAGTAGTGGCCCGGCGCCACCTCGACATAAATAATTTTGCCCGCTTAGTAAATCCATTGGCCAGCCTTGTGCTGTACTATATTTTATAGATATATACTTGTAGTATTATTAGTATGTGTATACTATACTAAAATTATAAAGCTGATGAGAGTGTTTGTTTGCGCTGGAAGTACTACTCAGATTGTAATATTATTTTTTTATATTTTAATAGCCTATTTATTAAGGTAAGCTAAAAACTATTTAATATCACGCTACGACGTATAAGAGCGGAGTGGATTACACCGTGGGCTACAGTCAGTAGTTTTAATAGTCCTAGGGTGATTCTTGATTTACTTAGTGTTATACAAGATTATAAGGTGGACCGACGACTTGTTAAGGGTCATGGAAAGTGGTTGGATGCGGGTGGCCCAAGACTGGTCTTGGGCCACGCTTGGCCAATATCCAGCAGTGGACATCTTTCGGCTGAGATGATGATACAAGATTAAAATATATTCTTTCTTTTTATTTAAAGTGTGTTACATTTCAGAAATCCATGCAGCAATTAACGCAATCGCATTCAAGGCCTCAGCTGATGTACACGGTTGTACGATATTTGTAACGAAGTTTCCTTGCATTGATTGTGCTAAAAATATCGTACAGTCAGGCATCAAAGAAGTTATATATTTGGGGAAAAATGAACCAAAACAAGCTATGGAAATTTTGGACAGATCGGATGTTGAATGCCGGTAAATATTGATATAATTTAAGTTATTTGATTAACCTATAAATAATTATTTAACTGGGTCTTTTTGTTTTTCAGGCCATTCAGAGTTCAGCGATCCAGCATCACTGTAAACTTTGAGTAGCATGTGTCATTTCATGAAACAGAATCATACAAAATTATTCAATTGACGACAAATGAACAAAGTATTAATTTATAACTATTATATTACTTTGTAGTAGCTGGGAAGTTTGATGCGCAGTTTCTTCTTCCCGGCAGAACGATTACGAAGTGGTGAAGGAAGGGTGGGCGCTCTGGGACAGTTTTATATACATATGTATAAGTTACAATAAAATATTATTATAAAAACATAATAAATAACTTCGACAAATGTGAGATGCAATAATCCTTATGATAACAAAAATGGTAATTTTTAATCTTGTCAGGCATTTCGAAAAGATTGGTTAACCGATTATCCTACGATCAATTGCTTATTATTATTATACTAGCCAATAATAACAATAAATTGTTGGGACAATAAATGCTAATAACAATACTGATACACGGGCCACTTCTCAATTGGAAAGAAAGTTAGGCCATAATCCACTACGCCGAGGAAGTCATGTCCATCAAGGAGGTCGTGGAGCGAAAGAGGAAGCGCTTGAACCCTCTACCAAACCGCACAACCGGGCGCCGGAGGGCACGAGATGACCTCCAGCCACCCTGAGGTTTTACCTGGGGTAGTGGGCTTCGTGGGCCTGCCCACCACCCGATAAGCACCAGGTTCGAGAGGCGGCATGCATGTTCCCACGTGCGCCTTTATGTCGTTTTGTATTCACCCCATACCAGCGACACGGGGTACCAACTAGAACAAAGAGTAAACAGTTCCAAAAATAGATCATAGATGGCACCTTGAGTATCAATGTTAATATTAAGAACAATTAAAATGCAATATAGGAAAGAAATTGACCAAAAATGTTATTATAAATAAACATTGAACATATTTAATTAACGGATGTCAATCAGTACGCCTTTATTTTATGATTTCAAGATACCATTAAATCAGTATTTTTACATCACACAAAGGTTACCGAACATACCATTTTATTTTAAATATTGGTCACTAGATGGCACTTTTATGTGTTTATACAAATCTACATAACATTATATTATTATGTTTATGTTTCGTTTGACACAGGGTCGCACGCACCGGGTGGGCAGGGTAAGCCGCATCTATTTTGTGATTGGTGTGAAGCTTGAGCTCTAACATCTAAGAAAATATTTTATGATAATAATTATTCTTGGTGTAGGTACGCCAATGAATATCTCTAAACAGCGCTGGCCTACAGACAACGCCAGAATTGATGATTTGAAAATCGAACAAATCAGACAATTCTGGGGTGATTTTATACGTCAATGAGTAATTTTCAAAGTACCCGAACATCAATCGCAATCGCATATATATTGAAATATATTATTTTATTAATACTTAATAACGCATTCATTAAAGTTATATAAGTCAAAAAATATATACAAGATCAAATTTTGACAGCAACATATATGTATTTACGAAAAGCCGACCGAGTGAATGAGAATCACTAAACCAAAGTGTGATCGTACGCATATCGGCACACAAAATTATAGATAGATAATTTTTATTTCCAAGGTTGCGCACATTTTGCATCAGCTCGTTCAAATAAGTATATTATCTAGGTAGGTATATTACTATTATACCCGTGGCCGTGGTAAACAGTCATATACCTGTTTTTCTGTTACAACGCCATCTCTATATGAGCTGGTATGTGAACTTGCGGCGGGTAGATGGCAGTATAAAACTAGTGCTACTGCTTAGTAGCGCTAGTTTTTTACTGCCATCTAGTGTAAACTGATAGGTGACAAAATAGCAAGTAGAATAGGCAAAGTTAGGCGTGTCGAAGATTTTTGTATGGGATTGAGTATCTGTACTAGTATAGTATTATATTATCTATGCTGCTGCCTATGGACACCCACGTGGAGGGAGTTATAATTGAGATTTGTTTTAGTGTGTAGCAATTATAATCATCAGTAAAAGACAACTGCAGCAATAGGAATAATTTATGTGTCGTGAGGGACTTTACAAACACTCAAACAACGGACATAAAGAACACTTAGATTCAGAAAAATAATTTATGAATCACACAAATTTTTGTCTCGTGTGGGATTCGAACCCATCACACTCGGCGCAATGGCAATGGTAAGGCGATTACTTAAACCACTACGCCATCTGTGAAGTCATTGCAATCAATGACTATCAATCAAACCTAGGCAACTACCTATTGTTCGTAGTGCAGCAGTTGTCTTTTTAAGAAATATGGGCTCAAAATTCAAACTTCAATCAACGAGACAATAATGTACTCTGAAATTGAAGAAATTGTCACTACTAGCTTTCATTGATGACAATTCAGGAAAGAATACAGCCATGTGTCTCCTTTAAAAATAGCTTTAAAGCAATACATTTCACAATGAAGCGTCTAGATAAAATGCTTCGCTTGGATAAGGGTGTTGGCACGTAACGTGGGATTTTGAGGCAGGGTGAGAGTGCTGATCATCGGTCGTAAAAATGCTAAAGAATTTAACCTATTTTAACAAACAAATTTATCAACACGCATTGTACAAAAAAGGAGTGGAGTGAGATTTATGTGCAGAAATGAAGAACTGGATATTTGAAAATATTCTAAAGTCCTGCCGATTATTTTTAAAGTATTTATTAGTTCTGTTGAACTGTGTCACTGCTGGGCGCAGACACTTTTTTAGTATGAAAAGGGTGAGTTTACTGTACACCACGTTGATCTGAATTGACAGGCTTTAGAGTGTTATAAGAACATAACACTAAAACAAGCAGGTTACGAGGCCATTCTTTTATTAAATAGTTAATTATTATTATGAGATCTTCTTTTAAAAACTGCTTCTGCACTTGGACTAATTCTTGTATCGCGGAAGACTTTACAAACATTCAAACAACGGACACAAAGAAGACCCAGACTCGGAACAAGTATTTATGGATCATACAAATTTTTGTCCCGAGTGGGGATCGAACCCACAACACTCGGCGCGGCGGCAATGGTGAGACGAACACTTAAATCTCTACGTCGTCCGTGCAGTCAAAGTTACTTATATTATAAATACTAGTATAGTATTTTATTATCAGTGCTATAACTAACTTAACTGCTGGAAGATGGCTAAAACCAAATTCCAGCAGTTAAGTCAGCTAAGTCTCTCGATCCTCAAGCCTGACTGAAACTTATTGTCAAATGTCAATCAAGTGATTCCAATATATTGGAGTAATCATATTTTAATTGAATAAATTTACAGTAGAATCAGTCTAACGCAAATTTATTAAAATTTTAGTTAAACATAACCAAAGCTACAGTAAAACATGGAATTGATTTCTGATGCAAAACCTAAAAAACGTCGTGGCAATTCCACTGCCAATCATACTTTTCTTTTGTTTTTCTCTAAATTTATAC
The DNA here is from genome assembly GCA_963675205.1 of Catocala nupta. Classification (NCBI taxonomy): domain Eukaryota; kingdom Metazoa; phylum Arthropoda; class Insecta; order Lepidoptera; family Erebidae; genus Catocala; species Catocala nupta. The sequence goes on along the minus strand of OY776102.1, from coordinate 21,073,242 downwards.
AATAATAACTAACATATATTATTCACTGTAGCTATCACAAATCTCTCACTCTTCAATGCACGCAATATACTTAAAAAGAGGTACTAAGTTTCACGCATTCATAATAATGATGAGATGCGGAATAAAACCATATCTTTCTTTCTTTTTTCACTGCACTTAAAGTTACTGTTTCAAGACTTGCAAGGTATCATGTGGAATAACATGAAAAAGAGATTTATGTCCAATGCAGCGTTTAGATAAAACCCTTTCATTGTGTGAAGATGTCGACACATTATGTAGGATTTTCATTGTAGGGTGAGACTACCAATTGCCGGCAGTGAGAAAACTCAGTTGCATTTTCTAAGAAACCTTCTTGGCAATCGTGATTGCGGTACTGCTGTTGGTAAGTGGTTACCGTCACCTGTAAACGCTTGCAATACTACAAGTATTCAGCAAAGTAGATATACCTGGTGTAGGCGTTTAAGTGTATCCACGTATATCCACGTTCTTTCAGGTGGCGTCATGCTGCATAAGCAAGGGCATACGAAGACCTTGCCTCCTTCCTATGGAATCTAGAACTTTACTTAGTGCTAAAACAGAACTAAACTTTTTTGTGTAAGAATAACTCCAGTTTGAGTGTATTACCATATTTAAATAGGGACTCCGGTGTATCGTTCAATCAGATTTATTTCAATCGTTTTTTATACTACACAACTTTCAAAGCTTATCAATATCTTTGGACGATAATACTAAACCATAATAATAATACCAGCCCTGTTTATGAACATTGTTTCGGTACGAGCCTTTTCTCCGTGTGAAAAGGGTTTAGCCATAGTCCATTATGCTGGCCTGTACAAGTTGGTAGACTTCACATATCTTCGAAAATGTTATGGAGAATTCTGAGACACGCATCTGCGTGTCTGAGAATTCTCCATAACATTTTCGAAGATATAATAATCTAAGATAGAATATCTATTCTCAGGATGTTTTCCTTCACCGTTGAAACGAGTAATTATGACTTGTTAAACGAATCATACACACTACACACATAATTTCGTTAAATCGTTCCTCGGTATTGAGCTCAAGACTTTTGCGTGATAATCCAACATTCTCTCACGATGCTAATGCTGCTCGTCTATGATATTTTAAGAGGTCTATTAATAACATAATACTTATTTATAACGCACTGATGAACAGAACACTCTAAACTAAATAAATAGTCAAACAACATCAATTATATACAGTGCCGGAATAAATAAACAATCCAATGATTGAATTAAAACAACGCTTTATCAATGTTATTTCGACAATGGAATTAATGTCCAATTTAAATATTTATAAAGGAATTGTTCTAGCTTATTTATTAATTATGTAGAAGAATTTATTTTAAATGGAAATATTATTTTATTTTTTGAGTTGCATTTAATTGAGCGATATTCATTTAAGACTTGACTCAAAATCGGGCAGCTTGACTGGAAATATAGTCTGTCACTAAGGGATAACGCAGCCAAAAAAACCAGTGATGTTCTTCTGTGGTGTTTTGGGTTTCCAGATACCTTAAGGAAACACCTTCAAAACTTCAAGAAAAGAGCGTACTTCTTTTTAAATGGCCGGAAAATCACGTGTGTCTCAAACAAACTCTTCAGCTTTATAATATTAGTATAGATATGTAAAAATTCAGCTTGTGTACATTGTAATCTCAAAACATGGCAAATCATCCATTTTAATATTTTAGTTTCATTCATAGCAATTAAATTATACTAAAAATTAATTATAAAACCTTTATATTACTACTATTAAATTATACTAAAAGTTAAATGGTTGATACAATTTACGAATAGACCAGCGTGCATATGTTAGTCTTTTTAAATGAGTTACTTATATGGACAAATAACACATTTAAATATACCAACTATATACAGTCATATTAATAATAGATAGAATTAGGTACTCGAGGCCCAACTTCCGCCCCCTCCCCTCTCCTAGGGAGGGCTAATTTAAAAGGCCCCTCAACGCACTTGTGTCTCCTCTGGTGTCGCAGGTGTCCATGGGCGGTGGTAATCGATTACCATCAGGCAATCCGTCGGCTCGTTTGCCCTCTAACCCATAAAAACAAAAAAAACACCATGCTGTCAGAATTACCATTTTGAACGACAGTTGACTGCCTTGCCACTGCGCCGGGTGTTGTAGGTGCGAATCCCACACAGGACAAAAATTTGTGTGGTCTATAAATCATTGTTCCGAGTCTGGATGTTCTTTGTGTCCGTTGTTTGAATGTTCCTAAGGTCCCCCGTGATGCAGGAATTATTCCTAGTGCGGGAGAAGTCTTATTACAAAACTAAACAAAACACGATACGATGGCAACACAGCGATTACATTTTTATATGGGCAACCCACAAGCTATTTCTTTAGTATTGATAACAAAAATAGGTTACAATAGTCACTTATCATAATGCTAGACTACGGCAATCACTTTTCATCAGGCAGTCAGTTTGATACCTTAAGTCTTTAAAAGAAACTCAGTATATACGTAATATAAGTACTATCCCAGTTATGCTATGCAGATAGGGCTGCATAGCTAGGCCTTCATTTTTTCAATTTGGGGAAATGTTCCTTATGCACGCCCTATCGCCAAAAGGGGAGGTGAAAGGGCAATGTTGGGCTCTGCCGAGACCTCGGGCCTACCAACCACCATGGTGTGTGACCTCGCAGCTTTGTAAGGTGGGTGGGACGCTGGGACTAGAACTACATCGGTGACCCACCCAGCAGATCCCAATGCAGAAAAAACCAAGAACCTGACCTTTGTTATAAGAATAATTGACTTTTTTGTTTTTCGCATTTGAGGGTGTGCGGTAATATACATAAAAGCAACGTTCTGAAACCGTCAATTAGGCTTTGACATTTTACCTCACAAAACATATTGTTATTTCACGTATGGCTCGGTAATTTGATTCTATTTTCACCAGTTTTGCATCAAAGAAAGGTTATATAAAGGTTTTGTTTTTCTTTTGTTGTAATAATCTAAAAATGTAGAAGGTACGTGTCATACAGACTTGACTATCATCCCACGAACCTTCCGATTATAGTTAATAGTAGGTAAAACGTTGTGGAGTTTTTTGTAAGTATATTCTCAATAGCATCCCATTGTGCGTATGGTAACCATTTGCCTATAAATTTATATAAATAAAAACATATTGTGTCTAGCCGCCGGTGTGCCCTGTGTCATTGTGTCATGTCATTTAATTGGAATGAAGAACCTGTATTGCTTCTAATTGAAATTTTTTACTAAGATGACATTTTGTGGCATCCTAGAAATCGCGATGGCGATATTGACGGCTTCATTGTCCATCGTTAAGAACTAGGAACACAAAGTCTAGACCACTTGCGTTCTACCCGACTGTCACAAATGAAACGATACTCTGCGACTGCCAGCGGCAAGTGCCGGCGGCGTGATTATACCAGCGGCATACCCGCGTGGCGAAAACCAGCCGGCTGTATCGCCGGAATAGTGTGTAGGAGCCTTTACAGACTCCGTGTCGCTAATGTGGATGTTCATTACTGCTGCGCCAACGGCTTCAGCGAGATTATCATTAGCAACTGCCAGAGTTGCGAGTGGAGAGCGGCTTTATTGCTCCGGTACCGGTAGGAGAAATCGAGATTTGGGGACAAGACCTGACTATAACTGGTCTCGGAAGGTGCTCTCGGGCCAGTGGGAGTCGCTGTACCTTCCATTGAAGGTACAGCGACTTCCACTATTATAACCGGATGGTTGGTGTAGGGGAACGCTATATTCGCCGTGATTGGCCCCGACCTCTCGTTGCCGACCGTCGTATCCATGATGGTCGGCGACGACAGGTGCTGGGGCGCAATGAGGTCCTTCTGCGAGGCTGTCATCTCGGAGCGGGGGCGTGAGGAAGATCCTTACGCCCCGGACATCCGCCGCCGGAGGAGGGGGCGCAGGAGACGCGCTTATGTCGCTCTCCTGCCCCCCACCTAAGGGTTCTGGGTGGCAAGGCCTCAGGGGACCCTGCCACCCGTGAGTAAGAACCCATAGAGGGCGCGCGCGGTGTTCCCGCGCGCCTTCTAACGTCGAAAGGGGAGAGTTGTGAAATGCTCTCCCCCGGGGACGAGAGGAGGTCGGGTCCGATTGACCCGGCCGGCACCCACACGGGGGGGCCTGCTATGGATGAATCTTATTAGACTCCCAACTGGCCCCCCCCATTGGGTGGGAGAGGGAACACCCCAGGTTTTTTTAGTGGGTATCCCAGCACTAGGCTGGTGAGTCCCACACGCCCCGCCGGTGCCGTCCCCTAGCCGGCGAGTAGTGCATCAAGCATTTTTTCCTGGGAATCAAAAAAAAAAAAAAAAAAAAAAAAGGGGGAACGCTATATCATAAACTGGACTAGTCGTAGACAGAGGGGATGCTGCGCCAATGATGCAGTCCACTTTTGATAATACACTCCAAACTATATAACCATAAGCTTTTGCCGGCGGGTTCGCTAAGGATCAGTTTTTTGGGACGAAAGCTAACCTATGTCCTTTTTATATAACCCTGACAACATGTATGCAAAATTTCATGATGATGGGTCGAGTAATTAAGGCGTATTCACGCAATAATAACAAAAATAAACTTACATTCGCATATAAGTCTGGATTCTTGTTGTACTCCTCAAATAATTGGCAAATAATGATTCTTTTATATTCTCTCTTACATATCATAAAAGAAAGAGAGAAAAATACAGTGTTCATTATTATTATTCACGCAGATAAACAAATTCAAAACTGGTGTCATTTCCTACAGCGCCACATATCAACGCGTCAAGGTTTCTGCACGACGGCAACGGGAAACGGAAGCCGGCTTATCTCTCGTCTCTCTCTGTCAACAGTCTAATCCATAGGAGGTAGCGGGATGGATGATTATCGTGAATGAAAGATTTTTCATAATATACAGAGTCGAGTTTTACTCCCACATTTCGCCAACTTTATTTTCAGAACCCATGTAATAGAGGGCAAGCATAATGATTTTTACTGATCATAGTTTCAGACTCAATTCTGCTATTGAGAACTTGTTGGCATTTTTTATGGCCCGTGAAGTAAGTGTCCTCAACGGCGGTAAATCTTGAGGTTAGTCTCTTTTCCTGAGTAGTGAAGTTAAGTTTTTACTGGGTAATTTTTAGCAGCACGGAGTTTGATATTGCGTTTAATTGACGATAAAATCTCGCGTTCTAAACACTTGACATTGTACCAATTTCTATCTCTGTGTAAGATCTAAATTATGTTATAGAAGAAAATGTTTTTGGGATTAAACTACTGTCACTTACAGGTTATTTTAAACTTATTATTGAGTCAAATATTTTAAATGATAATTGGCGATTGAAAAGAGTGAGCAAGAGTTTAGAATGTTATTTGTTTGTTTGTTACGCTTTCAAGCCTTAACTACTCTAACGATCATCATGAAATTTTGCATACATGTTGTCAGGGGCTCAGAAAGAATGTGCATCAGAGTAATATTCGGATTACAGATCACAGACTCATGCCGACCTTATTTGATTAAATACAAAATTTTTCCTTTGCCATGTCTTTGCATATATGAGGATGCTGTTTTTGTTAAGACTAACCCCAAATTGTTCAAAACATTAAATGAAGTTAGCAATCGCAATCGACGTGACAATACAAAATTATGTGTGAAAATGTCAAATACTTCGTAAAGCTCCAAAAATATGTAATAAAATACCGAAACCTATCCGAGATTTAAATGTCACTCTTTTCAAAAAGCGGTTAAAATTTTATTTAGCTGAGAAATGTTTCTTTAAGTATCTCGGATTTTCTCATTAATGACTTTAAAATGTAATAATTTTATTTTGTTTCATCTAATTGTAATTGATTTTGTTTATTTCTTAATGGTTATAGGTATGTGTAATGACATTTATTGCTTTTGTTTATTAATAATTTATTTAATTTTCTATGTTATCTGACATGTAAAGAATATTGATAGACTATTATTGAATGTGCATTTAACTAAATTATGGTTTATTTAACATTTTTACTATAGTACACCCTATGGGTATGTTGAAGTGAAACATGCAAAATCTTACCACCTGTATCTATATTGTACCTGTGACAAACAATAAATTTTCGTTTCATTTCATTTCAAGTAAAGATTCCAAAACACGATTGATATGACTTAGCTCTTGAGAAATTTTCTTCAAAGTTACCGTTGACATTGACGTAAAAACGACATGACTGTATGTTTTACAGTGTAGAAATGCACAATTTTCACCATAAAATGCCTATAAAGCTATTTAATGAATGCAAGAATATTATAGTGGCTTAAGTATTCACCTCGCCATTATCACTATGCCGAGTGTTGTCAGTTCGAACCATACACAGAACAAAAATTGTATGATGTACATTTGTACATCATACAATTTGAAATTCAGAATAACCATTTGGTTATTCTGAATTTATGTGTTCTTTGTGTCCGTTGTTTGCACGTTTCTAAAGTTCTACGCGACACAGGAATTATTCCTACTGCGAAATATATCCGTTAAAAGAAAATGAAAGACAAGTGATTTTCATGGTGATTTCATACTAATACAAATACACATCCATGTTTGTTCTTGAAGCACGCGGAGAGAGAGTAAAGTAACACTTTTGTAAAATGTCACCCATCTTGTAACGTGTCTGTGGCAACATAACTTGACCTTGTCAAAATGGCCAATGTTCTCTCATACATTGGACCACAATTGTATCACGAGACATGTTCATTTCAGCCGTACTAACGATTTTACGAGGCAATTATTAACTTCTCAGATTCTTACGGATGCTACGCTTGAAATTCAAAAGTGGCTTGAAAGTTAAAAACTTCCATTATAATGCTGTGTTTTTATGGAGGATATTACACAGGCCTATCTTTGATCTTGAGTGTATTACCTATTTACATAAACGGAATGCTTATTAAGGCGCTCAGTTGTCTGTCCTTGAACTTTGTCGCTCACTGTTGACTCGTGTAGGTACAAAAGAGATGGACTGATAAGTGGTTGTCATAAAGGATCAGGACAATTTGGCACAGTCAAAATTAATGTGATTCACAAATAGTTGTCCCGGGTCTGAGTTGTCTTAGTGTCCTTTATTTTTTTTTATACAACTAAGTTTGTAAATAAGCACCGCCTGATGGTAAGTGGTCTTCGTAGCCTATAGACGCCTGCTACACCAGAGGCATCACCTGCGCGTTGCCGACCCTTTAGAAAAGAAAGTAGAGAAAAAAAAAGTTGATAAAAGAGGGTAATTGGGCCTGTGTCACTCTCACTCACCGAACGAAACACAACAGTAGGAATACTGCTATTTCACGTCGATATTCTGTGAGAGTAGTCCGTCCTTCCCCGGTGGAGCCGGCCCATTCATGCTGAAATCAGGGAGGCTCTACTACTCTTAAAACTGAATTTGAATGTTAATGTAGCCCCAGCAACACAGGAATAATTACACTAGTGCGAGAATAGTTATTTTTAAATATTATTTTAATGACAATAATTAAGAACAATGGCCAGGCCCATTCAAATTGAGAAGAGGCTTTTTCCAGCAATAGGACAGTTTATAATATACAAGTCTGATAATTTTATTGCTAATAATAATTAGTTACTTTATATTAACTCCTCCATTAGCTGCAAATTAGACCCAATGAAAATACGCAGTATTTAAGCAGCGAGGTTTAAGCGTTCGCCTAGAAATTAAAAGTCAATATTTCTATTTTGTTTATTGGTTTAAAAAAAAAAACAAATAAACAATTGACTTATTTTTAGGTCTTAGATCTTAACATTACGGTATCTTTAATTGTGTAGTTCACCACGTCATAAACATATAATGTAAGTAAAGTAATAGAAGAAATAGCGAGTAAACTGTGAGGATCAAATCTCTTCATTGATTTCTTAGATAATATAAATTAGTTAAGAAATATAAGTTACTAGATATTGCCCGCGGCTTCGATCGCAAACAATAGTTTTTTCTTGGTGAAAGGTATGTCCTATTCTGTTCCCCAGATATGACAGACATGTTTCATGATGACCGGTCGAGTTAAGGCGTGAAAGCAGAATAACAAAAGAACAAACAGACTCACATTCGCATTTTTAATATTAATTAGGATCATAGTCCTTTTAAAAGGCGTGTCAGAGAAACATATCTCTGACCAGTATATAAAAGTGAACAGAAGTGTTACGATTGTGGACGATCCTGACATCCTGTATCCGATACATGAGAATGATATTAAATGTATTACCTTATCTTTTGAATATATACACGTGTAATACTTTATAGATAGAGATTATTATGAACAACGAAATAAAACTCTGAGCACAAAGGCGCAGTGCGATCAATTACACGACCATCACAGCAAAATAGAAAAACCATAAAACCGCTTTAGTTTTCAAAAACCTAATTTGTTTTAGAAAACACGAATCCAAAATAAATTTGTGTAAACTCAAGGGAAATACATCAAGATTTCCTTTCGGAATTAATTATTTAAGGGAAACAATTCCCTAAGGAGTGGATAATAAGGCTGAGAATCCTGTATCGGGTTGCCGTCCAAAGTTCAGAAATGTCTTTATTGTATACAAAGTTTTTCGTTTGTCAATAAACGACAATTGGTTAATTTGGCCGTTCATCCGTATAATGGTTTCGGAAGGGAAAATGTCAATAATTGGGGTCTGTTTGATATTTTCCTTTCGATTTTTGTCGAATTTCCCCTTTTTTAGCTGATTCGCCAATAAAAATAATTTCTTTTGGTTATCATCTGGTTCAAAATTGTCTCGGAGAAGTAAGGTATTTTCGGGCGTTATAATTGCTGGAATGTTGGAAGCAATTTCCTTTTATTTTAAATGATTCTTAGATAAGAAGAAGTATATGAGACCTTTACTAAGAAACACTACAGTCTCTATCGTTCAGCAGTAGTGAATATTATTCCAGAGCATGGGGTCTCGAAACCTCAGATTGGATGCCAGGGTCAGACAGTGTTATTGGATTTTTCTCTCAAAAATGTCTTAGTAGTAGCATGAAGCCTATAGTCTATAGGCTTGTCCCCTATTACGTCGGGTTTAAAACCATTTGGTGCAATGTGGGTGTAATGTAATACACGTGTACCTATCCTACGTTGACCCAGTGCGGGTTGACAGTCGTCACATCTCTTCGAGAACATTATAATTAATCATTATATGACTCTCTCACATGCAGATGTCCTCAAGATTTTTCCTTCACCGTTAAAGCGGACGACAATTAGCCATTTAATATGCACATAACATTAAGTTTAGAAGAAATAATTTTAAAGTATTTTTTCAGTCTGTAAATCATAGCTTCTAATTTCTTTGAATCCGTAACAAGTCTACGTTACGAAATATGTAATTAAATATGTAATTCGCCGAATTTCTCTTAAAATTTCACATCGGAACCACTCGTCCGTTTTTCTTAAAAGTTCTAGAAAGTATACCATAACTTGCCAAGTTCAAAATCATCTAGATCCTAATCAGTTGTTACCGAACGATCAAGAACTTTCTAGGCACCAGGTTCAAAGGATTTTCAACTCATTTTCATTTTGCTTCAAGTTTGAATAACATTTTTTATCGAGTCTCTAATAAAAGTTTGGACACACCAAGGACTTTCGATTTATATGTAAATTTATTCTTTCATGCTACTTATGAAGTGATCACCGTACCTACCTATATTTTTAGAATAGGCAAATATTGCGGGTAGTTTTTATATTTTTTTTGACTCCGTTTCAAGGTAAGTTAATGTGTAGCAGTTCTAATCAAATGTTTGTTAATATACTGCGTAGAATAATAAATCATGATTGAATATGTCAAATTAGAAATTTTATTTTTATGTTAAGAAGACTACACTAGTATCAATTTCCGTGTCGTGGGCGACTTATCAGACATTTAAACAACAGACACAAATAACAACTTGAATCAGAACAACTAATTGTGCATCAGATCTCAGCATTTTTTGTCCCGTGCGGGAATCGAACCCGCAACACTCGGCGCAGTGGCAGCGGCGACGCGATCACTACGCCATCCATACTGTCAATTAAGTGATTGTTAAAAACATTTTAAAACTAACATTGATATTAAATCAAATGTAATTTATTCATTTAGGTCATAAACTAAAATTTATGATTGTTTTCGGGTTAGTAAACTTACTAAAGTGTTTGAATTTACATTTATGTTAGGTGCTAGATTCAAACACAAGGTTGAGTTTATGGCGTTTGGTTCCGATTTGGCTAACAAAACCAAATCGAGGTAAAACGTTATTATACAGATTATTCAAGTTTGAGTGAAATGCCTATTTCAAACGCGTCACCGGTATAATCTAACTATAATATTTAGTTTCAAGCGTAAGTCTCCTAAGCTATTAATTCTACGAGTATATCCTAGTTATATGGTACTAAGCAGCTGCCTGGTGGGATTACCGTTGAACCTTTCACCGTATATTGCCTTGGTAGAGCGGCCGTAGTGAATGTTTTATTGGACTTTAGACAAGCGTCAACCGCAATTCATGGATATAGCAGTTTCATGCCTTGAAGAATGCAGTTCTGCCGTCATAAGAAAAAAAGACGTACATACCGAAAAACACATTTTTATAAATATACTGACAGAAGTTCGAAAAAAAAAGTAGATATATCTTTTTTCCTTATGACAGCAGAGCTGGAAGCTGTAAGCTTGGTAGATAAGCGTACCATCCCAAAGAAGAAAACAGAAGATGCTTAAGAACTTAGTACACAACTGGTGAAGTGCATTTACCCTACAGACGGTAGTAAAGCTAATGTAGATAAGTTGGAATACGCTCGGATCCCACGAAACGGTTTCCTTTATCAGAGGATGTCAGTATTTTCAACATTTTTCTATTAGCATAGTTGCGGCGGGCTATTTCAAGGTGCGCAACGGGTTTCTCTCTTCCCTATTAATCTATTACAATGGATTGCCGCCAAGTAAAGCCTTATTCTATTCTATATAAGGAGAGTTAGTTCAAAGAGATATGCTTAATCCTGGTATTTCGCTCAAACTGCAACGGCCTGAGAGAAAAAAACAATATTAAGAAACATCTTAGTCTCCCCGTGAACATGGCTGCTGTAAAGCAACCGAAACGTCGGGGCAAAGTGTAAACTTAAATACAAATAGTTTTAATTAGAAAAAATATATAGCTTAAATAGTAGTAACATTCAATAATAGTAGTGTTAGAGTTTTCAAAATTATGTAATAACAGTGATTAAAGTAAAATAAACAACGCGATAAAATCCGTATAAAGTGTTTAATTTCAAAATATTTTGAAAAAAAAACAAGCGACACCAGGGCAGGCCTGGGCCTGCTCAAGGATCACCATCTTTATTATTAGAGTAGAGCTCTCACGACAGGAAGCAGGCAAGAAACTCATGGCGTTTCATTTCAATCGCCAAATGTTTACAATAGATATCTTAACAATATAAATTAATTTATTTACTTCTTTATTTTATACTAGCTTTTGCTCGCGGCTTCGCCCACGTACAAGCAGGTTATGTTAGTAACAGTACTTTAAAATATATATATATAGCCTATGTCGGCTTCGGTGGCGTAGTGGTTAGTGTAACCGACTGCCACGCCTAAGGTTGCGGGTTCGATTCCCGCACAAGTCAAACATTTGTGTGCATGAAAATAGATGTTTGTCTTGGTCTGGGTGTTTCTATGTATAATATATAGGTATTTCCAAAAAAAAATTATTTATGTATGTTCATCCATTATCTAGTACCCATAGTACAAGCTCTGCTTAGTTTGGGCTAGATGGTGTTGTGTGTATGTGGTAGAATATTATTATTATTATTTCACATTTATTTACTTTTAACCAATAAAAATTACTATTTTAAATATATAATTATAAAAAAAAAACACATTTAAAATATAAAAATTATGGATGCCCACCGACATCGAGACAAGGTCGGTCAGTGTCGGTGGTTAGGGGTCCAGAGAGAGGAACCTCCTCACTATGCGTGTCGTATCGAGGAGGACTGCCTTCTGCATCTGACCCTTGACCCAAGCACCTAACGCGAGCCTCTTAAGATGTCGAGGTCGAGGCTCTTGGCTATTAGACCGTTCACCGTAACGGCTATCGGTACAATGATTGCCGAGTCCACATCCCACATATCGACGACCTCGTGTGCAAAGTCTAGGTATTTTAATTCTTTTTCCTTCTCAGCTTTCACGAGGTTGCCATCATGAGGGATGGTAATATCGACAATCATTGCACGGCGCTCTGATCGATCTATTACGACAATATCAGGCTTGTTGGCAACAACAGTCCTGTCTGTGATAATAGATCGATCCCAATACAGTGTGATATGGTCCTTTTCGAGAACTGGTTCTGTTACATACCCGTAGTAAGGCACCTTGACCTCTACAAGTTTGTACTTCAGAGCAAGTTGTTGATGGATAATTCTGGCTACTTGGTTATGTCTGTGCAAGTACTCGCCGTTAGCAAGACGAGAACAACCGGAAACTATATGCCTGAGGGATTCACCGAGTTGGTGGCACGCCCGACATATGTCAATCGTACCATCCCTCAGGATATATTTCCGGTAGTTATTCGTCTTGATAACTTCGTCCATAATTGCACAGACAAACCCTTCGGTTTCCCCAAAGAGGTCACCGAAGCGTAGCCAGTTCACGGTGGCGAGAAGGTCTACACCAGGCCCACATAGGGCCTTGTAGAACCTACCGTGAAGCTCCTTGCTCTGCCATACACTCTTGCGGCCGTCAATGCTCAGTACTATAGGGATGCGCCAGCTCTCTTTAGCCAGATTAAGCGGGGTGAGTCCGTTATCCATTGCAACAACATCACGATGCATATCCACGTTCGTTTGAAGGAAATACTCTCTAAGGTTGCACACCTCACGGTTATGGAGGGTTTTGGCATTTACAAAACCTCGATCCCCACATTTCCGCGGGATGTACAACCTCATCACAGACGAACGAAGATGATGCATTCAGTATGCCGTCAACAGTGTACGGACCTTCCTGTCCAGGGCATCTAACTCAGTCTGAGTCCACTTAAGTATGCCAAAGGAGTATAAAAGAAGCGGCATGACCCAATCGCTAAAAACGCGCACCTTGTTGCCGCCTGATAAAAAACTGTTAAGTACTTTTCTCAGCCGACCAAAGAAGCGCTCCTTCAACGATTGTTTCATGTCCGCTTCAATTATACTTAAAGCTTGTGACATACCCAAGTATTTATTGGTATCAGTAATGAGAAGCGATTTTAGGATAATCGAATCTGAAAATTCAATGCTCTCAGATTCCACCATCCTTCCTTGCTTTACATTCATGACTGCACATTATCCACACCAAACTCCATGTTGATAGATTTACTAAAGCAATCAGTTACTCTTAGTAAGTCTATCAAATGTGAATCAGTGCGGGCAAACAGCTTTAAATCATCCATGTATAGCAAGTGTGATACGACCTCGCTTCTCTAACGCTAACCTAGCCCTGAACCCTCTAGTAATGTACTGAGAAGGTTCAACGCTAGGCAAAACCAAGGAGGACTCAGACTGTCGCTCTGAAATATACCTCGCTTAATCTGTATTAGGTCGTTGGTCGCCTGGGTCTGTCGACACCCTGGATAGTAAAAAGCCGTTTTCCATTGCCCCATACACAACTTCAAGAAGGTGCATAGAGTTGTATTTACTTTATACAGCTCCAGCACCCTCAAGAGCCAAGTAATTTACCAATAAGTGCCCTTGCCTCAGCAATACGACGCTCAATCCTGCATTGCCATGCCGGAGCAGCTTTTCGCCATACAGCAGCGTTGTTCAAAGGGAACTTGACGCCTGCTGTACGACATGCCGCTACAGCAGCATAATACAGGATTGAATGGGTATCACTGAGATTCTCGTTATTCTCTAAATAACTAGGCAGTAGCGAGTCAAGGGCACCTACCAATGCCCTATTTTGTCTACGCGTAGGCAACCGCGGCAGTCGACGCCTAATAGTATGGGGTATGTACCGATATTCCCGAATCGCACATTCCAAAACTACCCTTACCTCATCATTGTACTGGATGCTTACATTATTAGTCATGTCATCCTCATCCTCGCTGGTAATGTTGTGGGGCAACGATGTAACACTACTTGTTGTTACACCAGGTTGGACGTGAATGGCACGACTCGTACGCAAACACTCTGAACGAAGCCTATCAAGTACGTTATCATCCAGCATCCGATTGCGCTGGATAATTCGCACTTGATGCGATAGTCGTTGTGCCGTGACGTTGAAGCCTGGTTCAAGAGCCTGAAACAGAGGCAGCATTCGATTACGATACGCACTGAGGTTGGTTCCTCCCTCTGTAGCCACAAAATATGCCCGCATGACGTTTTCATTTATTGACCTCGTCCATCTCATGCGGCGCACATCACCACCGACAGCGGGGGCCCTGTTCGAGGCCGGCGGGCCTCGGGGTCCCAAGCAGGACGGTGGCCGGCGTCTCCCCTGCCGACGTACAGGTGTTGACGACGTCGGTGGGGAGAAATACTCGTCGCTTGATGAGCTCGACGCCTCACTGCCCGTCGTAGTCACGGGATTATCCTCGGTGATAATATAGCTTTCTAATGGTGAAACATTTTTTTAAATCATTTTAATAGTTTTTGAATTAAATCGTTACAAACAAACAAAATGTCAAATTTTTCCTCTTTATAATATTAGTATAGATATAGATGATGCTGTGTGATTATTACAATAGTTGATTATATTAAGCTAAGTACGTCTATCCATAGCGATGGAGTCGCGCATTTTTATCGTTGCAAGTAGTCATCATATGTTATTCTTTTACATAGTGTAGTAAATTTGTCTCAACGGCAACATACAAATATTTTATCCTGTATCTGGATAAAGATGGTAAGATGAGCTAGACTTCTTGAGAGAAGAGATTGGTCTTTAGCGGTTTTGGTTATATTCTGGACCTGCCTGCCCTGCAGTAGCAGGGTATAGGTCCAAATGTATGTTGTATGTTATATTCTACCGGACAAAACTGGCTTGTAAAAAAAATCTCAGTAGCTAAACTATTTTCATTCTTAAATAGTATGTATTACTACAAAATACGATTGACGTAAAACTTCTTACGAAACTACAGTCGCCCATCAAACTTTAATCCGGGTGGTGCAATTAGATTTTTAACACAAAACGTTTGACCTCTTGAGTCTCAAAATGTCCGATATAATGGCCCTCCCGGGAAATCAGTCCTACTTTATTGGTTTCGGCTTGACTGCTTTTGCCGTTGACGGAAATGTTCGACAGAAATTTTATTAGAATGGTATTTCGGGAATTGTGTCAAATGTTACATTTATCAATCAAATTCGGAGTACATACAGTCACGTGTAATAACATAGAAACGCCCTTAAAATTCAAATTCATGTAGCAACATTAAATCACAAAAATAAGTATGCTAACTTTGTCCAACCATTATGTAAACGTTAAATTGTGTCAAAATGAACTACACATTTTTATCAAATTTTCGTTAACGATTACCAAAAAATAATAGTTTTAGTTACTTTTAGTTATATAATTATGAACCCAAGGAAATTTCAAAAACATATTTACAGTACAGTTTAGAAATTATGTAAACAATTACAAAGTAGCAGTGTCAAGCAGCTTGAGCTCGGAAATAAGTCGCAATTTGGATTCATAAGGAACCCAAATTGTGATTTGTCTTCTGTTTACGCGAGTGTTATTTATTGAAATTAAACTACTATATACGGATTTTATCGCGTTGTTTATTTATCACTGTATTACAAAATTGGTATCGGTAAATCGGTTGCTTTTCAGCAGCCATGGTCACGGGGAGACCCGTGACCATGGCTGCTGAAAAGCAACCGAAACGTCGGGGAAAATGTAATCCAAAAATAAATAGATTTAATAGTTTAAATAATTTTATTAGCTTATAAATTAATAAAATAATGTAAATAGTAGTAGTAGTGTAATAGTTTCAAAATTTTGTAATACAGTGATAGATAAACAACGCGATAAAATCCGTATTATAATAGTTTAACTTCAGTGTACATAAATATAGTATATAATATCTTGTTATATTATTATTTTTAGATTTTATATTATTAATTTGCGTTAAACTTATTGTGTAAGGTAGCTAGTGGCTACCAGCGAGTGGCATCGGCTCGCCCGTCGACTGTTTTATTTCCGTGTGCCGTCCTAAAACTATTGTGCTATTAGATTACTACGGCAACATTGCAAATCATACAGAAGGGATAAGTGCGCATTACGGTTGTTTTTTGTTGTCGTGCAGTGCAGCTAAATAAATATTTCCTGTGTTATTGTGATTATTATTGAAATAATTACATTGGGCGCTATCGGGAAGCAATTAAACTAGTATTTATAGTAATAAAAAGTATATTGAAAATGTAAAAATTTGGATTACATAAAGTTCTGACGAAATGTTCATAAAAATGTTCACGAAAAATGTCCACGAAACGTTCACTTTACAGAATATGAACTTTTAACACAAGAGTGGTCCCGCCGAAGTTAGGCTTAAGACTTCCTGAACTTAACATTAATATGACGTAAACGAGGTGTCACGTCTCCTCCAGTCCCGCGGTTCTCGTGGGAACGTTATTTAGCTTACGAGGCTTTCTGCACTCGTAACAAAATCGATATAAAATGAATAATAACAACGTGCCATATCGTATTTCTACATATGACAAACACAAAATCATTGTTCTTAAAGAACAGGGAATTTCGGTTACAGACATAGCAAATGAATTGGGAATTACGGTGAGTTTGCAATTTATTGTTTTTATTTTATAGGATTTTTAATTAATAAAAATTTAAAATTAATGTTATTCTTTAAATTTTCGTTATTGCTCTTTAATTATCATTCCAATATAAGCTATTATTAGGGTGCCGCGTTGCGCAGTCGTTTTTAGGGTTCTTTATTAAATGACTTAATTAGTAACAGTTTACTTAAATGCACTTTTTTTCAGAGTAAACCGTTTATTTGTGTCTCAAGCGGTGGGAAGATGAAGGTGACGTTGTTACTTTTAAAAGTAGTGGTCGTCCACAAAACACTTCCGCGGCGCAGGACAGGCAGATAGTGGACAGGGTGGTTAGTAATGGATTTGTGCGAATTCAGGACATATCATCTTCATACCGCGTATCATCTGCAACGATTCGAGGTCGCCTACACACAGCTGGCATACGTCACAGAGTTCCGGCGCGAAAACCACTTTTAACTGCACGCCATAAACAACAGCGACTACAATTTGCTCGACAATATCTAAACTACGATTTTAGCAGAGTAATTTTTTCTGATGAAAATGTGTTTGTTTCTTCTGCTGATGGACGTTTGTCTTTATGGCGAACTAATAACACTTGTTATTTGGAAAGAAATATACTCCCATCTAGAAGAAGTCGCCGGATAAGCTTCGGCGTTTGGGGCTGGATGGCAGCTAGTGAACCCGGTGAATTTGCTGAGATCAGTGGTCGAATGAATAGCGAGCAATATACCAGCATTTTAGAAGAAGTTTTACTGCCTAGTGTGGTGCTTTACTTTCCCGAATTGACGCCTATTTATTTTATGCAGGACAATTCAGGGGTCCATAATTCTCGATTTACTCAAGCTTGGTTCAATTGCAACCAAAATTTCGTGATCTCGCCGTGGCCGCCTAAAAGTCCAGACCTCAATCCTATTGAGAACTTGTGGGGGCTAATGGTCCAAGAGTGGGACATCAACCAAGTTAGAACCAGAGAAGCTTTAGTCAGACACATTCACGAGATATGGGTAGTTTTAGAGGCAATAATGCATGTTACAATATGGTTTCGTCAATGCAGGAAAGGTTGCAAGATGTTAGAAACGCTGAAGGTGGTTACACAAGATTTTTATTAATTTAATTACCGACACCTCGTATTTAAAATTAATAATGGTTATGTGCAGTGGCAGTGAATTAATAATTTCGTTTGGTAACGAATTACAACACTGATTCGGTAAGCTCTTGTTTTATTGCAGTAACCAACCACTATTTATTTATAAAACTGTAATGTATTCATCGCATTGTATTTGTCGCTCAGCGAGCTATGTTCGGGGTTTCTCTTAGGAATAGGATCCAAAATAAAATCATACAGCAAACAACAAAAGTATCAGACAGCTTGGACTATTAGGATTGATTATGGACTGATACAGGCTGATGATGTTTGTATTAATCATCATTGAATTCGTCCAATTCATAAACCATTGTATTATACAATGGTATATAAATAAACTTAACAAGAACAGAATGTCGGCCTCGATGGCGTAGTGGTTAGTGTAACCGACTGCCACGCCTGAGGTCACGAGTTCAATTTCCGCACAAGTCAAACATTTGTGTGCATGAACACGGATGTTTGTCATGGTCTGGGTGTTTCTATGTATAATATGTATTTAATAACAAAAAGAAGTATATATGTATGTTTATCCATAGTCTAGTACCCATGGTACAAGCTCTGCTTAGTTTGGGTTAGATGGTGTTGTGTGTACATGTGATAGTAGAATATTATTATTAATAAGAACAGGAAAAACTAGGTATATACTTTGAACGTCATTTTAATGTATCCATATTCAATTTCTATTACATGTATACATTTTGTATACATGTTATAGAAATTGTCATAGATACTTAAAAATGACATTGGAAGTGTAAACTTTTTACTGATTTTGTTTCGTTTATATTACTGTGAAACCAATGTTTTTGGTTTAGTTTTGACACAGTTTGATGGTTAGGTAATTTAGAAAAAAATTACGTACACATTATTTTTGAATGGTGGAAGTTAAGATATTTTAGAAAATGTGACAATGTATATATATTATTACTCGTGACTGTACATAATCTCACGCTTAAGGAGTAAGTAGAGGTGTATTACAGATATTATTTCTAAAATAAGCAGCATAAACAACGCGATAAAATCCGTATATAGTAGTTTTAATTTCAATAACAACATTCGCGTAAACAGAAGACAATATTTTAAGCTACCAGAAGTGGAATTAATTAAAAAAAAAAATACACGTGGTGATTAACCTAAACTGAATTTAATCTTTACATAAATTATCAAAACACCAACAATCAAAACTTTAACAAATAATAGAATCCAAACGCAATTTGACAAGAGGTCCACTCCGCACAAAGTCTCGACCAATAATGCCGGTTGACGCGCTCGTATCGCCTTATATAGTCACTTTTGGTTGTCATTATTCGGTCCTCCAACACGGCCTCTCCTGACATCCTGGCGTCTCGACAGGCCTAGTCGTCGTCGTCTGAGGATGTAGAAATCAACCGGGGAAGTGATTACAGTGGTGAAGCCGCTACATTGATAGCACCCTCGTTGAGTTCCTTTTCTTCTGAGGATATGGGCATCGAACGTGGTTGAGGTCCAGTTGTCTCGTCAGATGCTGGGGATGGCCCAGCCTCATTGGAGTCCATCATTCCTGGGTTTGGATCCAAGCATTCGTCATTAACATCGTCATCGATATCCGAAATAAAAAGTTCAAGCTGTTTCTAGACTCCATGTCGCCGGTAAGTTAGTTACAAGGTTAGTTTGTTAGAGGTTGTTATAAAATTTAAGTACTTAAAAGAAGCAAACAAAATGAATTTTCACATCAACTCTAATGTAAAAATTACACAGGTTCCTCGGTATGGGCCCCTACCGAGGAATTTCTAAATCTACACCAGGGGGCAAGGCGCATGAAACCCCCCAGTGACTCTCCATACGGAAAGCTTTCACATCGAGGGAAAAGGAGGTTGTACGCCCACGATGACTCTTCGCAACGCGAAAAGCTTTCACGTCGAGGGAAAAGGAGGTTGTACTGCCTCGACGACTCTTCGCAACGCGAAAAGCTTTCACGTCGAGAGAAAAGGAGGTTGTACTCCCTCGACGACTCTTCGCAACGCGAAAAGCTTTAAAAGAACAAATCAAGGTACCATCTTCACTTTAAGATGGGTCAAAAGGGTGAACACGAGCCTTCAAAAAACACTGCACATGTCTCCGGGTTCCATTCATCTTTCTATGGAACCATCAACTGGGTAGCTGCATAAGTACACTTTCCATATGATCCAGTAAGTAACTTTAATTCGTATCGGTGACTAGGAAGGGTCTGCACTACCCTATAGGGTCCCCGCATGCCAGGATCCAGTTTGCCCTGAGATTGGGCATACTTGACAACAAACACCATGTCATCATTCTGAAACATACGAGGAGGCTTCCGGTGCTCATTGACCATAGTGTCCTGACGACCCTGGTTCTTTTTCAACCATTCGGCCGTCCTTTGTCTAAGCATTTCTCGTCTCGCATCCCGGTTACCTTTGGTCGAATTCAAAGCGACATCTCGTACTAACATTCGGATCGCAGGAGTTGGTCTTTCGTGGCCAATTAAAAGATTCAGGGCAGAAGTCTGCGTGGTTTTCTGCTTCGTCAGGTTTAGAATAACCTGTAATTGCCACATTTCTTCGGCCCACTCAGCCTTACGATGGTTCACTGCAATGCGGAGCATGTTCAGTACTGTATGGACGTAGCGTTCCACTTGTTCATTTGCATGATGCATCTCAGAAGTTATGTAATGAAGCTGTACACCAAGGACCTTCATTCATGAAGTGAAACCCGTCGATTCGAACATGCGTCCCCTGTCTGATATAATTAAAACTTAGGAGTACCGAACAATGACAATACATGTTAAAACACTTGTTTCAGTTCATCGAAATCGTGTATGATGCTACGTACCTTCAGCTTTTCGTACTGAGACATTTTGTACGGCTGGTAGTGAACTGGGGTATCGTCCTTTTGACGGATACTAATGGCTCCTGTTGTAACAGTGGAAGAGGCTGTACCTGAAATCATGTGTTCGGAGAACTCGTCCAGGATCTTATTTAGAAGGGCTAAAAGAGGACCGTTCAAAGAGGTATTACAAATGCGTTGTTGGTTGTTATTGTTCACAGAAGAAACAGCGCGTTTAGGGGCTCGTATGATTCGCTGCGAGTCCTTAGTTCGTACATACATCACCCTCTCTCGATTCAGCACATCAGTGCCAATTATGACAGGGGCATTCATGGACTCGTTAGGAACAACCAAGAAGTCCACATCTAGTGAAATGTCTTCCAGCTGAACAATCAGAGAGACGTATGAATTAACGTGTGTTATGGACTTGCCTACTCCTTTTATTTGTTGACTGGTTGGTTTCCTAGCGCTGGAAAGGTGATTTACTTCTGCTGAAGAGATAAGCGACACACCTATGGCACCACTATCTATAAGTATGTCAACGGGAATTCCATTAATGACACCAACAACGACGTCGTTCTGTTTTTGAACGGAGGCAACTGAGCAGAAATTGACCTTACTAGAATCCGCACGCTGCTTTGCAAAGCAATCTTGTATGTGATGGCCTTGTATTTTGCAATACGCACATGAGATGGGGCGGTCGACCTTAGCAGCATTTGATTTTGGGACCGGCTCATTTGCAGAACCTGCAGCAGCGGGTTTCGGCTTTTTGGGACAATTCAACTGCTTATGTCCCAGCTCGCCACATAAATAACATTTCGCACTATTCCCTGGGCCTGAAATCGGTCGCTTGGTAATCGACATTTTGTAGCTGCGACTTTGCGCGACCGGACGGCGTGCGACACACTTTCCGGTTTCGAGAAAGTAGCCAAATAGGCTACCAGATCTTGCGGGGATAAATTCGCATTTATAGCCGCCGCTTTTACTTGAGGATTGGTGACACCCCCTAGCACAATATCAGTGATTAGGTCATCACTAAGGCCCTTAACAATCCGCAACCGGAGTAATGATTTGCGTGCGTATTCAGCATAAGTACAAAAACTATTAGAATTAGTGGACATTACCTCGTTCAAAATTTTCGCCCGGTCTACTCTTTTAGCGCACAAACGTTTGAAGTCCCTTTTAAAATTGGACCATGAGCGGTCATTGCAAACCCACTCATCCAACCACGATCTCGCGTCGCCTTTCAAACATTTACCAACACGAGCGAGGCATTCACGTTCATCCCACCGGTTTGCAATCTTGGCCCTATCAACTTCCTTAAACCAATCCACGTTGTGTATGCTAGGGTCAAAATTAGACACATAGTAACTTTGTGTACTTACGAATTTCAATGATTGAATGGCTTCGACAATCTGCTCCGTTCCATTAACGTAGGATGGTTCAGCAGAGGTTAATTGACCTGATAGATGCGGAGCAGATGCTTGCGACTCTAAAGCATGAAGACGCGACATGGTAGTGTGCCAGGATTCATGACCACTAAACTCACGATTGTCGTTTCGGTGACTGCGGTCACGGTGGTAATGGTCGCGGCTACGACTCCGACGGTAGTCACGACTCCGGCTATGATCGCGGCTACAACTCCGTCGGTAGTCACGACTCCGGCTATGATCGCGGCTGCGACTGCGATAATGATCACGGCGCGTGTGATGTACATCATAACGTTCACTGCGGCTACGGCTACGGCTGCGACTACGTGTAAAATGCCGTTTTCTTACCGGAGGCGTATATCCTCTAGTTGAACTGCGCGTACGATTACTCACAGGGCGTTTGCCGCGCGGGTGGTGGGTAGATGAATAATGCCAGTCACGAGATCGAGATCGGCCCATTTCCTACTCGTTTTGGGAGATACAAGTTAACAAAACATGCAAAGAGGTACCAGAGTAACAAAAATTACCTTACCAGGAATTATTAATCACAACCTTGTACTTCACGGACACTCAAACGAAGTAAACGAAAACAAAATGCTTTAAGTGGACGTAGTGAGCAATCTCACTTCTGATTTAAGCTACCAGAAGTGGAATTAATTTAAAAAAAAATACACGTGGTGATTAACCTAAACTGAATTTAATCTTTACATAAATTATCAAAACACCAACAATCAAAACTTTAACAAATAATAGAATCCAAACGCAATTTGACAAGAGGTCCACTCCGCACAAAGTCTCGACCAATAATGCCGGTTGACGCGCTCGTATCGCCTTATATAGTCACTTTTGGTTGTCATTATTCGGTCCTCCAACAATATTATATAAGCAGCAATGTAAAATTAGCGACTAAAAAGAGAGGTCGTCAGTTTCTTGCCCATTCTTCTTTTACACTTACATTTCGCCAATTATCGTTTAGATGCCACTTAATAGAGGGCAAAACTATAAATGTTTACCAGAAACTGTTCCAGTATCCGAGCTGCTACTTAGAATTTTTGGACAGAAATACCCAAAAACATGTTGCTTAGCCCAGGAATGCTTGATCGAACCTGACCCTTAACAGTGTCAATTACGAGTTTTGCTATCGTAAAGTTATAGTCGTTAGACAAAAAAAGAAACTTGTATGAGATCAGGTCGTCAGTCCATACTTGGGGAGCCTACCCTTGCTACATCATTCAGTGCGTGGCCGCCACTCCAAAAGCTTTTTGCTCCAATAGCCTTTTTTTCTGCGAGCTATGTAGGTAGTGCACCTAATAACACTTCAGCTTGGAGTGCAAAGTCAACAACTTTGGTTTTTCTCCTCATATCTGATTCGATCCTGCAAAGAAACTCCGAGCATTGCTCTCTTCATCGCCTTTTGACCAACCTTAAGCCTTCTGATGAGGCCCATAGTAAGCAAATAGGCCTCCAAACCGTATGTCTTTGAAACATGTCGAATACTCAAAACTTTTCATTTGGAGACACGGTTGATATAATTGTGGTCGATTATATGACTTATAGATAGTGACGATCTTCATTTTTCCATAACCAAGACCTCATACCGCGTGTGTCATCAAATTGCGATCTTGACATTCGTATTTACGTAGAGCTACTATTTTAATTAATTACTATGTAGCCTTTGCTTTTCTGTTTATAATATTAATATAGATAACCCATTACTAACGCGGTCGAGCATAACCACAATTTATAGTTACACACCGCACACCATGTATTAAGTCGATATCAGGTACACATCATCAACATAATACCCCAATTTACCTACCCATTATGCTTGACAGTGATTATTATCATCAAACGAATTAGTTGAATTAGTTCGATCGCCAATCTGTTGACATACAGACAAACAGACTGTATGAACTAATCAGATTGATTCGGTGACATTGTTTGTTGATTCTAAAGGTAGTTATATACGGCTACTTCTTGCAGTCATGCACACGTGCCACTATTCAGCGTCCGACTGCGTTGCTATGGCAACTTTTGCAACGATACAATGTACTGGCGTAGAAACAGACTGTACGTTCTAAGGGAAGTTACATATAGAGACTTCTTGCAACGATACAAACGTGCAACTATTAAACGCGCGACTTCATCGCTATGCTTAACGCTCATAGCGACATCTTACAATCTGTTGAAAAAGAGACTATCAGTCTATAATTAAGTTACAAATTAAATTGATTCGACGACATTGTCTGTTGATTCTAAATTCTAAATCTTGCAGTGACACAACGCACGATTGTCAAAGGCACGGCTACATTGTGGCAAATATTTGCATCGATACAACCATACGACTGCATCGCGACACTAGCGACAATGAGCGATAAAACAGCGACTCCACAGCGACGACAGACTAGTCATAGATTATATGATCCAATTAGATTGATTTGATAACATAAAATCACAGACAAAACGAGCGTGTACATTTTTTTTTCATTTATCGAAGACCACGCCCGCGCTATGTCATACGTCACGAGGGTCATATCAACCTACAATTAATAGACACAATGACATCCCGGAGACGATCTCTTGCCTGCTACGTCACCCGTGCAGGAATATCACGATACTAGCAATTTATATCTAAATAACGTTTGTATCGATTCCGCCTAGCTATTTATCGATACAGTCTTAGTTGTATTTTATTTTAATAAGTACAGATAACAGATTAACATAATATAAATGTACACACAGTATGTGATCTGAAACCCAAAGGGTACACAATATCATAACTAATATTATTAACGCTAATATGAGTTTGTTTGTTTGTTACGCTTTTACGCCTTAAATACTCGACCGATCATCGTGAAATTTCGCATACACGTTGTCACAAAAAAGGACTTAATATCATTTCATCCAGGAAAAAGTACTGTCCCTAAGGGATATAAAATTAGCATAACCTACATTTACGTTTTACAGTTTTGAATATAAAATTCGATGCTTGGTTTCAATGAATGAATAACATTAACCTAAAGTTTTAATTTTAATAATCAAGTCAATACTTTCAAAACAGTTAATAAGGATTAATTTATGGCAAAAAATAATTAAAATGTCGGTGTTGAAAAGGTAAAACTACTTAAAGTCGCACGTGTGTATAAAATCGATACGCGACTATATCGCAACAATATCGCGACTAAATCGCTGCAGAAAGTCGCCGGGTATAGTCGCTCTGAGCCGGATTTAAGTGAGTTTCAAGTGTAAACTCGTAGCTTCAATAACAGATGCCTTATCTGTTATTGAAGCTACGAGTTTGTTTATAATAAAGCTGTGATGACTATGTAAGCTGTATAACTATGTTATGTTTTCTTAGACAATTGAGGTGGCAATCTAAGCAAAGGACTGTCTCGGTAGCACGGAAAGCGACTGCGGGTATGAGGTCCTCGTACCAATATCCTATTTGGGCAAAGTGTTATTATATTTTACTTTTTCTTTCTTTCTTTCTTTTTATAAAAGACAAGTCCCGCGTTAGGATTACATTCTTTGTCAGACATTCAAACAACGGACGCAAAGAATACCAAGACTCGGTACAAATTTTTACGGATCACACTAATGTTTGTCCCGTGTGGGATTCGAACTTAAAATCCAGTGTGGTGACAGTGGCGAAGCGACCACCTAAACCAGAGGTACCCAGATTATTTTTGTCATAGACCACTTTCTAAATTTAGCTGGTTCCGATGGACCCCCTGCAGCTAGAAACTTAATCCGCCAAGTAAAATCGGTATATTCGGACCATAAATAAATCGGAAATAAAAAGAGTTAATATTAAAAAAATTATCATATCTCTACGGGCTGACCTTTTTTTACGTTTAAACAAATAACAGTCGCTGAGCTTCTTAAAATATTATCTGCCTACTTTGATAGGCATTTTGGTTCTTCACTAATTTTGCTTACTCCATTTTTTTGTCATGCCAATGTTAACCCCCATCGAGTCTCCCATGGACCCCTGGGGGTCCACCTGGACCACTTTGGGAACTAAGGACCTAAACCATTAAGCTATCCATGCAGTCATGAAATTGTGAGAGAAATTCTGATTATAACTACTATACTCCATTTGGTTAGCTACTTAACTAAAGGTAAACAATCGTGATGTGACTTTTTATCTAAAATCTCAGTTTAAAATAAAATGCTGCTAAAGATCAATGTAAATACAACAATAACGATTACTAAATCAATTGAACCGTTAGTTTAAGCAGTAGTTTATTTATTTAATACGTGTTTGTGTAAAAAGTCACATCAAGATTGTTTACCTTTAGTTAAGTAGCTAACCAAATGGAGTATAGGTGGATATCGGTTCACTATTACTTGGGACTTGAAACTAAAGCTCCTTCTTCTTCATACTTAAGAGCTTTGCTCTTGTCGGTGGAGTATACGCCATCTTTCTTGATTTACGGCCAATTCCTTGACCTCCTTATAAGACACGACCTCCGCCTTTTCTGTTATTTGGTCAGTGAATGTCCTTCTGGGCCTGCCCCTTCCTCTCTTTCCTTCTATGATGTTTAAAGCTAGAAAAATATATAAGGTGTCATATACACCCATATTTTGCTGTCTTTAATCTAGTTTTAGAGGTATGCCTCTGTCTAACTCTTCGTGAATATTCACGAAGGATTAGACAGAGGCACAAGAATCCTAACTAATATTATAAATGCGAATGTGAGTTTGGTGTTTGTTACGTTTTCATAACTTAACTACTCGACCGATCATCATGAAATTTCGCATACACGTTGTCAGGGGAACAGAAATGGACCTAGAGTACTTTTCATCCAGCATTAATATTGTTACTAACATAACCAAACCTACATTTACGCGAGCAAAGCGGCGGTCTAAAACTAGTTTTTTTATATTTATGAGTATAGTATTTCAGTTCAAACGTTGCGGAATGCTAAAAACGCAAGCAGTTCCTTCCTTTCAAAGGTTTGACGCACCGAAATTCTATTCGGATTCAAGACCACGCTTCGCGGAGTAACTCCAGCGAATATACTCAAAACCTTAATTCAAATCTTGAATACCTACTTACCTTTCCTTCTTATTTCTGACGCGAGGCACGTAGCTACATATTCAAATAAAAAAAAATACTGGCAATGATCTGACTTTAACCCTTGTCTAATTTCCATCTACACTTAATACCTCTCCACAAGTTGTGAGATAAAGCTCAACTAACGGCTTATATTCGTGGACTTTGCGTCTTAGAACATTGGTCCCAGTGTTGGCGAGTTGGAGAAAATTGTTTGGTCAAACTATTAAAGCAGCAACCATATGCAAATCTAATTTAACTGCTACAGGCTATTTTTAAATTATTGATATTTTTTCGTAAATTATTGAGTAAAATGTGAGCTATTGTGATTTTTGTCTATACCGTGACTGTGATATTATGTAATGCTGATGATAATAATAATAATTCTCAATTTTTTCTCAAAATGGAGTAAATGGATAAAAATGGATAGAAAGCAACGGAACTCTCCCACATGTAAGTCTCCAGAACTATTACACATTAGATGAAACGCAGAAATATTGGCACTACTCTTAAGCCAGTTTCTTTTAAGAGAGTATTTCGTAAGCACATCGTCGGACAAGCCATCTCATTTATACCATCACCAAATAATTTAAAATATTCGGCTCTTCTACTACTAATTATAAATATATACTACTAGTTATATATTCAGTTATTGTGTAACGCGATTAAACTGTGTAAAAACATGGCCAACATGGTACACTCAACGTGGTCAACAAAAAAACAGTCACATATTCGAAACTATGAAGTTTATTATCTAACTATATTATAGCGGAGTGCGCTATTTAAATTAGGAACACTTTTTAGTAGTACTTACTAAAACAAGTTTCTGCGAGTATTCGCTGCAACTGACACCACTACTGAAGAAGAGGATTAAGTCAGGACCAAACCCAACGGTGTTACGCAGTCACACGATAAGAGTGTTAGGTGGAAAAACCGGGAATTAAAACTTTGCGAACATCAGTAAAGAGATCTTAAACTTGCTGGACTGGCTATCATAAAAACGTAAGAAAAGGTTATATTAACTCCAAACTTCTGTGGAACAAAAGATGGAATCTTTGAAGTTCGGAAAGTTGACTTGGCTTGAATTTTGGGGCAAAGTAGCAAAAGCTAGGAAAATTGGTGCAATGTGGGTGAAATTAACTGATTACCTTAGCATATACTCGTATATTTTTTAAATCAGACATTGCGGTAATATATTTCTTACTAGATTTTGCCCGCGGTTTCACCCGCGTGCAAAATCTAGTAATAATTTCCCGTTGGCGTGGGAATATAAGGATAAAATGTAGCCTATGTGTAAATCCAGGTCTCCAGCTATCTACATACCAAGTTTCATCGCAATCTGTTCATTAGATTTTACGTGAAAGAGTAACAAACATCCATACATCATATACATAGTGGTGGTACATATTGGTAATACATAACAACGGTGTGCTTTTTTTGCACGTATGAATTCAAATAACAAAGGGCCCTGCTGGGCAGACAAAATTTTCTGGCTGAATTTCTCCTGTTCTGTTAAAGATCCCTGGGAGTTAATACATGAATCGAGAGGTACATTGGCACAAGTTACGGTCAGTATTATTTTTAGATATTCCGAGCGTAATACAACCGCGGGCACCGCTGGATAGATGAGGCGATTTATTCTAATTTCTATCATAATAATTGAGGTACATTGGATCTTGTTAATAAATTCGTGAGGTACATTGAACAAACAAAGCATTGCCACTAGTTTTTTCGGTCTAGTTCGAGGGGCCCCGCTAGATCGATACACATAATTTAACCAGCTATAGTTTTATATTGAATCGCACACTCAGTGATAAATTTTTTGGTGACCACCGCGGCAACAATCGCTTGATTTAATTGATCTGTATATATTTATAATTTTATTCGTAATTGTTTAGTTGTACCTACGTTACCAAAAGGTTAATTTATATAATTATGTGTATGTGAAAACTTATGATTGGCCATATTTAGATAACATTGTCTTCTGTTTACGCGAATGTTATTCATTGAAAATAAACTAATTTATACGGATATTATCGCGTTGTTTATTTAACACTGTATTACATAATTTTGAAACTGTTACACTACTACTACTATTGAATTTTACAAATTTTTACTTATAAATCCCGTGACCATGGCTGCTGAAAAGCAACCGAAATGTCGGTGAAAGTGTAAGCCTAAATATAAATAGGTTTAATAATTATATAAGATTAAAAACTAGTAAAATTCAATAGTAGTAGTAGTGTAACAGTTTCAAAATTATATAATACAGTGTTAAATAAACAACGCGATAAAATCCGTATAAATGATTTTAATTTCAATGGCCATATTTAGCTATTATTTTTCTAACTGTGTTTACTAGCTGTAAGTTTTCCGAAAATGATAAAATAAAATAAAATATTCTATTGAGAACAAGCTTTAACCTTCTACCGGGCAAAGATCCAGACACCGAGCTACAACTAGAAAATTCTAGACAGAAAATCCCAAAAACTCTACTTAACCCTCGATTTAAACGCAAGACCTCAACCGCACAAGGTGCGTTCAATACTACCGTAGTAATAAGAACCAGATGTTCAGAGTTCACTGGTTTCACTAGTTTAAACATTAAGTTTGTCGTTAAAGTTATCGGTACCGGTAAGAAGTCGAGCGTCCCTCGGTGCAAAAAGCACCAACGTACAACTTAGTAAAAACTCTTTCTACAAAACTGTGCGACGGCTATTTAGATAACAAAATGAAGGTACTGCTGAAAAATAATTGCTCAAAAGTTGTATAAGAAGTTTCATTATTTTGAATGTGATTGTGTAGTGGTTTGAGCAGCTTGTTATGCCACCAGAGAGTTCCGGTTTGATCCTCGCCCAGAACATAATCCCTATAATAATTAAAATAATATTATAAATGTGAATGTGAGTTTATTTTTTATGGCGCCTTCATGCCTTAAATGCTACTTTTGCCTTTCAAGCGTAACATCCGTAAGAATCTGAGAAGTTAACTACTCAACCGATCATCATGAAATATTGCATACAGGTTGACAGGCGTACTCGAGTGAACCCAGGGGCAAAAGGTAATAAATTACATTTGTGTGATTTAAAACTGTGCAGTGTTCCAATGTTTACAAAGATGCTTTTTAAAAATTTATTTACACTGTATAAATTAAACATAAAATCAATAGATTGATATAAAGACCGCCTTAATCTGCGTGACCACATCTGCTAGAAAGCAGTCCAAACATCGGTTTAAGTCGACATATAAACACCACACCACAATAAAATTTATATAAAGTGATTTACCTCCAATGTACAGGCATAATAGAATGTCATATATCTACAAAACCATTTACAAATAAGGAAATTATTTGCCTTTAACACCCACCGCGTTACACTTGAGGCCAAAAACAATTGATCGACAATTTCAAGCGTGACTTCTAAGAAATCACACCCTTATTTGTATCCAAACCTACCTGCGATTTGTAAGGGAATCCTGTTCCGATTTCTTGGAAACATGAACGTATTTCCTATTACTGTCTTAGAGAATAAAACAATGGCAATGACTGCTTTCATGAACCAAGCACATTGGACGGAAAATGTTTGATGAGTAAAGTGTATTAACCTCTGAGTCTTCTTTGAAGAGGTTAAGGAAAACACTATGTCGGTTTGTGTGTCTGTCTGTTAGTGACAGGCATAGCTCCAGAACCACTGGACCGATTGACTTGTAACTTGGTGTAGAGACACCTTGGGATCATCCCTCAGTCGAGTTTGAATATGGGCCCTGTGGGTCAAAAGACCCCGAGATATAGGGTCATAAGGTCAGGGGAATATCCACCAACAGAGTGATTTGGAAGTCCAAGGGAAAGGCTTTCGTCCAGCAGTGAGACATTAAAAGCTGAAACAAAAAAAATGGTCACATGAAGACGAAGAGGTTGAATCCTGGGGGTTTTTACACCCATCTCGTTATATTAGATCTTACTTTTATAATACAAACTGCACATATATGTATATAAACAGGCATTTATATCCCCAAAATGAAACACAGAGATGTACTATTACTATATTTTGCCCGCGGATTCGCTCGCGTTAATGTAGATTTGGTCAATAATCTTCTATCCCTCGGGTACGTTTCATCTATACTAATAATATAAAGCTGAAGAGTTTGTTTGTTTGTTTATTTGTTTGGTTTGAACGCGCTAATCTCAGAAACTACTGGTTCAAATTGTAAAATTCTTTCGGTGTTGGATAGCCCATTTATCGAGGAAGGCTATAGGCTATATAACATCACACTGCGACGAATAGGAGCAGATTGAGATAGATTATATTATGTTATTGTTGATTGGGATAAGATCTACGTTTGGATTAATTCTGCAACTCAAGATAAATATTTACGATTGCTTTTATATAAACAATTTTTGTAAATCGTTTACCTCTTAAAAATTGTCGTGGAACTCTGTTACTGGCTTAAGAGTTTGTAAACAACCAGTCAAAGCTGGTTGTATTAGCATTAATTGTAAGTTTCCTTATAAACAAGCTGTTGAGTTTCCTTATAATAAATAAATAAATAAATAGATAATAAATTAAAAATGTTGCAAAAACGGGTAAAATTCTCTTATGTAAAGCAGACGAAGCTGCGTAGATCAGCTAGTCCAGAAAATAAAGTATTGCACTTTTATTCTGGATGAAAGATACGTCCTTTCCTGTACCCCATTATTTTTTGGCAACTAAAATGGCAAACAAGCTTACGGCCCACCTGATGTCTGAGTCATCGATGCGAATTTGTGGAGAGTGGTCGTTTTACGCTGTAACGCTCAATAGTCTGAAGTTGTTTCGAATCCGCGAATTGTGATTTTATCGGTCCCTCCTGCTCCCTCCTGGAGCATTTGCCGTATAACACCGCGGCCATCTTGCTTTGTGTCGGAACTCTCTTTCTTCTGTACTTTGCCTACGTCGGACTTACGTACTATATTTGTGAATTTATGACTGTGAATGTGAGTGCCTATTAAGTGAAGAAACTTAAACTGGAAAAAGAGCCATCGGCGAGTGGGACTCGAACCGACGGTTGTCGAATTACGGATCGGTCGATTTGCCCCTAGACCACCAACACAGTGAACGCGTTGATGAAATCGCGGTTTTACTTTCAATGCATTGCTAATAGTTTTCCAATAGGCGCTTACTGC
Source organism: Catocala nupta (assembly GCA_963675205.1). Taxonomy (NCBI): domain Eukaryota; kingdom Metazoa; phylum Arthropoda; class Insecta; order Lepidoptera; family Erebidae; genus Catocala; species Catocala nupta. The sequence goes on along the minus strand of OY776102.1, from coordinate 21,040,854 downwards.
TTGCACTTCTCTGCTATTACTTTTTTGTAAGGGGCTAACTATTTTTGCTATTAGTATTACGCCAGGCACATATACAGATATACAAAATGTCTACGGCAAACAACTGTGCAGGGTGTAATAAAGCTATTATATCCAGTAACCGAGAAATAATGAAATGTTCTATTTGCTGCTTATTCTATGATTTGGAATGCGCAAACATAACAACTAAACGCTTTCACTCTATGATAAAAGATAGAAAGCTAGATTGGAAATGCCCGCAATGTCGATGTACTGAACCAAAGAAGGGAAATACAAATACACCGATCCGCTCAGCTACCCAATGCATGCAAGATATATCATTTGTTACCACAAGAAACGCACAAAAGCCTCGTCGGAAATCATCAGATGACACTCCCAACACTGAACCACAAGTTTCTATTGATAATCTTCGTCTACTAATAAGAGAAGAACTCTGTGCAACATTAAAGGCGACCATTGATGAGACGGTTACTGTCCAGTTAAAATCAATAAATGAAAAAATGATATCATTTGAAGAGGCTCTCAATTTCTACAATTCAGCATATGAGGACATGAAAATTCTCCTTGAAATGAAATCTAAAACAATGGAGACATTAGAGAAGGAAAATGCTATTCTGAAAAACACGGTTAAAGACTTGGGTGGTAGACTTGGGGTAGTAGAACAATATCTGAGAGAATGTAACCTAGAGATAAACGGAGTACCAGAGGATCAAGCTGAAAATCTACCAAACTTGGTGACACAACTAGCAAAAACTGTACGCTGTGAAGTCTCTGACCACGATATATTACATGCAACACGAGTAGCTAAACAGTTCAAGGAAGCAACCCGCCCGCGATCAATAATTGCTAAGCTTAAAAGTCGCACCTTACGTGACAGTCTGCTCTCAGCAATCATAAAATTTAACAAAAATCAAGACCCGAAACTGAACACTCATCATCTTGGATATGGAGGCAGTGCGGTGCCTGTATATATATCGGAACACCTCAGTCCAGCAAATAAAAACCTACACGCTGCTGCAAGAAAAAGAGCAAAGGAAACTGGATATAGATTTGTCTGGATCAAGGATGGACGGATATATACCAGAAGAGATGAAAAGTACCCGGCAATTTATATACGCGATCACGACAGCCTGACCTCAATGTCTTAGCATAGGTACATTACGAGAAGAAGAAAGAAAAATAGCTATTATTGGATTGGACAACATATCAATGACTATAAATAGGTTGATTTCAGAAATAGATAGGACTAACATACACACAGCATTGCGCATAACAGATCCAGAAGACTGTAAAAGGTCCTTAAATATCACTAGCAAGAGCTTTAACATTCTTATGCAAAACATACGCAGCTTAAATTGTAATTTTGATAACTTCTCCGCTTTAATTTCTACACTTAACTTTGATCTAGATATTGTCGTATTTACCGAATGCTGGCTCTCTAGAGGCTATAATACCCCAGTCATGCAAAATTACATTAGTTATGCATCAACAAAATTGTATAATCAAAATGACGGAGTGGTTGTTTACGCTAGAAATAATTTAGATATTAAGTTTTTTGAACCTGAGAATGCTGTTGAATTTAATTGTGTAGCTGTAACTTGCGAAAGAGAATTTGCCATTATATGTGTATACAGGCCTCCCTCATTTCGTAAAATTGATACGTTTTTATCATCACTAAATGATATTTTATGTGATTACAAAAATTTTGGACAGATAATACTCATAGGCGATATGAACATAGATATCACCGATAAAAACCTGGATAATTCTTCGTCTGCCTATCTAAATCTTTTAGCATTGCATAGCCTTATTCCTACCCATAACCAACCTACCAGGGAAAATAGCTGTTTGGACCATAGTTTCGTTAAAATACCTTCATACATTAATACTGCCATACTAGAATCCACTGTAACAGACCACAACTGCATTATTTTATCCATTAATAAAGTACTAAAGCAACAGTCACATAAAATAAAATATTATACAAAAATAGATTATAGAGCTGTAATGACCGAGCTGGCTAAGATCAATTGGCCAGAAATACTTGCCAATAAAAATATTAATGTCGGTATTAGTGAATTTATTAGTAAATTGCAAGAAATCATTAAGAATCATACTTCAACAGTTAGGAAGAAACATCGAAACATCAAACCATGGATTACACCGGGATTAATTCGGTGCATAAAAAATAGAGACAGGTTACATTTAAGACTACGAAAGGATCCGGAAAATATCATACTAAAGATTACATATACACGTTATAGAAACACTTGCAATAATATTATAAGAAAGTCAAAAAACCTATTTTACAGAAATGAAATGCAAAAGTATAAATGCGACGTGAAAAAACAATGGAATATAATAAGAGACATTTGTAACTTCACGAATAATAAAGAAAATACACCAGAATTATTAACCCTCAAAGATAATCATATTACATCACTTAATCATATAAATAACTACTTCGCTAACGTGGGCTCTAACCTAGCTAACGTGATTCTTGACCGTCTAAATTGTGATGAGCAAGATCTTGTCAACACAGTCAATAAATTGCCCAGCACCTTAAATTCATTCGCATGGTTACCTACTGATGAGAAGGAGATTAAAAATATAATAATGTCATTAAAAAATAGTTCAAGTACCGGCTGGGATGGAATACCAGTTAATATCTTTAAAACTGGAATTGATATCTTGGCTCTACCTGTGTCAATTATCTGTAATGCTTGTTTTGATAGTGGATGTTTCCCTGAAATTCTAAAAATATCTAAAATCATCCCAATATTTAAAAAGGGTGACAAATCTAACATAACTAATTACAGACCAATCTCATTGCTAACCACTTTATCTAAAATAATTGAAAAAGCAATCAATCATAGATTAAGAAATTACCTAGAAAATAAAAAACTTATTTCTAAAAATCAATTTGGATTTCGTAGTAACATGTCAACACAGGATGCTGTTCTTACATTAACGTCGTGTATTACTAAAGCTCTAGATTCCAAGGATAAGTGTTTAGCAATATTTCTGGACTTATCAAAAGCTTTTGATACTGTTTCTGTACCTATACTAATTAACAAGCTAAATCACTTAGGAATCCGTGGACAACCATTACAATTACTCTCTGATTATTTAACTAATAGAACGCAAGTAATACAGGTGGGCGAGCATCGAAGCTCTACTACAGAACACATAACTTTTGGTGTACCTCAAGGCAGTGTCCTCGGGCCGACTCTTTTTATTGCCTACGTAAACGATATGTGTAACCTAAACTTAGAAAATGGTAATATTACTACATATGCAGACGACACAGTTTTATTTTTTAGAGGGAAAACTTGGAATGATGTGTACTCAAGCGCAAATGAAGGTCTGAGCATAGTAACAAAATGGCTTGATAAAAATCTTCTTTCGCTTAACTTATCTAAGACGAACTATATTAAATTCAGTATTAGAGCCGATGGTCAACCTCCAAAGAATAAGTATAACATTAAAGTACATTACTGCAATAATGTTAACGCTCACACGGCAAATAATTCATGTAATTGCCCGGTAATAAATTCAGTTACATCAATAAAATATCTAGGAATACAAATAGATAGCAACTTAAATTTTAAAACACATATTAACAACTTAACCTCGCGAATAAGAAAATTAATTTATGTTTTTAAAACTCTGCGATACGTTTGCGACACAAAACAAATAAAATCTATTTACCTTACATTATGTGAGTCCATCCTTACGTATTGCATTACATGTTGGGGCGGCTGTTGTAAGACCACTCTACAAACACTAGAAAGAGCACAACGCGCCGTTCTTAAGGTTATATACTTTAAGCCTTTTCTATTTCCTACATCACAGTTATACAAATTATCGGCGATTCTCACAATAAGACAACTGTTTATCCTACAAACAGCATTAGTCCAACACGAAAATGCTTACTACATAGCATCCATTAGCACTAAGCGGCGCAAAGATAAGGTGTTTACAACTCCGTTATGTAGAACTACTTTTGCACAAAGATTTTCACAATTTCTCGGTCCGTTCCTTTATAACAGACTCGCTAGGATAATTCCAAACTTGGCTGAATTAAATAAAATAACCTGTAAACGAGCCATTTTTAAATACCTCAAAACCTTAAATTACGATGCCACCGAATCCTTACTGGAAACTTCATTTTCTATTTTAACTAATTTTTAAATTTATTGTACTTCAGTAATGTTATACATTTGCATGCTTCTATTTAAACTGTAAATATCCATTAATTTTTCTAAACACCATCTCCACATTTTTGTAAGTTAGTATATTATTAGCACTGATGAACAGTTACCTTCTGAGATACAGTTTCAACTAGTTCAGAAGGTACCGAACTTTATTATTAAAAAACCTAATCTACATACATATCCAAACGCAATTTCTAAAGAAAATAGTTTAGTTTTAAGGATTATAATATATATGCATGCTCTTTATATTTGATTTATAAGGTTCATTCTTGGTGAAATAAAGAATTTGAATTTGAATTTGAATTTGATGGTAAGTGGTCACCGTAGTGTATGGACGCCTGCAACACCAGAGGCATCACTTGCGCGTTGCCGACTCCTTAGGAAAGAAAGAAGAGAAAAAGGAAATGGGATGGAGAAGGAGCGGGATGGGGGAAAGAGGGTGATTAGGCCTCCGGCACTCTCACTCGCCGAACGAAACACAACAGTAGGAATATTGCTATTTAACGTCGATATTCTGCGAGAGGGTAGTCCTTCCCCGGTCGTGCCGGCCCATTCATGCTGAAATCAGCGTGGCTCTACTACCTTTAAATAAGGCATATGTACTACATACTAGACACAATTCAACTTGATTAATTGTAACACGGGTTAGAGCGCATGGTCCCCATAGTTCTTTTATTTTTTTGATTTAGTTATCTGTTAGGTCCGTACTGATTTACATAATATTGTCTTCTATTTACGCGAATGTTATTCATTGAAATTAAACTACTATATACGGATTTTATCGCGTTGTTTATTTAACACTGTATCTATTACATAATTTTGAAAACTGTTACACTACTGCTACTATTGAATTTTACTAATTTATTTTACTAATTTTTATGCTAATAAATTTATTAAAACTATTTATATTTAGGTTTACACTTTCCCCGACGTTTGGGTCCTCATACCTCTGCTGAACGATTAAGGCATGGAATGTTCTATCAAAGCACGTGTTTCCTTCTTCCTTCAATCCTGGGTCTTTAAGCGAGGCGTGAAAAAGCACCTCTCAGGCCGTCAAAGTAAAGACCTCAACATCGCCTCGGCTGCTATGAGGACGATGTAGAGGCCACTGCTCTTAGACCACACGACTGCTTACCATCAGGCGGAGTGTGGTCATTATGAGAAGCAAAATAAAAGAAATATATATATATATAGTGAAAGACTGATAAAAGGAAAATTTTATACATTGTATAGTAAATTAAGAAAACACTCCCGGACCTTTTCAAGTATTTCCGAATGAACGTGTCAACTTTTTATAATTTGCTGACTTTTGATGGAACTTATTACATATCCAGACAATTTTTCGCAAAGCTACTTCTAAATACCTGCTCCTGAGCGATTAGTAGTGACGTTGAGGTATGTAAAACTAACTTATATTACCTAATGGATTTTATATTTTCTCATAATCATTTTAATTCTTTATTAGTAACACAGATAATTATCAGTAATAAAAATCAGCAGTACAACGACTTCAACAAAAATATGAATTTAGTTTATGTAATACATAATTAAAGAGCATTGTACTGTTAAGGCCACTCGTAAATAGCCTGTATTATTTTACATATGATTACAAAATAAAAAACGGTTATTAGTAAACAATTAGCTCACCAAACTATCGAAGAGCACTAGACAGTCAATGTCAATTCATTATCCCAACATGATTATCTAACAACTACAGAATATGCAGTTTTCAATTGCAGAATAAAATCGGGGTGAAATATAGCCATTTTTTTTTTATTTGGGGTTATGCTTTGGCGCATACCTCTCTGCGGAGCGACGGAGAGGTTATGTCGGACTCACCGGGGAAAGATGGTGAGTGACATCCCGGTAATACCGACTAAACCTTCCACGGTGTTCCTCGACATAACCGCAATCGGCAGAGCCGCGCGAATCGCTTTCACATGCAATCGCGACCCCGCCGAGTTGCCAAATAATACTTAACCTAATCATATGTTAACTGTAGAATATATTCAAGACTGCCTCATTTGTTCAATATACTAGTCAAACATTACACAAAAAGATCCTGGATAATATTTTGATCGCCTATGATTCTGAATAATATTTTTTTTTAATATATATAATTGTTTTGTTTCAATATTTTAAACAACATATTATCATAAACATTATTGCATATTTATGTATGTTAACATTATTATATTATTTTAAGAAAAATAACCTACTAAGAAACAGAGCAATACCATTTTACTCCAAATTCACTAGCCAAATATTGCAGATCAAAACGTTTGTTTAGGACCTTTTATATATTATATCATATATTCATATATTTATATCATTATATCATAATATAACTTATAAGATCTGTACTGTAATATTTACGGAGAGACACTAACACTGACTCCTAAGATACAGGCTTATAGCCTAGTTTAGAAGTCAGGGTTAACATTTTGGCAAATCTGCATCTTCGCTGAGGAGCGGCTTAGAATCATTTTTTTATTTTTTTATTTATAAAAAAAATCAAATGAATGAATAGGTAATTCATAATCATCTACAAATTAGTTAGAGTAATAGCTTTGCACAGAGCCGTTAGTATCATAAGTACTTGGTGGAGTTGCCTGCATCCGGTCTTCAGGTGAGATTTCTGGCGGAGGTGAATACAATGGTCCCTGCATTTGGTCTTGAGGTATAGCATGTTGTGTTTGAGAACGACCGGGCGAGATCGCTCGCGGTGGTCCACTCCATGGATTGGTCATCATCTTGAAGATATTATTTGCTGATTTATTATGCGTATTTTGCGCAATTTAGGTTGTGGGGCATGCAGAGTGTCTCGGGTTCGAACCCACGTCGCGCACCTCTGAATTTCGGAAGCCATATGACTTTTCGAAATGATGTGCGTATTGATTGCCAAATTATCGCCTGATCCGTGCCTCGGAGAGCACGTTTAGCCGTCGGTCCCGGCTGCCATGTACATCTATGGCAGTCGTTATTGGAAAGTCAGTGCCCTATAATATCCTGACACTGGTCTAGCCTTAGGGTATCGTTAGCCTTCGGGTTGCGGAGGTCAGGTGGCAGCCGCTCCGTGTAAAAACTGATATCCAGTCAAATCCGGTTAGACTAGAAAAGCCGACCCCAAGTGTCTTGGGAATAATAAAAGCTAGGGAGAAGACATCTATTTTGTCATGAATACTAAGTCGTTGCAGCTTAGGTACCAGCGACAACGCAAAGATGTGATCTTCATTTACAATTGTTTCATCCTGTTCAATATTAATTTTCCTCTCTAACATATTTAATAGACATTGTTCTAATGATTTATTATTGTTAGGGGAAGGACGTGGACGCATTTGCTCAGTAAAAGTAATGGCTCCAAAAAAAGAGTATAATATACAAGACGTTTTGTACATTATATAATATATATATAATGTACAAAACGTCTGCTACATTATATATGTATTATACTCTTTTTTTTAAACTATTACGTTTCAAACAGATCGCACACTACTGTCATATTTGTTAATACTTTGTATTTATTATGTAATTTATTATGGTCATTAAGTGGACTGTATGTTAATAAAGGTCTTTAAACTTAATTATCGCTCGCTTTAACGGTGTAAAAACATCGTGAGGAAACCTCCATGTCAGAGTTTTCTATAATCTTCTTGAATATATATGCAGTCTGCCAACTTGCAATGGGCCAATATGGTGGAAGTATACGGGGAAAATAGTGGGCAGAAACCAGCTGTACATAAAATAAAATCGTAAAATGAATCAATAGCCTGACTCTTGTCGCACTGAGTAGAGGCCTATGCCCAGCATTGGGACAGTAATTTTCAGTATCGTCTATTATATAACATCGATCTAACCAATAGCTTTATATTGCCATCTATCTAAAAACTTGACCGCGGCAACTTTACTTAACATCATGAATCGATCAAATCCGATGTTCATTACGTCATAAGCTTAAAAAAATCAATGGGCAGCTTATTTAATAAACATATAATAATTCAATTACTCAAACCGCGGAATTGTGTTTTCGTCTCGCTCTAATAACACTTTCTAATATTGCGTCTCAGTCGCGCATGGCCTTCGCGGAAACGTAAGTCGTTAGGCGTATGGTGCAAGTGACAAGTGACTGAATATAAAATATATTTTAAGATTTTAATAACTGAAGATTAGTTCTTAAAATAATACAAACTTTTATTGAATTTGTAATGTTTGTATGTTTGTTCAGCTCTAAATTTATATACAACTTATTTTTGAACCAGTTATATACAATATAGAATTTTGTGAATATGCAATGCAATATTATGCTGCTGCCAGGGCACGCAGTTAGTGCCAGCAGACCACCCAATTCCTCAATAGCATACAGCAGCCATGTCATGTTTTGGGCTCGTGACATTTTTCTTGTCAATTACATTTTGAAGTAAAAACTTCTTTAGGCGCGTTGAGCACATTTTGGGTGAACAAAAATCATAGAACTCACGTCATCGTCACCGAACGCTTCCATGAGCTATATGTGTACTGTATATATATATGTACTTTTTGGGTGAACAAAAAGCGTGAAACTCCCGTCATCTTCACCGCACGCTAATACTTAGTTTTCACTTCTATCAGCAGTCCACAAAGACTGCCCCGCATGTTTTTTATTTATTAGGACACTAGGTTATATACTGAAAGGATCTGATATTAGAGGCGTTCACAAAAAACAAGTAAAAAGATTTTAAGGGTTTTTTATCGCTCTTTAAAATCTTATTTTAAATATTTCTTTATTGCAATTAGATTCTAAAAGATATTAATTGGGCTATTCATAAACACGTGCTATTGCAAATTTCATTTTTAAATAAGTAGATTGTAATTTTTCAAAGGGCAAACGTCTTGTTACTTCTTTTTACTAACAATATTGGCATATCCTACTTTCACAAAATTTACAATAGGGAATAATTATCTATATACCTAACCTTGCATTTCTTTTTCCTTTAGAAGTTTCTGATCTTTCAGAGAAAGTCTTTTAAAAGTTTACTTTTGATATACCTCGCATATGTACCTTAAGCTTGTAATATCGGAAGATCTTAAGGATGACCCAGATAAAGAGATGGAAAACAGGGCGTTGGCGGTGAGGAGTTTGAGAGATTTGCTAGACTAATGAAGTAAAATTAACTCTTTTTAGGTCATATTGCCAATCTTTTTACTCGAGTGGCCTGTAGGTTCGGTATACGCAACGAGCCTACAACGTCCTGCGTATACAATACAATAACGCTTCTGAATATTTTTGCGCGTCATTGCAGTGCGTCGCAGATGCAGTTGCGCGAGTTGACGGCTTTCACGCTGTAATACGGAAAAAAGGATCGTCACTTTTTCAGAGATTGCGTAGTAGCACCTACAGTATTCTGCGAATGATTGCATCCCGTAATGATTGTCCCATATAGGCACACTGGATGGGCATCGTTACGGGAAAACTGTAATGAAATACTTAATTTATTTATTTTTACTAACATCGTTTATTAATATTGTCTTTTGTTTACACGAATGTTATACATTGAAATTAAACAAACTTTATACGGATTTTATCGCGTTGTTTATTTCTTTATAAGACACTATTATTACATAATTTTGAAATCTCAAACTACATACTATTGTTAAACTTTTTTACTAGTTACTGTTGACTTCAATTTAAGCTATTTAAATGATACATTATTATGGAAAATAAAATAAATATTGTTACTAACTCATATGGATTATGTCTGAAATAAATGTTTTTATTATATTATAAGCTACGCTTCTATGAGTAGCAATGCTTTTCTAAAAAGGCGCTTCGTTTATGTGGCGTATAAATCTGGGTTACGGGATGATTGTTCAATGAATTTGTCTGTGAAAACTATGCATGGGAAAGTGCACCTGCGTGGATTACTCTAGTAGTATCAATTCTATTTAGTAGATAATGACACCCAACTCTTTAAAAAAGTCATTTAAACAGCTATCAGAGATACAAAAGTAATAAACGGAGCTTCAGAACAACATTTACCACAGTTTCAATCTCAAAATGACGCCTCCACATCCGAAAACGACTTTGCCAATCCGTCTTACTGATCAACACATTCAAGCTAGACCAAGGAAGAGTTCTAGTAGTACCAATTTATTTAACAATATATATAATAATAATATATTCTACCGCATACACACAACACCATCTAGCCCAAACTAAGCAGAGCTTGTACTATGGGTACTAGACAATGGATAAACATACATATATACCTTTTTCTTTTGTAAATACATACATATTATACATAGAAACACCCAGTCCAAGACAAACATCCATGTTCATGCACACAAATGTTTGACTTGTGCGGGAATCGAACCCGCGACCTTAGGCGTGGCAGTCGGTTACACTAACCACTACGCCACCGAGGCCGACAAACTGGTAAACTATTGACGAGGTTGGGTCTGTTACTCAATCGGTTCCATAAAGTCTTACATTCACACACAGCGCGCCAAAAATTGTTGGCGTTGTTAATCAAGCGTATGATAAATTTTTTGTTTATATCATAATGTGAAAGTGGTGTTTATAACGTCGTAAAGTCTGATTTTTCTCTTGATAAAAGAGCGTTTACCTCGATTTTTTTTTTAATATGATTTTTGTATTATTTTTAATCATATAGTACACATTGTACTGATATAAGCTGTATTTTATGTAACAGTAAGTTCTTTTACAGACGATACACATAATGTGCAATAGAACACATGACGCACAAAAATTATGTCGCAGCTACTTAAACGCGGAATTTTGGTGTTCTGCAGATAAAAGTCTCTAGTTTTTCTCGAACAAAGTGTAAGACACCAGCTAGTTACATTTAAGCACTTAAACTCATACATTTGATTTCTATAATTAATGAGTGTATATTTTCATTCTTCATTTCGTCTATGACTTGTACCCCTCAATCATACGGTAAGCGCGATCGCTACGTGATTGCGTACTGGCTGTTATGATATTCGGTCAAGTTTAATGAGTTTTAAAATCTTGTTTAATCATATATCTCTGTGTAAATAGCAGAAAATAAGACATTCTAGAGGTATAAATATTACAACATCGGATTAGGCCTGTATATCCCTCAAGGGAAAAGTAGATGAGTATAACTTCCAGATTTCGTGTGTCTAGTCTAGAGTCTATATTTGGATGTTTGAAAATTGTAATGCCTTCGTACATCCTTAAAATAAGGAAATTGGTATTGGTGATCCTGCTAGGAATCGAGCGCTATATTGCAAGGGACTCTATAAATATACAATTAAAGAACACAAACTACACCCAGACTCCGGACAAATATTTGTGAATCACAAAAACATATTATTTCGACATAACTATTACTTATGTCACCCAGTTCTCTAAATTCAACCGTAACATTTTTCTTATACATTTTAGCACTGCCTTCTCTGTTCCATATAAGCTTTGACTATGCCATTCTTCCGTGCGCGCAATATTATTAAAAAGGGGTACAAAGATTTATCCTCATGTAAATATATTGATTAGACGAGTAGTCGTCTAAAGTTAAAAAGTAAAAAGTAAACTCTCTTAGACTCTTCGACATTTGGACAAATAAAATGGCGGTGAACACAAGTGCTATGCATGATCTCAAGTTTATTGTCCAGCTTGGGTCAAATTCTTATAAAGCCGGTAGATATAATAGGCAATAGACCAAGTGAGATTGGATTAAATTTAAATTTAAATGTTTATTGCTTTAGGTAGGTATATAATAATAGATGGTGGACTTAGGCTTGTTTCACACGTATCACAACCACAGTACAACCATAACTACACCAAAACCACACCACGTGGGCGAGCGCAATTTTGTATTGAAAATGAATAGTAGAATTCACACGGACCGCATTTTGCCGTCATTATCGACCACAAGGGTGATACCGACCACATCGCAATCACAACACTGCGTCGACGCAACGACATTGCGCTCGACAACGAAAACCGGTATCGAACTGTCTGTCTGCACTCGTGAGCGTGATTGAGTCGTCGTAACCACATCGCAATTACTAACGACGACTCATCTAAATCCACATTTTATAGAAACCACAACGCCACTGCAAAAACCTACAGCGACACTATTCACACGTAACCACTGCTTGATCACCTTTTATTGCGTCGATGTGGTGTGGTTGTGGTACGTCTGAATGAAGCCTTATAGTTTTTAATAAATTGTGGAAATTACGTTAGACCTATTACAACACGTACCGACCTACGAGTATGGCGAAATGTGGGTGCATACACCTTCGGGGATCTTGGCATGTAACTACGATGTATATCGATCGAGTCCAAAGAAACCATACTTAAGCTATTCAACCAACGAGCAAATTATCTATAAAAAATTCTTTAATCGAGTCTCAATAATTGTAGCAGAAACATTGACTCTTTCATATCCAATGAAGCCAATTTCCTTTTGCATTTGAATTACTTCATTGAACGGAGCAATCAGCGTTCCAATCCCATACATGTAATATTATTTAAGTAAGTGTGTATGAAGAATTTTCATTAAGAATTTAATACCATAGAGAATGTTTTGTTCTACTTATACATACAAAAAGTTTATATCAATGTTTGTTGAATGTATTAGAAGGAAAACATGTTTTCTTTTCGATAAAATTCATATACATAGTATGTGACTTTAATATAATAAGTAGCATGTAATAATATATCGTTTTGGAAAGACGTTTATATTTTATTGAATAAATATGTGAGCACCTATTATTATAATGTATTATTTATTGAAATTAAACACTATTTAAGCTATATATTTTTTTCCTAATTAAAACTATTTGTATTTAATCAAATTCATGATACTTTGAGCTCATTCTGCGTAAATAGGAACACCAAAGATTAAATTATGTTCGGGTACTTTTAAAATAACTAGCTACACTTCAGAACGTTGGGACAACTACCATCTTAGTCTCCCCGTGAACATGGCTGCTGTAAAGCAACCGAAACGTCGGGGCAAAGTGTAAACTTAAATACAGATAGTTTTAATTAGAAAATATATAGCTTAAATAGTAGTAAAATTCAATAATAGTAGTGTTAGAGTATTCAAAATTATGTAATAACAGTGTTTAAAGTAAAATAAACAACGCGATAAAATCCGTATAAAGTGTTTAATTTCAATGTATAACATTCGCGTAAACATAAGACAATATTATGTATTATTTATTTTTCATGCTGAAATAATAACTTCCACACTAGAGATCAAAACCTATGACGCGAAGGACTTTACAAATAAAAAATTAACAGACATGAACTAAACCCAGACTTAATAACAATTACACGGCGGGCCGAAACCTCGGCGGGGTCGCGATTGCATGTGAAAGCGATTCGCGCGGCCCCGCCGTCTATGGTTATGTCGAGGAACACCGTGGTACGTTTAGTCGGTATTACCGGGGTATCTTTCCCCTGGTGAACCCGACATAACCTCTCCGTCGCCCCGCGGAGGTATGCGTCAAAGAAGCATTCACCCAAGTGAAAAAAAAAAAAGACACCAATAACTTAAAATAAAGAAAAAACAAAAAAAATTACAATTATTTATAACAATTGTTTATCTTCTCCCTAGCCCTTAATAATTCCCAAGTCACTTGGGGTCGGCCTTTCTGGTCTAACCGGATTTTACTGGATATCAGTTTTTACACTGAGTGGCTGCCACTTGACCTCTGCAACCCGAAGGCTAACGATACTCTAAGTCTAGACCAATGTCAGGATATTATAGGGCACTGATTTCCCAATAATAACTGCCATAGATATTCATGGCAGCCGTGACCGACGACTTAACGTGCTCTCCAAGGCACGGAGCAGGCGATAATTGTCAATCAATACGCACATAATTTCGAAAAGTCATATACCTTCCGAAAGTCAGAGGTGCGCGACGTGCGTCGGCACCCGAGACCCTCTGCCTTGCAGTCTGTTGGTCTCCCCACTGAGCTAAAACTAACAATTATTTATGTATTACATAATTGTCCCGTGTGGGATTCGAACCCACGAGGCGAATGCTCTACCTATTTATTAAAACACAACTCCCACACAAGGAATTAATCCTGTGTCGCGGAGGTCTTCACAAATATACTATCAAATTCAAATTCACATTCAAATTTATTTATTCGCTCTACGGTTGACAATGTTATTATAAAAATAGTCATAAATATGTTCATCATGTTTCACCTGTCTGGCGGTATGCAAATGTTAACTAACATCCATTTATTATTACCCATTATACATTTAATTATACAATTTCATAAAATTATTGGTATCACTATCAAAAATTATACTATTATATCAAAATTAAAATTGTTAATAAATAACACATAAAAAAATAAAAGCTAAGAAACAAAGTAATAAATAAAAATCTTTATAAGTTATAAAGTCTCTAATTGGATAAAAATGATTTTCACGAGCCATTTATGTAATCTACACAATGTCACCTAGACTCAGAACAATAATTTGTGATCACATAATTGTCCTGTATGGGATTCGAACACACGACCCTCAGCACATTGCATGTGCCTGCTGCGCCATCCTTGCAATCAAAGTCACTTTCTACACAGATAGAGCAAGTTCTGAATTAACACATAAGATACTCAGTATGCGTACCCGTGCGATTCACGTGAGCGAATCTGTGAACCGAAACCATTGCGTAATATATTTTGTTAAAAGAAATCGCTTCCGAAATGCAATTGTTGAAATATAATTGGTTTGTATTTATTGCATTATGTGCTAATTGATGAGATTATAAAGTACCCACATGCATATCCCCAAAGTATACAGGAGTGTATAATACTCATATTTCGCCAGCAATGTTTTTAGCTTGACCTTGGTCCCATATTTTTAGATCCGTCATCGAGGCTCACAGATCTAAACATATAATGGACCATAATAATATCAGCCCTATATTAAACTGTCCCAATATTGGGCACGGGCCTCTTCTCACTGTGAGAAGGGTTAGGCCACCATGCTGGACTAGTGTGGGTTGGCAGATTTCACATATCTCTGAGAACATTATGGAGAACTCTCAGACATGCAGTTTTCCTCACGATGTTTTCCTTCACCGTTAAAGCAAGCGATAATTAACTATTTAATACGCATACAACGTCGAAAAGTCAGGATGTGCGCCTTGGGATCGAACTCGAGACCTCTCCAATGGTTTCCCACCAGGCTATCGCTGTAAATATGTAATATATAACAGGCTATATAGAAGGAATTTTACATCTCTGCCTACCCTTCAGGCATAAATAGACATGTATCTATAAACCTATGAATAAATAAATACCTCTCTTACTCTTCTGGCGTAGTCCAGACATCATTGAAGTCAGCATTGGTCCACCCGATCCCAAAAAAAGGCGACCGCTCAAATCCGTCCAACTACAGACTGATAGCCATAACCCCCCTTTTCTCGAAGATAATGGAATCCGTTATCAACTGTCAGCTCTTAAGATACCTAGAGAGTCATCAGCTGCTTAGTGACCAGCAGTACGGTTTCCGTAAGGGTCGGTCGGCTGCTGATCTTCTAGCATACCTAACACATCGTTGGGCACAGGCGATCGAGACAAAGGGGGAAGCCATGGCGGTTAGTTTGGACATAGCGAAGGCCTTTGATCATGTCTGGCACAAAGCGCTTCTTTCGAAGCTCCCTTCCTATGGGCTTCCCGAGAGATTATGCGAATGGGTCACTAGCTTTTTAGCAGACAGAAGCATTAAGGTCGCAGTCGACGGTGAATGCTCTAACTCCATGCCTGTAAATGCTGGTGGAACACCAGGCTGTGTGCTATCGCCTACTCTGTTCCTCCTTCATATCAATGACATGTTGCAAATAAGCAACATTCATTGTTATGCGGACGACAGTACGAGCGATGCTCTCTATGCCGGCCGCGCTAACATCTCTCGGGAAAACGTCATTGAGAGCCGAAACAAACTTGTGTCTGAAATTGAGACCTCTTTAAAGAAAGTCTCAGATTGGGGCAGACTTAATTTGGTCCGATTTAACCCCACAAAGACACAAGTTTGCGCGTTCACCGCTAAAAAACTTCCGTTGGTCGTATCGCCTCGTTTTGAGCACATCCCCATAACTGCCTCAGCCAATATTGGAATACTTGGTGTCGACATATCGAGTGAAGTCCAGTTCCGCGGCTAATTAGAGGGTAAGGCTAAATTAGCTTCGAAAAAACTTGGCGTGCTCAACAGATCGAGACAGTATTTCACGCCGAGCCACCGCTTACTACTTTACAAGGCGCAGGTTCGGCCTCACATGGAATACAGTTCTCATCTTTGGGCAGGGGCACCCCAGTACCAGCTTCTCCCTCTAGATTCATGACCCTCATTTAACGGAGAGCGACTCGAATCGTCGACTGCCCGGTTGTTTCAAATCGGCTAGACCCCTTGGCGCTGCGTCTCTACGCATCTCTATGTGGCCTTGCTATGCATCTTCTATCGCTTTTACTACGGGGAGTGCTCCGAGGAATTGTTCGGACTGATCCCTGCTGCCTCTTTTCGCCATCGTCCTACGCGACAAAGTTTCCATTCCCATCATTTAGATGGTTGGCAGTCCACAACAGTGCGCTTTTCTAGAAATTTTCTGCCTCGCACAACTAAACTGTGGAATGAACTGACGCCTGCGGTATTTCCTGACCAATACGACCTACAAGAAAAGAGCGTACTCCTTTTTAAAAGGCGGGCACCGCATTTGTAACTCCTCTGGTGTTGCGGGTGTCCATGGGCGGCGGTAATCGCTTACCATCAGGCGATCCGTCTGCTCGTTTGACACCAACATATCACAACAAAAAAAAAAAAACATGGTTCGGGTATCAATATCAATAGACAGTGACCAGATGATTAAAATTAATTTTAAACTACATTATACGGATTTTACCGCGTTGTTTATTTTTATATACTTATTAAATAATTATGAACACACTACTATTATTGAACTTTACTACAATTTGAGCTATTTAAATTAATGAAATAGATAACATATTACACATTTTCTACTCAACCAGTTATATAAAGCAAAAGTCTACTTAGAATTGACAAAAACTATGTATTTTGCCTAATAATATTAAGCTCAACGCATAAATTTGCTCTTATAATTACATACAATCGTGCCAGACTTGATTCCAATGTATAGTAATTACTTAATCGTTTTTTTTTGAGGTGCAATGGTAGTAAATGTGACTGATTGCATGAGATCCTCAATTCAAGCCCTGAGTCGTTCCAAAGACAATCCGAGTTCTTGCTGTTCTAAAATTACTAACTGCCGGTATGCATACAGATTACTAAATACTCTATTATAGCTAAATCAGGTTTTCAACTACCTGTAGGATTGCTAACACTGATTGCCTAAGCCGTCTAGCGAGTGTCAACGTTCCGCCAACTCGCTAACTTGTTTACCGTATAATAATAATAGAAAATAGGTGTTTTACTAAGTTCTGCAAAACTTAAGTCTTAGTATAACAAAAGAAATTATTGTCTTCTGTTTACGTGAATGTACTTTATACGGATTACATTTTTTCACAACTCCCTCAATATGGGTATCAAATTAATAATGAGTTGGGGTTTTTTTAAATTTTATATTTATAAAACACTTTTATTCCGTAATTTTGAAACTAACACTACTGTTATTGAACTTTACTACAATTTAAGCTGTTTAATTATTTATATTTATATTTAAGCAACGATAGCCTAGTGGGAAACCGTTGGACTGCCATGCAGAGGTCTCAAGTTCGATTCCAAAGCGCGTATCTCTAAATTTTCGAAGTTATGTGCGTATTAAATAGTTAATTATCGCTCGCTTTAACGGTGAAGGAAAACTGCATGTCCGAGAGTTCTCCATAATGTTCTCGAAGATATGTACAGTCTGCCAATCCGCACTGGGCCAGCGTGGTAGACTATGGCCTAACCCTTCTCACACTGAGAAAAGACCCGTGCCCAGCAGTAGAACAGTTTAATACAGGGCTGATATTATTATTTATATTTGAATGTACACTTTGCCCCGACGTTTCAGTTACTTTGCAGCAGCCATATTCACATAAATAAGCTTAATTAATTTAATTAGCTTAAACTATAGTAAAGTTACAGTAGGAGTATCAAAATTATGTAATAGAAGTGTTTTAAAATAAACAACGCGATAAAATTCGTATAAAGTAGTTTAATTTCAATAATTTGTCTTAGTATTGACTACACGGATTGTGAAGTTGGTGAGCAGTCGCCTCGACAAGGTTTGAATCCCACACGACTAGTAACCAAAAGCCAAATTTTGTTATAAAGAATGTGCCTAAAATAAATAATGAACACTTGATAGAAATGACTATGTCCTTCGCTAAAAACAGACTGTATGATCACAAAACATGATAATAAAAGACGTTTATAGGGTTAGAGGTAGAAGCAGTGATAAACAGAACACCCCTATAATTGTGGAAACTGGATCGATTCTAATCAAGGCCGAAATTATGAAAATGTGTAAGGCATTCAGCGTCAAATACAAATCAGGGTTATGCTGTAAACACCTAAATTTTAATTCGCATTAGTACACGCCCATCTTCCTCGCTGAGCACCTGACGCCGAAGAACTCCCGCCTCCACTTCCTTGCGCGTGAGTTAACCAAATCTGGGGACTACAAATACTGCTGGACTGCATACGGTAAAGTTTTATTGAAGAAGGACGAACTATCGCCAGTAATAACTATTAGAAATAAACATCAGGTACAACAGCTAGAAATGAACAAATTACTAGTTTTAACTGGTCTCATACTATGTAATATTATTAATTTAACACAAAGTATCCACGCGTTCCACGCGTTTGTTCATCTTTTTCTATATCTGTTAACCGTGTTTTTTTTTTACTTAAGGGAATGCATTGACGCATACCCCTCCGCGTGGGTGGGCGGAGGGATTATGTTGGACACACCGGGGTAAAAGAAAAATATATTGAAATGATGATAAACGATAAAGGACCTCCCGGAATACCGACTAAATCTACCACGGTGTTCCTTGACATAACCGCAATCGGTGGGGCCGCGCGAATCACTTTCACATGCAATCGTGACCCCGCCGAAGTTTCGGCCCGCCGTATGAAACGGCAAGTCACTACACAAATAGACCTGCCAAAGGTGCCCAAAGGGGCACCACTAATTTGATCCCTACTGTCTCCCTGAAGGGGGACGGACACGCGATACAGAGGAGCGCGTGGGAACACGCACGCCGCCTCTCGGACCTGGTGCTGATCGCAGTGCGGGCAGGCCCATATGTATGTTACATAAATAAAATATGTGTAAATATCTGTAACTTATATATCTACTCACCTCGTTACTTTACAAACACTTTTTCATTTTCAGACTCTCACGCATACATAAACCATTTATACACACCATTCATGTATACATTTATTCACTATTTCACAAGACCATAATATAATTTGGCATACCACATTCAGTTATAGAATAATAATATACAATCAAATAATTATCGAAACTAGAATCGCAATTAATATAAATATATTTATTTTTATAATAACACCACTTGATAAAATGTGTTGTCTATAAAATACATGATGGGTGAACCATTACAAACTTTAAATGAAATTGATCGTATCGAAATTGCACGCGTAATTGACTGTTCGGAGTTATCTAAACATTTATATATAAAAAGAAATAACTTCACCATTATCTCCCAAAATATAAAAAGTATTAAATGAATTTTGATAATTTTTTGCCCATACTATCGTCTTTTAGGTTCGAAACCGATGTTATAATATTTACAGAATGTAGATTAAGTCCTAAAAAAATATTCCACTACTCTTTACATGCTACAAAAATTCAATTGAACCAAAATGACGGGGTAGTTGTGTATATAAAAAACAGCATAAAATGTAAAGTTAAAGAAATAAATCCCAGGCATCGTGTTTAGAACTGGATTTACTAAATGATATTGTCTTATGCATATACAGATCACCATCTAACTTGAATACTGATAGTTTCATCGATTCCTTCAGTACTCATTTAGATACGCTATGCTCACATGAAAATATTACTGGTGACATAAATATCAACATCAAACCCAAGGATACAGAATCATCTTATGAACATAAAAATAGAATAAATTACATGCTATCATTGCATGGTATATTGCCTGGACATACCTCACCCACCAGGAATAACAATTGTTTAGATCATTTCAGGCTCAAAATAGACAAACAAAGAGTAACGGCACCTATTGCCATCTTACACACTAGTGTTACTGATCATTACACAACACTAATATCTGTATCAAAATCAAAAAGAAATCACAATGTGAGTAAATTTAGATCCACTGTAGACTGAACAAGCACGTAAATATTTACTAGAAAAAAAATTTGGTGACCTATTGTTTTGTAGCGACCCTGAAACTCTAACCAATTTGTTATTATATAAATTAACAGAATCTATTAATAGAAACACTATCCTCGTAAAAATCCAAAACAGTCAACGCATAATAAAACTCTGGATAAGCCCAGGCATATTACGCTGCATCAGGGATCGTAATAAATTAAAAAAAATATATTAAAAATGATCGACATAATGACATATTAAAAATAACATTTATTAGGTATAGGAATTATTGCAACAATGTAATTTAAAAAAATAAAAAGGGAGTATGAAAGTGATTAAATTACTAATTCTGTCTCTAACAACAAATTACTCTGGAAAAATATTAAATAAATAACTTACTCTAATCAATCTAACAATCACAGTTTAAAGTTATTAATCATGAAATCATCCCCTCTACAATCAGTTAACTATATAATTAACTATTACGCAAATATCGGTAAAGACGTTGCTCATAAAATTAAAACAAGTTCTAATGTTTATGATGGAGCATGCTCACCTTCTGCCCTAACCAATTCTTTCGTAATGTTAGATACTGACGTGACCGAAGTGAATCTGATTCTTATGAGCCTTAAGTCTGATAGTGCATCGGGTTGGGATAACATATCAAAAGGTTACCTAAAATATATAAGTATTGATAACGTTCCCGTGATAACTCAACTCGCTAATCTCTGTTTTACTAAGGGAGTACTTCCGAGTCCGCTAAAATAAGCTATTATCACGCCTGTTTATTAGGGGGGGGGGGACAGAGACGAGATCAGTAATATATCTGTTCTATCCTCAATATCTAAAATAATAAAAAACTTATTAACAAAAGACTACTAAAATACTTAAAAGAATTCAACGTACTATCTGAATCGCAATTTGGCTTTCGTCAAGGTCTTTCCACTGAGGATGCAATTACTGCCCTAAGCAGGTTAGTCACTGAACAACTTGACAATGGTAAACAATGCTTAATTGCATTCCTAGACATAAAAAAAGCATTTGATACCGTCTCTGTCCCAATCCTTGCGAACAAATTGGAATGTATTGGAGTTCGTGGATAGGAGGCAAAGCGTTAGGGTTGGTCAGTACACTAGGGAGGATGCAGAGGTGTCATATGGCGTTCCGCAAGGAAGCGTGCTGGGACCCACGCTATTTATTATTTATGTAAACGACCTCTTTGACATACAAATAGACAATGCTAATATCTTTTCGTATGCCGATGATACAGCTGTAATCTTCGCTGGTGATACTTGGCAAGTTATTCGACTTAGCGCTGAAATGGATTTAGCCAAAATAGCGAAATGGATGGATAGAAACTTGCTCAGCATAAACATAAAAAAAAAATTGTTTCAGTATATGTAACCGCACACAGCCTGGAGATGATTTCAATATAAAAATACATCTATGCGACAATAACTCGAATTGTAACTGTTCATCCATTAATAAGGTCACTCATTAAATACCTAGGTATCTTTATAGATCAGAGACTATCATGGTACCCATTGATCAAGTTGCAAATAGAGTCAGGAAATTAAGCTGGATGCTCAGGACTCTTAGATATGTAGTTCCCAAAAACTTTGTCAGCAATTCAGGCCAACCCAAAAATCTCTTAAATGAAATATATGTTGCACTGGTGCAATCAGTACTATCATATTGCATACCTATTTGTGGTGGTGCAGCTAAAACAAAGTTTTTGGAATTAGAACCCTCTCAACGTGCTCTAATTAAGTTTATGTATTTTAAAAAGCTTCGATTTCCAACCAATGATCTATACCAAATCACAAATCTGCTTTCGGTAAGGAAGTTATATATAATACAAACTGTACTAAAAATACATAGAACTGTTCCCTATGACTCTAGCATATTGTCGAAAAGAAGGAAATGCAATATTGTAAAATCCCACAAACACGAACCATGTTTGCCTGTTTGCAGTTTCGCAAAAGATCTGCACAGCTTTATAATAGGATTAATAAACATATTTATATATATCCTAAAAATTATTATGATTGCAAAAAAATTATAACTGAGTGGATAAAAACACTTATTATGATATCGAGACACTTCTATAGCATATTCATTGATGCACGTACAAACACACACACACACACACACACACATACATATGTATTTTGTTGTTAAACGATTGTGTATTAAATGTTTAGCACCCACATAATATTGATATACTCACTTAAATACCTTGTATTATTATGTTTGCTCAAATAGATCATAATTGAATGTACGTTTTATTATTGAAGAGCGGTGTCTCCTAACACAGGCATTATTTGATTAAAAGGAGACTTCAATCACTATTTTGTTGTAGATCAAAATCTATTTTTGCAAATAAACAATTTTCAATTTATTTCTTTAATATTAATAATTTATGTAATACACAAATTATTATTATTCGTGTGGATGAATTTTGTGTTCGTTAAGTGAACATTATATGTTTGTATAGTCTTCGACACAGAGTTTGATGACTTTTGAGGGAGTTATATAATTTAGGCCACTGAAATATATGTGGTGTGACTCTGAAAGATAGAATAAGAAATAGTGTGATTAGAGAGAGATGCGGCATAAAAGTGAATATAGTGACGAGAATAGAAAAGGGTATGTTAAGTTGGTTTGGGCATGTAGAAAGAATGGACGAGAACAGACTGACTAAGAAAGTTTATAAGGCTAGTGTGAATGGAACAGTTGCAAGGGGAAGACCTAGGCGAACGTTTCCTGATCAGATCGGAGACGTTCTGGATAAAGGCCAGGTTAAGAGCACCTTAAACCGGCGAGCGTGTATGAGGAATGTTATGAAAGTGAATGAAGCCAGAGAAGTGTGTCAGGATCGTAGCAAATGGAAATCCGTAGTCTCTGCCTACCCCTCTGGGAAACAGGCGTGAATTTATGTATGTATGTATATAATTTAACAATAAAAATGAAGTCCTATGAAGTATTCCACTGCTGGAAACGGGACTTCTGAATATGAAAAGGGTTAGACTTCTACCACACTAGCCCAGTACATTGGCAGACTTTGTCTTCCAAAGTCTTCCAATCCATTATGAAGTACTCTTAGAAATGCAGGTTTTAAAAGTATTTGTAAATTCGCAATTCTTATAAATAATAAATTTTTAGATCAAAATTTATGTACAGTCAACGACATAATTAGCTTAACATTAGTTAGTCTTGCAGGTAACCTAGGTACTAACCTAAATGTAAATTCAGTAACACCACTATACATACTCAATCTATTCTAATATTATAAAGCTGAAAAGTTTGTTTGCTTGGTTGAACTCGCTAATATCAGGAACTACTGGTTCGAATTGAAAAGCTCTTTTAGTGTTGGATAGCCCATTTATCGTTATAGGCTATAGGTTATATAATATCACGCTAGAACTAATTGGAGCGGAGAATCAATTAAAAATGTTGCTTAAACCGGGAAAATTCTCTTATGTGCTCTTATGGCTCAGCTAGTAACACAAACTATAACGTTCATATGTTTCTTTGCGACCTAAATGTACACATGATGTCAGCGGCACACCGACGGCCAGACACAATAGGTTTTTAATTTTGCCTGATATTTCTGACTTGACAGGTTTTTCCCTAGAGTCGGTAACGCGTGAATGGTGTCCTAAGTAATGCAAGCGATCGATAGTCCAAGATAACCTCTTACTACTATGTGACTTATTCTCATTATGCTAGTTTGCTACATTTACCTATGAGAAACAATAATTAAATTAACAGTAAGCATGTTATAAAAAATAATGACGGTAAAATTAATAACGATAGAAAGAATTATCGCATACCTTGTCAACACACAGAGTAATGTGTAAATCAGAGCTCGCAAGAATATAATTTTATAACTGTAGTGGCTGTGCTGGCACATCAAATTGTATAGTGTGAAGTTCTTATAACTTGTCACGCTAGTCGTTCCGTACCGCGCACTACCGACACACACGACATACGCGATATTTGTATTATTGTAACTACTTAACTTAAATGCATTCCCAGTCAATCGGCCTTGTGACTCTAATTTATCTCCCAGCACACAACCCTGGACACTTGAACACGCATAAACATATACACCCAACAAGTCACAACAAGTGGTGACCATCCGACGCTTCCTGTGAGTAATTGTGAACTTTACCCGTAACAAAAGTGACTTACAACAATAGTGAATCGTTGTTGTGTGCTCGGGTTATAACGAAATCAAATGGACGATTCAAACTTAACGTCGGTAGTGCCGCGCATAAATATCAAATAATTTTGATTGCAATATTTGAAATCCGTAATCAAAATGGCCTCCGAAGATAAGGCTAAAATTGAAGAGTACCATTCATTATCAATATCGGTAACGGCAAAAATACCCGAATTTTGGAAAAAGTCACCTCGAACAAGGTTCATACAGGCAGAAGCAGTTCTATACCCTCAAAAAATGTCCGACGAAGCACAATATCAGGTCGTGATTTCCAAATTGAGTCAAGACTTAAATCGAACAAGTCACTAATATATTGCTGAACCCGGCAGAAACCAAGAAGTACGAGACTTTAAACAGAAGCTGATATCGATATACGAAGAATCGGAAGACCGTCAAATAAAAAAAACTCATCGGCGATGTGGAGTTCGGCGATTAGAATGCAAGATCTGGCTAGAGGACGAGTAACGAACAAAACTATCACTTGTATGGCAAAACCACCTACCATCGTCTGTAAGAAATGTACTAGCCGTAGCAGACGCGAAGGACATGGAGACTCGTGCATCGATAGCAAACAAAGTCATGGAAACTTTGACACCAGTATCAAGTATTTGAAGCATTCAGCAACAAACAACTACATGCGGTAACGAGAATATTATAGCCGAGATTAGCAAGCGAGATTAAGTTGAGATGACGTTATTTCTAATGATTTGACTAGCAAATTTAACTATTATGTTTTTCGGCCCTACATTGTTTGGGTTACTTTGTGGTACACGATAGATGGTAATCACGTCACGTATTGGCTGTTTTATAGCTTTAGCTATGTTTTCAATAATAGACAGTAAATTTTCCCCTCGTTTCTCAGGCAAGTTACTGATTTCAAGGTTACAGTTACGTGCTCTTTGTTCCAAAGATTCAAGTTTAGCTTCCAAGACAGTCAGTCATGGTTCATTTGTGTGCACCTTATGTTCGATCACTTGGCCGCGATCCTTGACTTCCAGTGTTGTTTTTTCGAGGGTATCATATTTACCGCTGAGACATTTAATGGATTTTTTTCGTCCTCAAATTAAAATAAGCAATTTAGAAAACTTTGCGTCTGCTTCTCAAACCATGTATTCATCGTAGACAGCATACCATCTTGAAATGATTTCAATTCTTGACGTAATTCAAAATCGTAACCTTTTCGAAACGTAATGTAGGGTGGAGGTGATTCTTTGTCGATAAGCGATCCATGAACCCTCCTTTCTCCAAGCTCAGGCTCAACATCAGCTTCATGGTTGAAGGTACTGTTTGTTGTTGTCATCATGATGAATATTCTCTGACTCGTTGACTACTCCGTGTAAAGTAGGTACTCAACAAACGGGCGGAGGAAGATTGCGACAACGCACTTAATAAGTAACACGCACACACGGATAGATCACTATAGCGCAGATCGCGACGACAACCGGTTTGCGCTAGCACTTGCGGCGAAATGTTGTCAGGGGTATAGAAAAGGACAGAGCATCTTACATCTAGCTAACTAATACTGTTCCTCTGGTTCCAAGGGATAACTAGGAAAAATTTATATGTAAGTATTTAACTCAGAACTACTTTGGGATTCATGCTGCTGGACATCGCGATTGGTCGCAAGTATACTCCACAGAACGTTTTTAGACTGTCGCGATTTGTAAACATACATACATAGATTCACGCCTGTCTCTAAAAATCCACCAAATGGATTAAGCTTATATTTTTCCTCGCTTGTACATAGGCGAGTATTTTCTTGCAATAAAGGTTCAGTATAACAGTGATAGCGTAGTGGGAAACAATTGGACTGCCACTCAGAGGTCTCGAGTACAAACCCAAAGCGCGCATCTCTGACTTTTCGAAGTTATATGCGTATTAAATAGTTAATTATCGCTTGCTTTAACGGTGAAGGAAAACATTGTGAGGAAATCTGCATGTCTGAGAG
The DNA here is from genome assembly GCA_963675205.1 of Catocala nupta. NCBI lineage: Eukaryota > Metazoa > Arthropoda > Insecta > Lepidoptera > Erebidae > Catocala > Catocala nupta. The sequence goes on along the minus strand of OY776102.1, from coordinate 21,014,115 downwards.
TTCTCTATAATCTTCTCGAAGATATGTGACGTCTGCCAACCCGCACTACGCCAGCGGGGTGAACTATGGCCGAACTCTTCTCACAGTCAGAAGAGGCCTGTGCCTAGAGTGGGACAGTTTAAAACAGGGCTGATATTATATATATATATATATATTAGGAAGGGGCGTCTTCTACTAGAAACTTTTTTGTAGCATTGAACTTTACACAATGTTATTATAGTTACGTGAGCAAATTAATTGCTAAAGCCAAAAAAAGTATTTCAGATGAGTAAAAATCTTTTTTGGCATAATAATTTTAATTTTAATCGCAGATGATTTTTGTTTATGATTTGGTTAATTATATTTAATTATTTTAATTATTTGATAAAAAAATATATGTATAATTGTCGCTTTGTATATAAAAAGCAGTCACGTGGTTTTGAGCTATTACATCTGTGTTTTAAATGGCCACTACGAATTCTATCTTTTTGTTCATGTTCAGTCGTTTTGTTTTAAATTAACAAAACATTAGATGATGTTTCATGTAAAATGAAAAAGCAGCGATAGCTCAGTGGGGAGACGAACAGACTGCAATGCAGAGGGTCTCGGGATCGAACCCACGTTGCGCACCACTGACTTTCGGAAGTTATATGACTTTTCGAAATTAAGTGCGTATTGATTGAAAATTATCGCCTGCTCCGTGCCTCGGAGAGCACGTTAAGCCGTCGGTCCCGGCTGTCGTCTATGAACATCTATGGCAGTCGTTATTGAGAAGTCAGTGCCCTATAATATTCTGAAACTGGTCTAGCCTTAGGGTATCGTTAGCCTTCGGGTTGCGGAGGTCAGGTGGCAGCCGCTCCGTGTACAAACTGATATCCAGTCAAATCCGAAAGCCGACCACAAGTGACTTGGGAATAATAAAGGCTAGGAAGAAGATAGATGATGTTTCATGCAATTTTGGCAAATAAGATGACTAAAAATTTATAGTCCGTCTTTTAGATTAGCAAAAAATATTTCACACATATTTTTTTTTTGTTCCACAAACTAATAACAGCGTAGTTATAGGTAGGTATAGTCTATACTCGAATAAATTATTTTTAAATAACCATTATTATTACAAATTAGATTTTGCGCCCGTCGTCGCTCGCGTTAAACTCGATTAGGTAAATTTTAGGTCCTTTTCTGTACACCTGACAAGGTGTATAGGTGATATATCATCTGACAGGTTAAGATGACTAATATATATTTGCGAGAGATATGCAAGAGACCATAATGTAGTATATAATGCTAAAAAACTGAAATGACGATATTCAGGTCAGGTCACCTGTGTGGGTAGGAGGTCAAGTAGTTAAGGTGGTGGGGAGGTATAAGTAACTTGGTCACATATTGACATCTGATATAAAGATGATGCGGATATAGATCGCCAACGCAGAGTACTGTCAGTGGTAGGCAACATGTTAGCGAGGCACTTCTACAGGATAAATGCGGAAACAAAAGCACACTTGTTTAAAACATACTGTCAGAGTTTCTACACGTGCCAACTCTGGACTAGATATACAAAGAGGTCTTTGGATGGCATTCGTGTTCAGTACGAAAACATCTACAGACACCTCATGGGTTTAGCACCATATTGTAGTGCCTTGGGGATGTTTACAGAGGCAAGACTGACTACAAAGCATTTCTAATGCTTGATATGATTCTTGTTCCGCGAGGGTATTTATAGATAACTAGTATCTGGTCCCGTGAACGCATACCGGAATAAAAAGTAGCAACACCAGTAGTGTTAGATCATTATAATTGTTTAGTAATTTTTGAGACATATTTACAAATGTTATTAAATATTTATTAAGGGATCTTTTTGAAATTGCGGTTTTCTGTTAGGAAAATCGTATTACCTCTTGTCTCCAGTTTTTAAAGTTGGGGTTTCCTGGCTAATTGAAGAATTAATGGCAGATCTAAATATAATAATATTTTACATGAATAGTTTACTTTAAATCAAATATAGTCAGCTATTTATAATCAGTGGAGCATTGGTTAGTATAGCAACTGCTATGCATGGGGTCTCAGATTCGATTCCCCGATTGGGCAAATTGTTGTTGGCTTTTTCTGCCAAGAAATTGTCAATAGCAACATGGAGTCTGGAAATGTGATCGCTGGACGGTAATAATCTTGTCCCCTATTACGTGTGACCTAAAAATAGCTATAGGTACTTTCTACTTAGATTTGTCACAAACTACATATTTTAACTGTCTAGTAGGCACGACGCATAAATCATCTTTTTGTCGCGCAGCGATAGTAAATGTGACTGATTGCATGAGGTCTTCAATCTGGGTCGATGATTGTTGTCGAAATTGTCGATGTAGCACACCCTCGCGCTTTGGCAAGCAAGTAAAGCTGTTGATCCTTCGCCTGATCTCTTTTCGGTCGTGTCGTGTAAATTTTATCCTACGCAGATGGCCAATCTCCATTAGGTCTCCATGACCAACATTCGGCCTGGAGGAGGTTCACCAAATTAGAGAACTACTTAACAAAAGAAAGTTATATTTCAGGTAATTCTCTTATGTATTGTTTTCTATGGTAAGGTTCGGCCCAATTATACATGAAATGAAATGAAAAATTCATTGTATGTCACAGGTACAATATAGATACAGGTGGTATAAGATTTAGCATGTTTCACTGGAACATGGTAACATGTAGGGTGCACAAAAGCTATAAAAAAAAAACTTTGAATAAATGATAATTTAGCTAAATATTTAAAAAAACAAACAAAATATACGTGTCATCAAACTCTATTTTTTGTAGGTATATACCTACAAAAAATAGAGTTTGATGACTATTATTATAGTTATATATATATATTATTATAGTGCCAAGATGACTCATTAAACCCTTTCAATTAGCCATTCCGTAGTCAATAATACAAATTAAGAGTCTTCCTGGACTTGTCATAGGCTCATTTGACAGGTCAAGTTTGACTCGTATTATGAATAGACTCAAGTTTTCTGACATTTAGAATAATGGCATCACGAGCCGTTAATGAAATGACGCCCACACTTTAACAAAACAGAACAAATGTGTGTGACCTTTGGTTTTTCGCCTATCAAGTATTCTCATTAAAACTTAGCCGTTGACTGATATTATCTAAGGAAGGTTCTTAGTTTTTAAAACAGTGTGGTGGGATGGGTAGTAGGCAATCCTTTTGCCTTCTACCAAGCGCAGTTTTCAAGTTTACGTTGCTTAGAGTTTCTTGATAGACAGACCCAAAGAAATCTCTATTCGACTCGAGGTTTGAATTCGAGATCTAAGGCATAGCAGTCGAATTCAGTACCTCGCCACCGAGGTAATATTGTTTTATTTTATCAAATACTTTCGTAAAGGTCTACAAGAGTAAGTTGTAATAACGATGTGGCCAGTGACTAGAACATTGCAAAGTAATTTCGTAATGAACATGACCATAATGGTTGAGTACCTCGTTGGTCCTATAGCATAAGCTAGCGTCTATTTGTGAGGTCTCTGGTTCCATAACCAGGTCGTGTAAAGTGTTACTGAACAAAAAATAAAGGAAAAAGGGAAAATATTTTATTTCTGTCTTGTTAACACATTCTTGTATATATAAAATACTGAGGATTAAACATTAAAAAGGTGGATATTTTGTTTGCGAATTCTCGGTAGTACTTTTTTAATAGACGTACGTACTATTTGGACTTTTAGTGAAAACACGAATGAGCCGGCTTTTAAAAAAAATTTAACCAAGGAATAATAACTATTACTAAATAAAGAAGTGACCATTCACGTAGAAGTACGATAGGCAGTACGACCTGATCATTTTTAAAGAGACGTAGAGCTTGCATTGCAGCTGAAGGCAAACAGTTCGAACATTTAATATAAACTTGGTAAATCTGATTTAATAAAAATTATAACTAAAGAAATCCAACAACTGAATTTTATTTCAAACGCACCTAAAACTAACAAATAACTTTTTTTCTTCAATTAAGAAGTAGCAATTATTAAGAGGCATACCATTTTGGAATCCAGACTAAACGCGCCATCTTTTAAAGTTACTTGCCAAAATAGTATAGTACATTTTTTTTACACAACACGCGGTTAAAGTGCGGTCGGCCTCGGTGGCGTAGTGGTTAGTGTAACCAACTGCCACGCCTAAGGTCGTGGGTTCGATTCCCGCACAAGTCAAACGTGCATGAACATGGTTTTTTTTTTTTCTTTTTTTTTTATGGCGTGGGCGGGTAAACGAGCAGACGGATCGCCTGATGGTAAGCGATTACCACCGCCCATGGACACCCGCAACCCCAAAAGAATTAAAAGTGTGTTGCCAGCCCTTTAAGAAGGAATGAAGGAGGGAAAGGACAAAGGTAATGGATAGGAAAAGGATCGGGGTAACTGGGCCTCCGGTTCTCTCACTCACCGATACGAATCGCAACAGTACGGGTACCGTTACTTCACGCCGGTATTCTGTGAGAGGGTAGTACTACCCCGGTCGATCCAGCCCATTCATGCTGAAACCAGCGAGGATCTACTACCTACCAACTGTTTGTCTTGGTCTGGGTGTTTCTATGTATAATATGTACGTATTTACAAAAAAAAAATATTTGTATTTTTATCCATTGTCTAGTACCCATAGTACAAGCTCTGCTTAGTTTGGGCTAGATGGTGTTCTGTGTATGTGGTAGAATATTATATTATATGTTATATTATAAAGTTAGTTGATGTAATAATTTTGAATTCAATGTTTGGCAAAAATCTAACATTTTATTTAAAACTGAGGTAGTTATGTTTATATAATATTTGTAGTCACAGGACTTGAAAGATCATCACAGGTTGTCACTTCTTGAGATTTAATTTTGAATACATAAAATTTGAAAAGTACATAACCAAGTTTTTTTTATATTTTTCTAATAACTGTCACGACTTGGCCTATTTCCCGTTTTCGGCTTGACGTTGATTTCTGGGACACGTTGTTTAGTCTCACGCCTATTTCTTCGAAGGGGTAAATAGAGATGTGTGATATATGCTGGGGCGGGATGAATGCGCGTATAAGATGTTGCAATTATTTTATTATTTTAATTATATAAATTGTGATTATTTAATTTCTATAAATAATTACATAATAAAAAACATGTAAAGAATATGTTATTTCTATTTTAATGTGTATTTAAATCAAAATAAAATGTTATAAACGTAAACGTCACACCCGGTAGTCAGAGGTGGGGCAGAGTGAAGTTGTTTACGATCGAGTAAAAAACAGGCGAGCGCCGGGCGCAGCGTTCACTTTTGTTCGAGACGCCAATCACGTTACTCTACCCCCTATCAGTGCTATCTGACTCTGAGTACCTGGAATGTTTCAGTATACTTTGTTAATTAACCATTTATAATAAAATGTTTCCTATACTGTATTTAAATGTTTTCCATTCCTGTTAAAATGTGTATATTCACATTTTGATATTAAAAGTCTAGTCTAGCTACAATGTTGTATTTCTTTAAATATTTTTTATTAACCTTCTTCTAACACGCGCGTGATGCCTACGCCCCAGCCATAGACCGTTTGAGGAAACACCGTGGTAGGTTTAGTCTGTAGGATCCGAGATTTTCTGTCTTTCCCAGGGTGAGCCTGACATAACTTCTCCGCCTGCCCCAAGGAGGGATACGCGTCAAAGCATTACCCAACGTTAAAAAACCATAAAAGGTGGAGATGTATAACACTCATACTTCACCAGCTTCATGGCTGGCCAAAGTCGTTCGCCCCTCATAGACTCTAAGATCATTCTTAGAGTGTATAAGGGGCGAACGACTTTGGCACGGATGGCGTAGTCGTTTAAGTGGTCGCCCCGCCCCTACCACTATGCAGAGTGTTATGGGTTCTAATCTCACACGGGACATGTGTGATCCACAAACGGTTGTTAAGAGTCTGGGTGTTGTGTGCTGCACGGATGGCGTAATGATATAAGTAATCGCCTGCAAACTACCGGCACGGTGAGTTTTGTAGATTCAATCCCACACGGGACAAATTTTTGTGTTATACACAAATGGCTGTTACGAGTCTGAGTGTTTTTTGTGTCCGTTGTTTTAATGTTTGTAAATTCCCCCGTGACACAAGATTTATGAATAGAGCGGGAGTGGTCTTTAAAAAAAACCTAATGCCGTTTATCAAGCCCAGTTTCAGACTGCAATGATATATTACAACTATAGTTCCGCAGCTAAGATTTCAGGTAGGTTTTAGTTGCAGTCTATCGGGCACAGTTTCAGACACCGCTGATACTGAAAACTTCTTGCCGGAAAAACTCAGTAATATTATAACCGACTCGGAAATAATCTAAATAATCTTATGCCCAACCCAGAAATCGAAGTCCAAACCTTATGCATAGCTCTCGCATTCACTACTTCTATGCCACTGAGGCACTACAGTTGACCCAGATATATTAGAATGTATGTTTACCGCCAATCGTATCCTAAGTTCGGTTATCGGGTGCGAAAATTGTTGTAGGTTTATTTGGAAGGAATATCTCAGTACCAGCAAGAAATATGGATTTCATTTATTATTTTAAATAAGAACTGCCGCTCTACATAACATTGTCTTATGTTTACGCGAATGTTATACATTGAAATTAAACACTTTATACGGATTTTGTCGCGTTGTTTATTTTACTGTAAACACTTTTATTACATAATTTTGAAAACTCTAATACTACTGTTATTGAACTTTACTATAATATTTAATTTAATTAATACTATTTATATTTTAGTTTACACTTTGCCCCGACGTTTCGGTTGCTTTACAGCAGCCATGTTCACGGGGAGACTAAGATGGTAGTTATCCCAATATTCTGAAGTGTACCTAGTTGTTTCAAAGTACCCGAACGTAAAGATTATTTATCTTTGGTGTTTCTATTTACGCAGAATGAGCTCAAAGTATCATGAAGTCTAGCTGTATTTTGCTTCTTCTTAGGTTTGACTATTTGAATTACTGGATCCCAAGCTGGTGGTACATTCTAACCATCTCCGCTATTGAAATTAGAATGTTTTTTAATTTCAATAGCCTCGCGAAGTATCCTTAGTAGGAATCGGTGTTCTTTTGCGAGTATCTGTAGTTTGTCAAATCGTAGGTAGTGTTGGTCCCCTGTTGCACGTGTTCACACACAGCAACTAAACTAAACGTTGTAGTAATATTTTTTGTGATTTAACAAACATCGTAAACAATCGACACAAAGAAAACGCTGTAACGTGTGGGGTTTACAACCACAACACTCGGCGCTATGCCAGTGGCGAGGCGTGGTTACTGAATAATGACAGAAGAATTGATCATCCTTTTGAGAAATACCCGTCATAATAATATAATATTACTAGCTTTTGCCCGCGGCTTCCTTCGCGTAAATGTAGGTTAGGTTGACACTCGAATCACCTAGCGGTAGACCTATTCTCATACCTACCAAATATAACTACTTACATAAAAAAATTCATAAAATTCGGTCTAGCCGTTTCGTAGGAGTGCGACCTCAACCACCGTGACACGAGATTTTTATAGATATATAGATATAATGACGATCAATCTAACAATCAATAATTATTATTCTGATTCATTTAGTACTTTTTATTCCAAGCATTTATGGTTAATGATATCGACTGTTATATTATCTGCTATAACATAAAATAAGTATCATATAAAACTGCTGCTTTGATGATGCAGCCGTACTGAATGCTACTGGTGTGCATGTGGTCTCTGGTTTAAATTCCGGGTTGGACAAAGAATATTTGGATTATATATATTAAGATTTATTTATTTATTTCACAATACAGTTATCTTTACAGGATTTACCTAATACAATAGCGTAGCAATCTAACAATAAAATAATAGGTAGGTATGTAACACAACCTTCACCATACTTATGTATATAATAATAATAATAATAATATAATATTCTACCACATACACACAACACTATCTAGCCCAAACTAAGCAGAGCTTGTACTATGGGTACTAGACAATGGATAAACATACATATATACTTTTTTTTTGTAAATACGTACATATTATACATAGAAACACCCAGACCAAGACAAACATCCATGTTCATGCACACAAATATTTGTCTTGTGCGGGAATCGAACCCGCGACCTCAGGCGTGGCAGTCGGTTACACTAACCACTACGCCATCGAGGCCGACAACTTAAAATTAACTAAATTAAATTAATTTAATTTAATTTATTAATTAAATTGTATGTAACTTTACTTAAAATTATCTATATTTTGTACCTATTTTATAATTACACTAGCTGTCCCGACAGACGGTTGTACAGTATAGACAAAAAAAACATTTCTAAACCATCCTCGGATCCACTTGAACACACACAAAAAAATTCATTCAAATCGGTCCAGCCGTTTTGGAGGACTTCACTGTCAACACACGTACAGAAGAATTATTTATATAAAGATATAAATTTACTAATTACTAGTATTCTTGTCAACCCTCCCAAACAAACCAAACGCTGAAGTTAGGGGAGCCTCACTTCAACAGTGTGGGGCTCGAACCCACGACCTCTCGATCGCAAGTCTGTTACTATTTAGTGACAGCCGCTTTAATTATTTATTTAGTATAACAAATTACAAACAAAGCTGTCTTCGTGAATTTATCCAGAGTACAACAAAAGATGTCCGTTTCCCTAGCTATAAGGTTTAGAGTGAATGGCGCTCGTCAGTGGCGCCTCGTTCAATTCGTTCGTTGGTTCGCCCTTGTGGCTCGATCAGTAAGGCTGGCTTCCGACCTCGCCACACATAATGATCTATCCGGTTCACACAAATTGAGTAACCCTAATATATCTTTATTATCCATTTTACCAATAAGTACTTTAAATAAATATTTTGTTAGTGTTAGGATTCTTCTGACACTGAGTTCATTATATCCAACCATACCTAAGATAAATAAAGTTGGGTACATAAGGGGGTAAAATGGGTACACGCCATAAAGACGCAAGTAAAGATACCTAATAAATTTATTCTGAACTCTCTCCAACATGAGCCTATATTTAGTTTCATGTGGAGAACAGATGATTGTGTTACACTCAAGTTGACTTTATTTTCTTAACACGCTTTTATTAGCTTGGTATGTATGTATATCTATGTGTATCTTTGAACGTGATTTTCACCCCTTTCAAACCGACGGATTGATTTGAAACTTTGCAAACTGAGGACCGATGACAATACAAAAATTTAGAAAAAAAATACAATAATAGCCACCGCACACGCTTTTATACATTCAAATTGTTAAATTATTTTCTCCTTTTTTTAATAAACCGTGTTTTCTAATTGTTTAAACTTTTATTTATTTTGTTGATTATTAGTCTATAGGCTATATAATATCAGGCTACAACTAATAGGAGCGGAGCATCAATTAAAAATGTTGCCAGAACGGGGAAAATTCTCTTATGTATAGTAACACATAAACTGTAACGTTCATATGTGTTACTTTGCGACTTAAATGTACACATGATATCAGCGGCACACCGACAGCCAGACACAATAGGTTTTTAATTTTGCCTGGCATTTCTGACTTGACAGGTTTTTCCTAGAGTCGGTAACGCGTGAGTAGTGTCCTAAGTAATGCAAGAGATCGATAGTCCAAGGTAACCTGTTACTACTATGTGAGTCATTCTCATTATGCTAGTTTGCTACATTTGTTGTGTAAAAAAATATTTCAGCGATATCTACTTCAGTAAAAGCTTTTTGTTTGATTATGTTTGTTAGGATAAACATAATGAAACAAAAACCATTTTAATGCTAATATTATAAATGCAAATGTGATTTTGGTTTTACACTTTTACGCCTTAACTACTCGACCGATCACCATGAAATTTCACATACACGTTGTCTGGGGAATAAAGAAGGACATAGATTACTCTTCATCTAGAAAAAAAAACTGTTATTCATCTAACCTAAACTTAACTTCATATACGCGAGCGATGCCACGGGCAAAATTAATAAATAATATAAACTAAAGTATTTCCTTTAGCTAATTTTAAATATTAATCTATCAGATTACTGAAGCATTGCCGATTCACGGTGCTTATTTGTATGATAAACCTAATCATTTTGACTAGGTAAACACCTATAATCTGTATATTAATACGTGAAGCAAAAACTTTGTGCCCCTTATTACGAAAATTGCGCGGTTGGAGGAGTATGAAATTTGGCACAGTTCAAGTTTATATGGAGAAAGAGGGGCGAATTCTAATATTTTTATAAAATATGCATTAGAAATACATTAAATGAATAAAAAAACACCATACGCACACAACTATGCATTTTACACAAGCAGTCGAATCGCGTTCATAGTATTTCGGCATTGTGCGGTTGACTTCGTAAAATGCTTCGTAACTATGGTTACATACATATTATGTATGTGGAGTAGGTGACTTAACGAAATGTGATTATAAGGGTATTAAATTATAGACAACAACACTTTTATAACGATCAAGTTTAAAATTTAAATAAATTATGGGCGAATTTCAACCACTTGGCGACCGCTAGTACATTTTAATACTCATTTAGTTCAACGAACAGAGTAATAAGCAACTGTTTCTTAAGAACTCATTGAAATTCTCCCTTATTTACTTTTATATAATAGTATCAGCCATATTTATTAACTATCCCACTGCTGGTCACGGGCCTCCTATCAGTACGAGAAAGTTTATGCCATAGTCCACCACGCCGGCCCAATGCGGACTGGTTGACATCACTTATCTTCGAAATCATTAAGTGGAACTCTCAGACATACAGATCTCCAGCGTTGAAGCAAGCGATAATGACCTGTTTAATACTGTTACGGCTAGTGCCCCCTGTCGCTGCTGTGGGGAAGACTCGGCAGTTCCTTCTAATAATTTATTACAGCGCCGTCTATTGACATCTTACGGAACTACGTAGTTACGTACGAGTAGAGTAGAGAGAACGCTGACACATTCTCGAATCATCGTACTATTACATACCGGGTATGGCTTTTCTAGTAAACTCCAGAAGCGCATTACCCGCGTATAAATAGAGCGCACGCACACCGCCGAGTCAGTTTACAATCGTAAGCGGTCAAGTATTCATCGAAGCGAACGGAAGCGAAAATACTACGGAGTACCGAAGCAGTTACAGTGGAAAAGTGTAGTATAGTGTTTGTTGTATTTTAAAATTAATTGTGTGATAGAATAAATCGTTTTAGTCGGTAATATTGTTTTACATTCTTATGCCTCGAACCCAGCACGTAACAACACGTACATTACTTTGTAAATTGGCCTTGAGATTGGACTAAAGACCTAGGCTTACTTATCGATTTAAATACAATTTAGCAAACATATTCAATTAACCATTTAAAAGAACTCACTATAGTTACAATTTCAATTAAATTGATATTTCTTAAGAAAACTATCGTAATGTTCTTTTTATTTGAACGTAAATATTAAATGAACCGTAGTTGCTGCATTTCTTTTACTCGTACGCGAGTCGACAGAGAGCGCTGTACTCAACGATACTGGCAGTATTCAACGCATTAACACCTGCCTCTGTAGCCCAGCGGTAATGAATACAGTTGCTGTGCATAAAATGTCGCATTCGACTCCCGAATCAAGCAGTGTTATCCAAATTTCAAATTAATTTATTTTCAAAATGCATCAATGAACATTAAATTGATGTTTATTGGATATTTCTGCCAAGAAATTATCAGTATCAATTAGCATGGAATCTTGAAATGTACATGGACCTTAAGATCACAGCTGGCCAAATGAGGATAATACACCTCTGCCTTCAGGAATATCAGCATGAGACTAATGAACAGTATATAATATCAGTACTGTTTATAAACTACCCACTGCTGGGATCGGGCCTCTTTTCAGTGTGTGAAAAGTTAGATGACCTAACCTTCTCATACTGAGAAAAGGCCTGTCCACTACGCCAGCCCAGTGCGGTTTGGCAGTCTTCACACATCTTCTAAAACATTATGCGAAACTCTCAGACATGCAGGTTAGCTCTCGATGTTTTCCTTCGACGTTAAGGCGAGTGATAATTCACTATTTAATACACACATAACTTCGCAAGGTCGAAAGTACGTGTCTTGGGATCGAACTCAAGGCCTTTGCATGGCAGTGCAACGGTCTCCCACTTGGCTATCACTGCTGAATAGTATGAATGTATGTATTAACACATGGGCTCTACGCATGAGCTGTTATTGCACGCGCGTACGTATAATTATGTTCGATTTCGAAATAGTAAGCGTATACTATATCGAAATCGTACATAATTTTGTGTTAATAAAACCAGGTAGAATACCTCGTTGATCTAGAAATACATAATATATAGTCTCACATCTATGTCTTCGAAGGGGTAAGTAGAGATGTGTGGTATATGCCGAGACGGGATTAATGCGCGAGTGATCCCTGCGCCCCAGCCATATACCGTGTGAGGGAACACCGTGATAGGTTTAGTCTGTAGGACCCGGGACTTTCTGTCTTTTCCCGGGTGAATTTCGTTACGTTGGTAAAGTTGGTTCCATAAAGGGTGAAGATGTATAACACTCATACTTCACCAGCTTCATGGCCAAAGTCGTTCACCCCTTATAGACTCTAAGATCATTCTTAAAGTCTATAAGGGGCGAACGACTTTGGCATGTATGGCGTAGTTAAGTGGACTGCACGGATGGCGTAATGATATAAGTAATCGCCTGCAAACTACAGGCACGCCGAGTTTTGTAGGTTCAATACCACACGGGACAAATTTTTGTGTTATACACAAATGGTTGTTACGTGTCTGAGTGATCTTTGTGTCCGTTGTTTTAATGTTTGTAAAGTATCCCGTGACACAAGATTTAGGACGAGAGCGGGAGTGGTCTTTAAAAAAAACCTAATGCTGTTTATCAAGCCCAGTTTCAAACTGCAATGATATATTACAACTATAGTTCGGCAGCTATAATTTCAGGTAGGTTTTAATTGTAGTCTATCGGGCACAGTTTCAGACACCGCTGCTACTCAGAACTTGTCGAAAAAACTTAATCATTGTATAACGGACTATTATGATAAATTATAAAAATGACTGTCCCGTTTGAGGATCGCACCCACAACATACGGCTTTGGCGAGGGGACTACTTAAAACCATTTTGCCATCCGTGCAGTCAATATATTTAATTGTATTACATTTTCTTTTCAACCACGCCCGCTTTTAGTTTTAAGCCATGGTACGGAGAATTTTACGAATATACAACTAACGGATACACATTTGTGAATGAAATAATTGACCAGTGTGAGATTTGAACCCACAACCTTCAACATGGCGACAGCGGCAAGGCGACCTCTTGCCAATTTGTCAACACGTCGATAAGATTCTGCTTAAGTTGGCAAAGCATTGTGAGAGTGTCATTGAGATTTATCTGTTAGGAAACTTTCAGTAGCAACATAAAGCCTGAAAACTACTTAAAATGTTGTCTAATAAATTGCAATGGCCTTTTATTTTTCTACGTTGGGTAACGCTCCATATGTATACCCACTCGCCACAAGGGGAGGCGAGAGGGTTATGTCGGGCTCTCCCGAGACTGCGGGCCTACCGACTAAAACCACCACGGTGTGCCAACTCGCTGCTTTGTATGGTGGGTGGGTCGCTGGAACTGAAACTACATCAGCGACCTACCCAGCAGTGCCCGATGCAGAGATGTTGTGTCTGCGGGTGACGACACCTGGACGACGCTCTGGCACAACAAAGAGCGTCGATCCGACTCAACGGCTGGCGGGTGGGAGATCCCCGTTCACCCACCGTGGCCTTCACTACGGTGGCATAAGGCATCCCAATCCATTGAGAGACTTACTATGAATTTACCTGATATCGTTTGCACAACAACTCTAATAACACACTTTGACGATCATAAGTGGTACTTTATGACCTAAATGTATCCAGCCTAATCCTAATTAGTATTATAAATGCGAATGTCAGTTTGTTTGTTTGTTATGCTTTGACGCCTCAACAACTCGAAATGATCAACAAATTTCACATACACGGTGTCAAGGGTACAGCAGTGTTCTCAAGGGACAGAAAAATTTTGTCAAAATCTAAATAACGGCAATAATTTTCTCCTATAACTAAAAAAAACTAAGGCTAAAACTAGTATTATCTACGTGAATGTAAGTTTGTTGGTTTATTATGTTTTCACGCGTACTTGACCGATCATTATAAAATTTTGCATACACGTTATCCGTGGTATAGAAAAGGATATAGAGTATCTTTTATCTAGCTAAAAAAATGTTTCCCTGGTACCAAGGGATAACTAGAAAAATATATATGAGTTTGAACTACTTCGCGGCGTTTGGATCCATGCTGCTGATCTTCGCGATTAGTCGCAAATATACTCCACAAAACGTTTTTAGACTATCGCGATTTGTAAACATACAAACATAGATTCACGCCTGTTTCCTAGAGGGGTAGGCAGAGACTATAGATTTCCATTTGCTACGATCCTGACACACTTCTCTGGCTTCATTCACTTTCATCACATTCCTCATACACGCTCGCCGGTTTAAGGTGCTCTTAACCTGGCCTTTGTCCGGAACGTCTCCGATCTGATCGAGAAATGTTCACCTAGGTCTTTGTAAACATACCTAATATAATGCTATGTAACGTGTCTTAATCGCGATAAAGCGAATACCTATTGATTTCCCGAGGTTTAGACCGACTTGCATCGATCGTGCTCACGGGTTGACTCCTAGCATTTACCTAGCAATTTATTAAGTAACTCCACTAAACCTTCTATAGGTCTTTAAAAATACACCAATTAGATTTAGATCATATTCTCACTCACTTGTATGTACTTTTTTCTTGTAATAAAGGTTCAGTACTACAAATATTTTTCGAAGCATTGAAATTATACAATGCAAATGTCACACGAGCAAATTAATTGCTAATGCCGAAAAAATAATTTAAATGAGTGAAAATATTTTTGGCATAGTAATTTTAATTTTGATCATGGGTGATTTTTGCTTAAGGTTTGGTCCCATCAAGGAGGCCTTATGAGATAATTTACTTTTGTGATAAAAACATTCATAACCTTCGTATACAGGGTGTCCAGTAATTAATGGATAACCTTGAAATGTCTTATAGTAGAACTGAAGGCCGTTCAGAAAAAATGAAAAAAGATATAACAAAAAAAAAAAAATATATATATACATTTATATATATATATAAACATTTATATATATATATATATATATATTAAAAAGTGCAAGCTATATTAGCATAGCATACTTTTGACTGTCTATCTATTAGCATAATTAGTGTTTAATAATAAAACAACAAAAAACCGATGGATTTCATTCATTTATGGTCGTTGTATACAAGAAAGTTATACATGGTAATTAAAAAAAACACATATCTCAGGTAGTAGTTAAGATAGTTTTTTTTCATTTTTTTTTCCGAACGACCATCAGTTCCTCTATAAGGCATTTCCAGGTTATCCATTAATTACCGGACACTCTGTATAATAAGAGATTAATGAATTTGAAGAAAATATAAAGTTGCCGCTTTGTATAAAAAAACGGTCACGTGGTTTTCATACTAATTGTTACATCTATGTTTTAAATGGCCACTACGAATTCTATGCTTTTGTTCATGTACAGTTGTTGTTTATAGGCCACTGTGGTTTGTTTTAAATAAAAAAAACATCATCTATCAAATAATTATGGCAAATTGAAACAATGAATACGGGCAGACACTCAAGTCAAATTAAACTTTAAATACATTGCATAAAAGGTTATTATTATTTATCATAAAATAATATTTTTAATGATATACCCGCAGCTTAGCTCGCGTTTATGTAAATTTTGTTAATAAATTTCTATCGTTCGGGAACAGTGTTTTTTCCTGGATGAAAGGTATGTCTATTTACGTACACTTGGCAACGTATATACAAAATTTCATAATAATTAATTGAGCAGTTAAGGCGTGACACCGTTACAAAGAAACAAACTCACATTCAAATTTAATAGATTAAGATGTAAGATTTTTTAAGAACTTCTCCTTTTTTTTTTCTTTTCAAAATACAGCTCCCGGTCTAGGAATTATTCCTGTACCTATCTCGGAGGACAGAGAAGAGAAGAAATTTTTGTTTCGTGTAGGGATCGATCCCACTACACTTAGCGCAGCGGCAGTGGCGAGGCGACCTCTCATAACACTACGTCATCTGTGCAGTCAGTGTGTTTGCGCACACACTTGTGCACTATAATATCTCTTGCGCAGATGGCCAGTCTCCGTTAAGATTGGCCGCCGTGAGTGAAAGCCTAGTTGGAAATCGTTGGACTGCCATGCAGAGGCAATGAGTGCGATCCCCGTATGATCATATGATTCTTACAGGTGATTCTCCTAATACAATAGTGGTGTAGTGATTGAAAGAAAATATAGAACACAAAAATAAACTTAGAGGAAAATAATAAATATAATTACCCAAAATTAAATAAATCTAAATTCCTTATTCACAACAAAATTAAAATTCTTCAATACCAATCTTAACAAATAATAATAGACTATCATTAGGTATATGAGGTAATAAATAATATGCACGTTGCGAGCTCACTCTTTGACGCACCAAATACATCCAATTTCTCGTGTATATTATTTATAGTACTTAGCATGCGTTAAAGGGGTTTTAGCCAGCAAATTGGTTCTGGCTGTTGGCACTGCAAGCAGTGGTGGGCGCCGTCGTCTCCGCACATAACGATCCGGTACAGCTAAGTTTAGTCTCTCTAGCACTTCTGGATTCATCTCTTTACCTCGAAGTAGTCTTATTAAATAAAATACTAATGCGAACTCCCGCCGTACTCGTAATTCATTGTATCCTACCATACCCAAGACAAATAAAGTAGGGTACATTAGAGGATAGAGCGGGTATACGCAGTACAGTCTGTGATAAAGGTGCCGCGTGAATTTATTCTGTACCCATTCCAACTTCACCTTCTATTTCGCCTCATTTGGAGCCCATATAATTGCTCTGTATTCTAGGTGACTGCTGACTAGAACATCATATAGTACTTTAACTGCTGTGATGTTAGTAAACCCTCGTGACTATCTTAGTACAAAGCCTAAATTTCTGTATGCCCTTTTACATATATTCGTTACATGTTCGCGAAATGTCAGTTTTGAAGTAAAATAAACCCCTAAGTCCCTTACATGTGTGACTCGTTGTATAGGCTCCGTGACCATCTTATACTCGTATTGCATTGATATTCTAGCCCGTGTAAAACTCATTACTGTACACTTGGACACGTTGAAATATAGTTTATTTACCTTACTCCACTCAACTATCCCGTCGATATCGTCTTGCATGCGTTTACAATCCGACTCATATTTAATCTCGAGCAGCAATTTAAGGTCATCTGCAAATCGTAGACATGTTCCATTCCTGATGACTACAGGTAAACTGTTTATCATTATAATGAAATTCAGAGGCCCCAAATTGCTGCCTTAACTCACACCAGACCGGGTGTAGTATGTGTCTGATTCACGGCCGTTATAGTCCACGTATTATTGTCTTTCTCTCATATAATCTACAAAAAAATGCAATAGATGAGGAGTGAATTTCATCTCTGCAAATCTAATGTCGAATGTCGGCCTCGATAGCGTAGTGGTAAGTGTAACCGACTGCCACGCTTGAGGTCGCGGGTTCGATTCCCGCACAAGACAAACATTTATTACAAAAAACAGTATATATGTATGTTTCTCCATTGTCTAATACCCATAGTACAAGCTCTGCTTAGTTTGGGCTAGATAGTGTTGTGTGTATGTGGTAGAAAAAAAGAATAAAATATATATTTAATAACACATGACAGTCGACGGTGTCGAACGCTTTTTTTAAATCAGAGTACGCTATATCAATCTGTATTCCAGCATCAACCGTGGGTATTACTTGTCCCATAAAATGAAGTAGATTGATAGCAGTGCTGCGGTCCGGTCGGAACCCGTGCTGCGCGTCCAAGATCTGTGAAGTCACTTGCGCTAACACGCTCCGTTGAATAGCAGATTCAAACACCTTCGCCGGCATTGACAGGACTACCACTGGTCTATAATTACTGACTTTAGGTATTGGAATGACGCGTGTAATTTTTCACCGAGTTGGGTACGTCGCAGTTCGCAAACACGCATTGTAAATATAATGAAGTGGTTCCACCAAAACTTTTATTACTATCTCTGAAGAGGAATACTGGTATTCCGTCTGGTCCGACTAAAAGTTTAGGTTTTAAGGATGCAATCGCTTCTATTACATCCTTAATACTCAAAGTGTCAAGTTGTGCGCGTGCACTACTTGTACTAGCGCCTGTGACAGCAGCTGCTTGTGCATCGCTATTATAAACAGATTTTAAATAATCTGCGAATTGCCCAGAGCATTCTTCGTCTGTTAGTTTTGGTCATATTTTGTACTATTACCAGTTTTGGTCATGTTTTGTTTACTTGTAGCACTTCTCTGAAAATGACTTAGGGTCCTTTGTAAATTGATATTGTATTTTCATTAGATGTTGCTTATGAGCAGTAGCAGGCGCGTGCGCTTCATACAAGCAAATAAGCATTGCATACCCTAGTCCGCTGGCTTATGTAAATCTATATAATCGAAATCTATTTATTAAATACTACAATATAATATACAGATATATATACACACAAAAACATTTATAAATGAAATGTAATGCCCTCGCAGAGGTTTCGGGTAGGGCGTGCATACCCTACCAGAAATCTTTGTGCACGCCCCTGAGCAGTAGCTATCCTTTTCTTCACCCTCGCTCTACACTTAGAATATTTTTCATAAGCAGAACTTAATTTAGTTTGTTTATACCGCTTATGGAGACTGGCCTTAATTTTTATGTCTCTAATTATATCACTCGTATACCACTCTGGGTATGAATAACATCTATTCTCTATAATAGACCCTTTCTTCTTTGGTACACATGCATCTACAATGTACTTGATAGTGGTTTATAAGAAACTTAAGATCTCCTCTAAATCGTCAATTTCATACAGTGGATCCCAATCTGTGGAGGCTAACATCGAGTTCAGAGACTGATAATTCGCTTTATTAGAGTTCCATTGCGGTCGTATGTGACGTGCCTTATTACCAGCAATAGGCAGTTTGCGGGGATATTCAGTCTCGTGCTCTATCGAGAGACAAACTCTCACCGCAAGCGGTGGATGATGTGGATCCACGGGCACTAGTGGTTCTTCTGCCATTATTACACACACATTTTCAGAGCTACTTGGTGGTATAAAATATTACGGAATAGTGCCGCGTTTTGATTGATTAGAAGTAGTTACGCCACCTTGACCATTAGTTTATTTTTACTTTTAAAATAATATGGTATGGTGCCGCTTTTAGCCTTGTCAGATTGATCTGAATACAGCGCATGATTATTTTGTTGACTCTGATCTGTTTGTTGTATAAATACTTGTAGCTCTTCGAATATCTTTTTAATTCCTATATTGTATATCGAGCCAAACATTTTATAACTGTAGTCAATACATTTATTGGAATTAAAAGTATATGCATATTCATGACGAATGACATCGTCGTATAAGCATTAGAAGCTTCAATTCTTCTATTAAAAAGAGATGCATAATTATTCATTTTGAAATTAGGTTACACATATGTTGATATTGGTGTGTGTTATTAGGCTCAATTGCGCTTTTATATACTCTATTAAACTTATATAATTTTTCAATATATACAATATATACAATACAATGGTCATTCGAGTTAAAATACTTTACTTTTGCATTTATATTTGAGAATAGTTGTTTTATACCCCCGTCTGGTATGCAGTAGCGGCATACGTTAAAATTTTTAAGGAAATTCCTGGCTGTTTCCGTTATGTTATTTACATTATTACTACTAATAATACAAAGATTTTATCGGCCTTTTGCTAAGTCTCTCTCGTCATCATGCTTGGTATAGGTGCATTTTTTTCCCTTTTCATTGATATTCTTTATCATTATTTCTTTGTTTTTGTCTTCTTGAGGCACTCTGAGGATCTTGTGTGGCAATGAACTCTTCAGGTTGAAAAGCTGACGCCTGGTTCCTCTCAGGAAATGGTGGTATTATAGTTCCAGAGTTGTTCAATTAAGAGTTCGTAAAACGATCAGTTAAACGACATCGATTGTTACGCTTTGCTCTGCTTTTTCTTATTGATGACAGTGGATTCTTACATAGCTTTTTTAGTAGGTATTTCGATTTCTTGGTTGAGTTGACTTATGTGTTTATGTAAATAATTTTTCTCCATAATAACGTTTTCCAGTTCGTCTTGTATCGACAATAATGAAGATTTTAAACTTGTAATTTCAACTTTCAGGTCTTCAATAGAACAGTTTCTGACTGGTCCGCTAATTTTTAGGTATTATTATTATTATTATTTGCAACCTAATTTGTCCCATTGCAGGGCAAAGTTTTCCTACCCTCTTTCCACTTCTCTCTCAATTTTTAGGTAGATATAATAATGTTTAAGTGACAATATCCTGCTAAATCCAGACTTTTTGTAGACTGATCTTGGGACAAAGGACTGTCAAGGGAACTGTTGTATAGAAGACTTAGTTATGGAGATTTTTTGACGTCTTCTTGTAATGTTATCATCGTGTTCCATCTGTCTTTTAGTATATTATAGAATACAATAATGATGGCGCTCTACTCAATCTATATTTGTGGTACAAAATACATAGCATTTATGTTGTCTGTGGTCAGTCAACAAGTCTACCAACACGCACTGAGTTAGCGTGGTGTACTATGGCCTAACCCTTCTCACATTAAAAAAAGGCCCGTGGCCAGCAGAGGGACGGATTATTACAGGGTTAATATTATACATATATATAATGAGTTTTATGTTTGCCAAATATACCAAATAATATTAAAGACACGTGAGACAAATGGTGTATAACATTTCCATAACTTTCTATCTAACCTACGTATTATCTTTTTTCTTAAATCAGCAGCGCATGAGTAATACACCCTAGTATTGCCAGCGATTGATAATCCAAGGTAGTACAAGGCATCACCCAAGTCTGTCCTTTAATGCCTCCTTTAATTCCTTTTTATACATACGCATACTTATTTTAACATTATTTATTACATATTTAAAGAAAACTCCTGCATTAGGAATAATTCTTATACCGCGGGGGACTCTACGAACATTCAAACAATGGACATAATGAACACCCAGACTCGGAACAACCATTTGTCGAAGACACAAGTTTTTTTTTGGGCTTCGATGCCAAAACTCGGCATACCAACAGTGACCAAATTACTACGTCATCCGAGCAGTTAAACTTAGGTTGTATAAATGATGCCCAAATATTTTTTTTCGTAAGTACAATTCTATTAAGGGCTTAATAGTGTTTATGCGTAAGTACCCCTCCTTCTGATTGCGCCAGCGTCTGCCCCGGTGTGGTTAACTCGCGCGCAGTGCAGTCGAGTAGTGAACTGACAATGTCGTGGTTCTTTATTGTGTTTTGTGTGTGTGGGTTTACTTCTGTGCTTGGAGGTAACAGCACGAGCGCAGGTAGGGTCAGAGGTATTCCAAATATGTTTTTTTTGTTACTTATAGACTTTTTTGACTTCAGTATAAACTGTCTTATGATAGTTCTCGCGTTTGATATGATCCTTATATCGGGTATTTATAGATAACTTGATCCTATCCGCTGCTGTGCCCTCGTAAATGCCTTCCAGGATAAAAAGTATTCACAACAAAGTTAAAGATATTGGCGATATATTTTATTTATTTATATATATGATATTTATTTTAAAAAGTATTTCTTACGCTTGATGTAATTCCTGTACTGCGAGGATATTTATAGATAATTAGTATGTGGTCCCGTGATCGCAAACAAGAATAAAAAGTAGCAACACCAGTAGGGTTAGATCATTATAATCTTATAGTATTTTTTGAGAAATATTTACAAAAGTTATTAGATATTTATTACTGGATCTTTATGAAATTGCGGTTTTCTATTAGGAAAATCGTATTACTTTTTGTCAAGTAAACTATTTTATAAATATGTTTACCTCTTGACTTCAGTTTTTAAAGTTGGGGTTTGATGACTAATTGAAGAATTAATGGTAGATCTAAATTTAATAATATTTTACATGAATAGTTAACTTTAAGTCAAGTATAGTTTGACATTTATCATCAGTGGAGCATCGGTTAGTACAGCAACTGCTGTGCATGGGATCTCAGATTCGATTCCCGGATTGGGCAAATTGTTGTTGGCTTTTGATGCCAGAAATTGTCAATAGTAGAACAAGTCTGTAGATGTCCCCTTGAGCAATGTGACCTTAACATATACATGGTGAAATGTGCGTGTAATACATCGCTGCGTAATCATTCGGGAATTTAAAAATATACTAAAATATTGTGTCAAATAATTTGTTACAAAAAGTTGTTCGGTATCTGCTTTTAAGAAAATAATGGCTGTAGTTGAAAAATCCGCTCCTCTCTCCTACTCCTTCAGAAATATGGGCGTCAGACTGTGTATAAATCGAGAGTGGCAACCATAAAAAAGAATAATAGCGTATTACTGAAACATTGAACCCGGGAAACGCCCTAATTTTAAACACAAATGTACAGAAATTTTAGTACAGATTACATATAGATATCTTGAAATAAAATACAGTAATTTCTAAATACCTGTTGTATTTTGAATAAGAATCAAGGAATAACTTAGATCTACAATCTATATCCACCAGTGCTATGTAAATATCTAAATTACGAAAAAATTAAATCATAGTGACATATCCCTATGATTTCCTTTCTTCGTAATTTAACAATTGTAAACAGGGACGTTTAGGAATTACTAAATGCGTCCGGAGATATTGTTGTTTTTAGATACTAGATAATATATCAAACATATCTATACTAATATTATAAAGCTGAAGAGTTTGTTTGATTGAAAAAACAAACAAACTCTTCTCTGATTTACTGTTAAAATGCCAGCTTTACTAAAATATTATTTGTTTGGGATCAATCTATTCGAATGTGTATAGCGATGTCACACGTGACATTGGAGAAGCGATGCATTTTAAAGCAATGAGCGCGCGTTGTCTAGCCTTTTCGTCGACGAAAACCTACTTATGGCTATTGAATATCGAACTAAGACATTGATGTAGGACAGGATAAATACACACCGTCAACAATAGGTCAGGCATGTTTGATTCTGTACAATATTTTATACACAAGTAAAAATAGCAATCAAAGGAATTCTATTTGAGCAAACTGTGTTAAAAGTGGTTGCATGATAAATTAGAAATTAATATTCTAAATTTGGATATAAGAAAAACGTATAGTGGGGATACCTATAATAATATATATATGTACTAAAAGTTGTCAGGTGAATTATTAATCTTATATGTATAACTGATTTTTTTAATCTTTTTTTAAATGTAAGTAAATTAGTATATAGTATACAAAGTAGCTACATTATTGTATTAGGGTGCACCCTGTAAAAATAATGTATGTTTGAAAAATAAATAAATAAAAAAACCTCACAGTTTGTATATGCATCACTTTTCTGTCATTTGACAATAAACCGCTGGTACAAGATTTGAAATGCTTGTACCTTATCTATATAACGGCGATATCAAAAAGTTCAGGTAATGTGACTTAATGTGAGTAAACTTTCCGTAATCTTTTTGTTTTTAGTGACTTTTTGCCCATGGGCATGTCAGTCTCCTTAAGACAGAATGGCTTTATATGTCAAGAATTTTAAAAAGCATTCCCGCCATTTCTGTAGAATGGTCAACTACCCTATATTATATAATACGCACAATAGGATCACGCGAATGTCACGTTTCAAAGTCTGACAGGCCTGTGTCATGGCATGAATGTGTATGCCCGATATTAAAATCTTAATCATTTAAGCAGCAAGAAATAATAAGGTCAGCCCTATTTATCAACTACCAGTAGGAGAAGGGTTAAGTCATTGTCCACCGTGCTGGCCCGATGCATATCAGTGGACTTCACATATCGCATGCTTAATAAAACAGCGACTTAACTCGAAATTTAGGAGTATGGCAATTTGAACTCTAATCATGTGACTATAATTTCTAATAATATATTCGTGTTAAATTATTGCAATAGAGTTCAAATTAGTTTGATCCAAAATACTCAGATAGGTCTCTGTTTTATTAAGAATGCGATTATAACAATTTGGAGACAGTTTTCCTTCGCCATTAAAGCGAGTGACAATTAACTAATACGCACATATGTTTAATTATTTAAATTATTTATTCTCACACTAATATGTAATTGCGAAAATGGAGGAGAAACAGAGGAGTTTTGTTATTATACTGGAGACTTCTGGATAGAACTCTTACCTACTTAGCTTAGCGAGGAACCTAGTTACTTAATAATGAGTAATGAACGGATACACGCGGAGAACTATAATTAAGGATATTGCAAATAATTAGCACACTTTACACTTCGTGTAGTTAATATCCTGTCGTGTCTTAAACATTTAGATTTATTTCTATGAAAAATGAAATTTGCCTTTAAGTAAACTACCTTTTGCTCGCGACTCCGCTGGCGTTTTTCTGGATGAAGAGTACCCTATGTCCTTTTCTGACCTACTCCTATAACATATATCATATTTGATGATGATCAGTCGAGTTGAGTCCTGAAGAACATTTAGCAAACAAATGAAAAAAAACGCGATGGTCATGCCTAATAAGGAGGTCAAGGTCTTGATGGCTGAAAGCTAAAAATCGCGAAAGATGGCGTATACATCATCGACAAGAACAGACTTTCACTTCATATTATAAAACAAAGTCCTCCGCCGCGCCTGTCTGTCTGTTCGCGTTAAACTCAAAAACTACTGAACGGATTTTCATGCGGTTTTCACCAATAGACAGAGTGATTCGTGAGAAAGGTTTAGGTATATAATTTTATAATATGGTATATAATTATTTCGGACATTAATAATGGTGACATAAATAATTAATAAATGAATAAAAAAAATAATTAATGATGTGAGTTTACGCGCTCCGTGATGTTAGATAGTATATAACCTTTCTAATTTATCTTGTTATATTCCTACCTAAAATTGAGAGAGAAGTGGAAAGAGGGTAGGAAGGCCTTTGCCCTACAGTGGGGCAGATTAGGCTGCAAATAATAATAATAATAATACCTAAAAATTAGCGGACCAGTCAGTCACCGTTCTGCTTGATCGTTAGATTAAAATTTAAAACTCGATTGCAGCACCACCTACCAAGCTCAGTTGTGAATCTAAGTTATCCAGGGATGTTTGCAGGTGTACGCACGGGGCGTACACCCGCAAACTAATTCAGCCTGTTAGAAGGAGTTCAGTGGCATACACACATACATAATAATGCTAAACGCAACTTATTTTTTATTTTATAAATGCGAATGTGAGTTTGTTATAATTTCACGTTTTAACTACTCGACCTAGCATCATAAAATTTCGCATATGCGTTGTCGAGGGAACAGAAAAGAACATAGTGTACCTTTGTTCTAGAAGAAAGTACTGCTACTAGCCTAATCTAACATATATTTATGCGAGTGAAGCCGCAGGCAAAATCTAGTAATATATTTACACTAGCTGACCCGCGCAACTTCATCTGCTTAACATAAGATTTTTCCCGTTTTTGCAACATTTTTGATAGCTGCTCCGCTCCTATTGTTCGAAGCGTGTTATTATAAAGCCATTAGCCATCCTCGATAAACGGGCTTTCCACTAAAAGCTTTTTTATTTGAACCTGTAGTTCCTGAGCGAGCAATAATTTACTATTTAACACGCACATAATGTCACAATGTTAGAGATGCGTGCTTTGGGTTCGAACTCGAGACCTCTACGTGGCAGTCCAACGGTCTCAAACTAGGATATCGCTGCTCCACAATACTATAATAAACGCAATACATACTAAAATGTAATATACATAGTTCCTTCGTTCGTGAGTTGAAAATTTATACTGGTGACGTAGCGTTTACAATGGTCGCTAGCCTTTGCCACTGCGCCGATTGTTGTGGGTTTGATCCCCATACGGGACAAATATTTGTGTAATGCAAAGTTGTAGAGTATGGGTGTTATTTTTATCCGTTGTTTGAATGTTTATAAAGTCTCTGTTGACACAAAATTTATTCCGAGTGCGGGAGTGTTCTATTTTTTGTCAACCAAATATTCGTACTACGTCAAAGTGTGACATCCATATATAGTACTCCTCATCGATTTCGATGACGGCGACCTCAGAAGTCATGGATCTTTTCTTTGTTGAGCTCTAATATGGCTTGCTAGACCGAACTTGGCCTTGAATGTCCTGATGTGGCAGTATAGTTGGCCTGTGCTATTGTATGTATAAATGTAAGAGGGTTTATGGCCTTTCTTTAAGTATTTGGCGTTTTACGTCAATCGTTTCGAGACGGTTTTCCTCAAACGCCTTAATCTTTTGAAAGATGGTAGATCGCCATGTAGACCTATTTGCAGCCAGCTTTTCCCAAGACGACACGTCGATACCGCAAGCGTTTAGGTGACGCTTGAACACATCCTTATAGTGCAGATGCTGGCCGCCGTGTTTCCTTTTACCAACTGCAATCTCAGAATAAAATACAGCATTTGGCAAACGGTGGTCATCCATGCGCAGAACATGTCCACACCATCTGAGCTGTCTTTGCATAAGAGGAGCTTCAAAGCCATACATTCCGAAGTATCTAACATAGTAACTCTAAGCAGTTTGTCGTTATTACCAATTAACACTCTTGCACTTGAACATATACACTTGAATATGAAATAATTCACCTTTAGTCGACACAGTCATAAAAGATATCGTTATTGCACATATGATTCGCCTTGTTGTAGACGGTCATCTTAGTCTATAGACACTGACACTGCAAAATCGGTGCAATGCTCTATGGTATAGGATTACGCGTTAAAGATACTGAAAAGTTCCTAAAGTGTAACAGCACTCGATATTTCCGAACATATAAAATTTTATCGAATTATATTTGCCTAAAATACTTTCAAAACACACTGTGCAGCTTTTTGGGGACTTCTATTAATTACCTTGAAAATTGATTGGAAATATTTTTTCAATCTTGTGTTCTACACAAGATTGAATAAATATGTTGCCTTATTGAAAGCATAAATTCACTTTTTAATTAATAATGTATCTTACTTGGTTAACATACATAAAAATTATAAACATACCCGGCAAATATAGAACTTCCTTTTATTTCGAAGTTATTTCAACAAGTTGGCCGCAGCAGAACCGCCTCACTAAACTGTAGCCGAATTGAAAAAATAAAGCACTGTTTTTTTTTAATTATTTTAATCATGGCAAAGGTATGCAGTTATACATTTCACCCGCATTTCGCCAGTTGTCTTCTTAGATAAACTTTATAAGGTAACCCCTAAAACAGGGACCTAAATAAATTGCTAGCTAAATATTATTGTATATAAGGCTTACTGTACCACTCCGTGCCACTACTGATAACTACTGTATAAAAATCCCAAAAGAGCTACCCGACAAACAACACACAGCTACGAAGATTGCTATCTTAATTAATTATGTATATACGTAACTAAACTCATTGTAATGCAAATGATTTAGTCGGAAATAACATTTTTGAGGCCCTTGGGGTGGAAACATTAGGCTCATGGGGTTCAAGCGCTCGTATCTTGTATGCAGAGTGATCAGAAGCCTGGTATTTTTATTCCCTAAAGAATCGGCATTGCCCTTCAACGTGTCAATGCTGCCTTCAGGGCACGTTACCAGCTGACAGCGACACTGACGAATTTTACGATGCCTAAACCAGTTTCGTAAATATTTTGTGTTATAATTATTAGTAATTAACAATAATTAAATTTAACTATTTAATTATGTCACTAAAATAAACGTACTACCATTATTAGTGTTTTTATATTTACTTTGTATCTGTTAATACGTATGTAAATAAATATATTATAATTATTAGATTAATTGGTGAATAATGTATAATTTCTTGTAAGTCATCTAAGTTACACAAGCCAGTGAGCCGTTTAGTTCTAGTATTAAGAACACAGTACTTGTAACTAGATAATGTTACGAAAGCGAGAAATGTTAGAAATATGCCGGCTGCTGCAATATATTGGTATTTGAAAACCTGTTCCTATAAGCAACGATCCGTCCGAGTGGGTAGAGAAGTTTCTGGAAATCTGTGTCAATCCTTTTATTAACAAGACTTTGAAAGAAAGAATGAAAGAAAGAAACAGTAAACTTTATATATAATTAGATTTGCCCGCGGCTTCGCTCTTGTAAATGAAGATTAGGTTAGTTTAGTAACAGTGGTTTTTCTGGATGAAATGAAATGAAATTTATTTATTTATCAAATTAGTTGAACAGTTACACTTAAATGAGTTATAGTTAAAGTGAAATAGATTAAGTACTAAAGTAGATTTCCATATGTAGTGTTTAAGTGACCTCTGGTACCCAAGTTAAGATCGAACTTGTGTTATGGGTACCAGCGCTCTTACAAATCTAAATGTGTGTAAATCCCATGTATGAGAAATAAAGTGTAGATAATTTGAGAAGATTTTCGTTATTCTCATAATCAAGACTTAGTAACCATGAGTAAGTTGCTTTTTGCATTGGTGTCTGTTTAGCGGATAGATGCGACATTGTTTATTTTAAAATATTATAGAGGTGGCAGCTGATAATCTGATATAAAGGTTGAGTAAGTGCAGACTTTGATTTTGCTGATGGGCAGATTTTATAGCTCCTGCGTTTTTGGATAAAGTGGGGATCAAATTCTAGTGTAGAATGTTTCTTTAAAATTATATGAAGAATAAATAGTTTGCGGACTGTGAGAACCTGGTAGTCGGCGTAAAGCAGTGTTGTGGGGTACTTAAAAGGTTTAAATTTCATAACTTTGATCACCGCTCTTTGTGCTCTCTCTAACGGAAATGAGTCTTATGAGCACCTCCCCATACTATAATGCAATAAGATAGAATAGGCTCACATAGGGCGTAATAGCATGTCTTCATAATATTTTCATCAGCACATTTCCTCAATTTTTCCTTATAAAAATCAATTTACGGACACGCGATGTAAGCATTTCAATATGAGGTTTCCAATTTAGTAGCCTGCCTATTTTTATCCCGAAATACTTTGTAGTACTTACATAATTCAACTGCGGGCAAAGACACTGACATGACACCGTTTTAGCTAGGCAAGTGTGGGCTCTGATCTGGTAGGTTAGGGGCTCAGGTAATGTGATAGATTTTAGGAAAAAGGCTACGTAATGGGTTTTAGTTAAGTTTAAAGTGAGTAAGTTACTAGAGAGCCAGTCTACTACTAATCTGATGGCTTTTTCGGCATGACAGAATGTATCCACTGATCACCATGAACTAATAATGCGGTATCGTCAGCATATGTAAAGATGGAACAGTTGGGGAGAGAAAGAGTGCATAATTTATTTATGTAAAATAAAAATAGAGTAAATCCTAGTATTGAATCTTGAGAAACACCGTATAATATTGTTTTACTGTCACTGATTGATGAGTCTATCTTTACACACTGTGTTCTGTCTGTTAGATAGTCTTTGAAGATGCTAAGCGCGTGGCCACATATTCCTAGCACTTCCATCTTCGCCAGGAGAAGGGGAACCGATACAGTGTCAAAAGCTTTTGAAATAGCCAAAAATATACTGAGACATTTCTTTATAGCATCCAACAAGGCAACAGTATGATCAATAAATGATGATACAGCATCTTCTATAGACTTTCTACGTCTGAAACCGTATTGGTTGGGTGCAAGTATATTATATAATTCCAGAAATCTGAAAAGTCTGTTGTTTAATATTTTTCAAGTATCTTTGATGCAGCTGGCTATATAGATATGGGTCTATAATTATTGACATTGTATCTGTCCCCACTTTTATAGATAGGGTGAACCACGGCTTTATTGAACGCTTTTGGGACACAGCCAGTAGTAATGGAACAGTTACATATGTATGTGTGTAATGACTGGGACAAGCTTATTAGAGCAAATTTTAAAGTACTCTTGAGGATATTCTGTCCCATCCAACCGCAGCGTCTGATCGAAGATTACAAACTAAACTTTTAACTTCTGATTCATCAGTCGGAAAGAGAGCAAAAGAATGTGGGAAAGGTGCGTTTTGTGTATGCAGCACAAATGGGTGAGGATATTTTATTTTCTTTTTCCATTGTTTCGATGATCACTCTCATGCCTTCTGAAAGGTACCCTATATCCTTTTATGTTTATCTGACCTCGTGTATACGAAATTTCATCATGATCGGTTGAGTAGTTAAGGCGTGAAAGTGTAACAAACAAACAGACAAACTCGCAATCACATTATTTTATAATATTAGTTAGGTTTAAAAGCCTGAGAATCCAAATCCGTCAAACCGTATTTAGGTTTTTCTCTCGACACATTCTGAGTAGCAGCGCGTAGTTTGGAACTGACAGACGGCAGTTGCTTGCCCTCTATTATGATGACGAACATTGGTGTGATGCACTTCAGCCTATATGGAAACACAAACACACATTGTTAATTTCTTATACTAAAGATAACTCCCGTATTTCGCAATTTTTGTATATCGCAAGGGACTTTATAAGCTTTTAAACAATGGACACTGACAATACCGAATCTCGTAACAACCATTTTTAGAACACAATATTTTTTTTTGCCTTGTGCGATTCGAACTTTAATTACTGGCGACTAGAACACTTAAAACCCCACGCGATATTTTTTTGTGCAGATATTAATGTTAATTAATTTAAAAAAAGATTGCTGTTAAATATTTATATGTTTCTATGTATAATATGTACGTTTTTACAAAAAAGAATATATTTATGTATATTTATCCATTGTCTAGTAACCATAGTACAAGCTCTCCTTAGTTTGTGCTAGATGATGTTGTGTGTATATGATAGAATATTATTATTATATTTATTGTATTGCTAGGACTTTGTCAGTGGCGTAGTGTTAATAAATGGGACGACTGTGCTTGAGATCCCGGATTTATTGCCCGGTTTAAGCAAGGTGTCATAGAGTTCACTCTCCAGAACTTCTCTCGAGATTTTCTCATAAGAAATTCACTTAGAAGATATAGATGGCAATATGAAAACGGCAGTAGCCCAATGGATAAAGTATTGGAGTTGCGATCGAGGGATTGCGGGTTCAAATCCCACCCAATGCACTACTGACGTGAACCCACTCCTAATACAAGCATTCTAGCTTAGCTGGAGAGTTAACAAGAATATTAGTAATTAGAAACCCAAATTGCTAGTAATCTTCAAAAAAGTTATTATTCCCGCGCCTTGTTATTGAATACTCATAGAATTGCAAACATCATTAAAGTTCATTATATTTATGTCCTCAAAAAAATCATTTATGTTATGTTTGACCTGAAACTATACACTACATACACACTGGCGAAATGTGGATTTAATGCACATCTGCCCACCCCTTCGGAGATACAGGTTTATTTTATTAAGAAAGACAACGCCCGCTCTTCCTATAATTCCTGTGTCGCGAGGCCTTTACAAACATTTAAACAACGGACACAAAGAAAACGCAGACTAGGAACAACCATTTTTGATAATCACACAAAGTTTTGTTGTTGTGTGGGATCCGAACCCACAACAATCAGCGTATTGGCAGTGGCGAGGCGACCAGTTAAACTTCTATGCTATCGGTGCAGTGAAAGGCGAGAGAGATTTTGCGTGTTAGAAGAACTAATCCCTTATCACACGCAACACAGGTGTGTTATGCCGCAATAAACTTTAAGTTTTTGTGACGTAAGTATGATAAATGAGTGTGATGTCAACCTTGGAAGTTAGGCCATTGAACGGTAAATTCTATTTGTCTGTATGACTATGGACTGCCTCGGTGGCGCAGCGGTTGCGAAAGCGACTGCTATGCGCGGGGTTTAGGGTTCGATTACTAGGTCGGGATATTTGTTATTTAGTTTTTCCGTTGCGAATTTCTTAATAACAGCACGGAGACAAGAAAATAATATTATTCGTTTTGTGCCTAGTGGGAAACCGTTTGACTGCCACGCAGAGGTCTCGAGTTCGAACCCAAGGCGCGTATCTCTGACTTTTCGAAGTTATATGCGTATTAAATAGTTAATGATCGCTTGCTTTAACGGTGAAGGAAAACATCGTGAGGAAACCTGCATGTCTGAGAGTTCTCCATAATGTTCTCGAAGATATGTGAAGTCTGCCAACCCGCACTAGACCAGCGTGGTGGACTACGGCCTAACCCTTCTCACAGTCAGAAGAGGCCCGTGCCAAGTAGTGGGACAGTTTAATACAGGGTTGATATTATATTCTAGTGTGAATTTTTATATTGAAATTGCTAATACTACAATTATTCTTATATGTCACGTAAAAACGAAAAACTTACGTGTTCTATGTAATAATAAATTACACTGAATAGGAAACAAACCCAAGACCTTGCGATCAGCCATTACACAAACCCATAGTCTGACACTATTAAAACAATAAAGTAGTCCTAATACGGTACATAACAATTGCATAAACCTCTCAAAATCCGCCATTGAAAACATAAACCATAAACAATCGAGTGTGCTCGACGCCCTATCGCGTCACCGGGGTTTGACGAGTACAAATCTGAAGACGTCGATCGGCGTCAACGGTAATTGTAATTGTAATTGGACTCCCTTTTCGCGCTTTTTTTCTTTTTATTTCATTTATGCGTGAGGCGTCAACGGGGTTTGAGAGGTAAATAATACACGGCATCAAAACCAAATTGTTGACGAATTATCCAAAATTCTAACGTAATTATTCATAAGAGAAATTCACGTAAGCATTATTTATTTAACCGAACATTTCTACATCATTATGTGTCGTATAAATATTTCTGCTTAAAACCATTGCACAATATTGGTTTAAATATATTTGTGATGTTTTGTCATAGTAGTATTTAAAATGATTGCTGTGTACACAATGTAATCCGCTTATGCATAATATCAGTATGACAATATGACACTGACCTGCCTTAAAATAATACCAGTTTTGTGAAGAAATTTGCGTAACGTTGGGTATTCTGTATTTCTAACCTTACTAAATATTAACAGCGATAGCCAATTAGGAAACCGTCGAACAATCCCGCAGAAGTCTTGAATGTGACCCCAAGGCGCGCATCTCTGACTTTTTGAAATTATGTGCGTATTAAATAGTTAATTAGCGGTCGCTTAGTGGTCAAAATTCGACCATAATGGATTTAAATTTTAAGTTTGATCGTTATTAAGGTTTTATTGTTTATAACTTTACCCATATTACATATAAATAAGGTATATGTAACCATACTTACAAAGAATTGTACGACGTCAGACGAACAATGCCGAAATGATACGAACGCGATTCGACTGCGTGTGTCAAATGCATGGTTGTGTGCGTGTCGTGTTTTTCATTAATTTAATGTATTTTAATGCATATTTTATAAAAATATTAGGCTTCGCCACTCCTTCTCCATATAAACTTTAACTGTGCCAAATTTCATACTCCATTGCCTGCGCAATTTTCGTAAAAAGGGTTACAAAGTTTTTGCTTCACGTATTAATATATAGATTATCGTTCGTTGTAACGGTGAAGGAAAACATCGAAACCTGCATGTCTGAGAGTTCTCTATAATGTTCCCGAAGATATAGTCTACCAACCCGCACTGGGCCAGCGTAGTGGACTATCGTCGTTACAGTGAGACTCTTCTGTACACAGGAATAGGACAATTAAATTTGAAAAAATAAAATATCCATAAAATACTCTCATAAACCATTTGTTTCGTGTTCCGTACATGTTGCTGACTGTACCTAAATCCATAGCTGGCAAAATGTGAGTGTTACACACCTCTGACGTCACATATTCCTTGTAGGTTAGCAACGCATGAATCTATATGTCGCTCCTTGAATATAAAAGAGCCACAAATCAGAAAAACCTAAAAATCATTTCATTGCAAAAATGTTTTCTATATCGAATAAATTTTATGGTAAAAATAAGACAGCCTTTATTTTTGCTTACGAGCAAAAGTGCCACAATCCAAAAAAAATACTGCCAATCCTGTTCATTGTTCTCAGCAAAAGTGCCATATTTTGGAAAGAATCCGTTTTGCATGCTAACTTGAAGTAAGTGTGATTATAATTTATTATACAAAAGTGCCAAAATTCGGCAAACGTCAGTTTTGCATTCTAACATCAAATAGTTGTTATCTTATTTCTTATTACAACTCAACGTTTTGAATTCAATCATGAAGTAATAATAATCATATTTCATGAAATATGGCTGTCTTGTATGAAAATAATTTATGTTTTCGCTATATATTTAAATACAAAGCTAACGTAATTGGCGTAAAAATTGTGTTCCGTCGTAAATGCTTCGGTTATTTTGTATTATTTAGCATATAAACTTGCTATTATATTATTGCTGTTAATGCTAATGAACTCATTTTGGTTAAACTATAAAAACTAAGTACCTATTAAATATATTTTCTACGGGCATCAAGCGAATATGAAAGCAATTGCTTGCAATTTAATCTAGTTCAATAATATAAATTAAATTAAAGCCACTTCGCGTATTGTCCTGCGTTGGATTTCTCTCACTGCAGACTTCGTATCAACGCGACGACGTGTGCGTCACGTTGATACGGAGTCAGCAGTGACACCGCGCGAGTTGGACACGGCTGTGTTAACATCGTCGCTATTTATACCTACTGTTAAATATTATACGACTAATCGTGTACTATTTAACCTAGTATTAATCATAATTGTAATATTTAACACTAGGTAGAAATAATTGGTCTTAAGATCCGCTGCCTTTATTTTTGTAATACAAAATATTTCCATTCCAAACTTTACATTAGTGTTTCGAGAATTTTATTCATAATATTAATTGTTATTACACTAATTAGGTACTTACAGAAGGAATATAATGACCTCGACTCAAGAACCCTTATCTACGCACAATATCCAATGTAGGTACAGCGGAATCTATCACTCCAGCACTCCGTCAACCAAACACACCATTCAATCATTCTTCAGTAAAAAATTCGATACCAGACAGTCAGACTGACCTTAACCTATCGTTACTCGAGGATGAAGATTTTCTATAAAATCTGTAAAAAAATGCCGATAACAGTCGTTAAACCAAGCGACACGAGTAGCAGTTCAAGCAACTCTGATAGTAACTCTGACAGCGACTCTGCTACCTCAAGTAGAAGTAGTGTTAACGATACCGATTTTCAACCAAACATTAAAAGATCTTCTGATTCAGAAGAAGATGCACAGGCAAAAGTCACTACCGAACTAGTTTATATTTCACCCCAATCTGGAACTTCTCGTGAAGTACCTCATTCATTTATGACAACCAACCTGTCAATTTGAATATTCTTATACAGGGTGTCCGGTAATTAATGGATAACCTGGAAATGTCTTATAATGGAACTGATGGCCGTTCAGAAAAAATATGAAAAAAAATCTATCCTAACTACTACCTGAGATATATATGTGCTTTTTTTTTAATTTCCATGTATAACCTTCTTGTATACTACGACCATAAATGAATGAAATGCATCGGTTTTTTGTTGTTTTATTATTAAACACTAATTATTCTGATAGATACACAGTCAAAAGTATGGAGGCCTGTATGGAGGATAAAGGCCTGGTCTCTCTCCGGTCGTGTCGGATTACCGTCCCATCAGACTATGGGAATGACGGAGTAGAGAGTGCGCTTGTGTTTGCACTCACATTTGTGCACTACAATACTTCCTGCTTGCTAGTCTCCATACAGATTAGCTGCTATGACTAAAATTCAGTTTAGCAGAGAATATTTCGAAACAGCGACAATTTCTTAATTTGCCTAGTCTCCTAGGCAGCGACAGCCTAGTAGGAGACCTTAGATTGCCACGCAGAGGTCTCGAGTTCGGTCCTAAGCCTATCTGACTTTTCGAAATTATGTGCGTATTAAATAGTCAATTATCGCTCTCTTTAACGGTAAAAAAAACATCGTAAAAAAACCTACATGTCTTAGAATTCTTCATATTCTCGAAGATATGTAAAAGTCTGCCAACCCGCACTGGGCTAGCGTGGTGGACTATTGCCTAACACTTCTCATGCTGAGAAGAGGCCCGTGCCCAGCAATGGGAGCTCAGGGCTGATATTCTGTATAATATACTTAAATATATATGATAGCGACTATAAGTTCAATCAAGCAATTTTAATTAAACACGTGTTTATTTAGCCGCAAAATAGATGTCTCAAGTACAGCGTTGATAGCAATTTTCTATGACATTTATTAATGTGAAATTCTACCCACATTTTCTAAGGATTAAATGATTTTATCGTTTCCCTGGACTCAGCTCAAACTTATCACAGTGTGAAATATTGATTGTTGAATTCACTCTGGTTTATATTTCAAAGAGAACCGTTTTATTTCTAACTAGGGTAAGTTTATAAATAGTTTTTACTTGAATAAGTAGCCTTTTATAATAGTTGGAAAGCATTTTCTTTTATATTTAGAAAAGGCACTTTCCGCTCTCGTTATAAATCCTGTGTCGCGGTGGATTTTACAAACATTCATACAACGGACACTAAAATAACCCAGATTTAAATCAACTATTTCCGGATCACACCATTTTTGTCCTGCATGGGATTCGCACCTACAACTCTCGGCAAAGTGGCACAAGGGAGTCGACCATAACACCAGTCTTATAAATTATTTCGTTAATAAGCGCTAGGGATACTTTTTCCTTATATAATAACGGTCGCAAGTATGCTTACTGCCCGTCTGGTAACCGCTTAAAGCTATTTAAGCGTAATCTATTATAGGCTACGGTAAACCATTCCCTATGATGGTTTGCAATACTATTATCGTGAAACTTACTCTAGGTAAAAGGAATTTCTTTTTTTGACACCACTCCCGCATTACAAATAAAATTAATGTGTCGCGAAGGACTTTACAAACATTCAAACAACGGACACAAAGAACCCCCCAGACTCGGAATAATCATATGCGAATAAAAAAATTTTTTGTCTCGAGTAGGATTCGAACTCACAACACTCAGCGTGATGGCAGTGGCGAGGCGGCCATTTAAGCCACTACGCTCCACCAACTGTCAAGGTTATATTAGGTAGAGCCGCTGTACCTTCCAGTGCCCAAGAGCACCTTCCGGAACCAGTTATAGACAGGTCATGTCCCCTAATCTCGATTTTACCATCCTAACCTCAAAGATCCGGTTCTCGTAAGCGAACTAACTCGTGCCCAAGTGACACTACCTATTTTCCAGATAGGATAGGTACTGGAGCAATAAAGCCGCTCACCACTCGCAATTCTGGGAGTTGCTAACGAAAACCTCGCTGAAGCCGACGGAGAAGCCGCCTCCCATATCTCCAGTATGGTACCGGAGCTGTATAAGGCACGCTCACTTCCCAGAGTACATCCATACATCTACCCAAATAGGCCTATAAGCCGGGTGTGGCTCGAGTCACTCTTACTTGCTGAGCAGGCAAACACCCGAGATGCGTTGCGGCTGTGAAACCACACTTTCACTTCGCTAAAGACAACTCCGTGCCTCGCGCGACCGACTGGTTCGCACTAGCCGCGCCTGAGTCCGACGCTCGAACGCCACGTGCTTGCCGAACAACGGACATGTCGTCCTCAGCAGCTAACCATATACCCTAACCCTGCGAGTGCAACACCAATGTCAGCCACCGTGCACTCTAACCAGTGCGGTCGATAGAACACGCCTTTCGAGGCGCAGTGGGCTTCCTGACCCCGCAGTACCCTGGTCCAAAGGGGGGAGACCCGAAGTTAACCCCCCGAAACCCTATCTACTCGGGTCCTGAAGATAGGGTTTCAGTTATCCGTGCAGTCAATTAAAGATGCAAGGAAATAAATGGTAAAGGTTTGCGAGTCGCTGGAACGCCTAATTCAGTAATAATGCTGCTTTTCTTACGCCGTTATTCTGTAAGTTTTCTGTAAGAGAGTGTGATTTCACAGAGTGAGCCATTATTCCTACCGTTACTAAATATTTCGTAACTGCTAGCTCTTACACTCATAAAAATAGATTTCTATTGAGCTGGTACAAATGAATTGATACCATTTAGGTAGAATCAATTGTTAACATAATTGTCAATTCATTACATTAATTTTAGATAGCATATTGAAATTAATTGTGTCAGTGGAGCAGGTAGTGACTTTGACAATTTTACACAACATTTCAATTTCGATTCTCGGATCAGGCAAAATTATAAAGAGTTTATTTTCTCAATAGTACCACGGTGTCTGGGGCAGTGAATGCAAATACTTTGCATAACCATACCTGGTTAGGCAAAAGTGTGTCTGGCGAACGGCAATAGGCTCGCCCTCTAATCACTTCCGCTGACTCTTTCGGGTCTGGAATTGCCTTAGCCCCTCAACGGCATTATTGGTAGGACTGAGCCCCTTAATATATTATCTCTTGGTGATTAACACCAACTTATTTATTTACTTAAGGAAAACCAACAAAGCATACACTAAAACATTGTAATGATACATACACATACATACATACATACATAAATTCACGCCTGTTTCCCAGAGGGGTAGGCAGAGACTACGGATTTCCATTTGCTACGATCCTGACACACTTTTCTGGCTTCATTCACTTTCATAACATTCCTCATACACGCTCGCCGGTTTAAGGTGCTCTTAACCTGGCCTTTATCCAGAACGTCTCCGATCTGATCTTGAAACGTCCGCCTAGGTCTTCCCCTTGCAACTGTTCCATTCACACTAGCCTTATAAACTTTCTTAGTCAGTCTGTTCTCGTCCATTCTTTCTACATGCCCAAACCAACTTAACATACCCTTTTCTATTCTCGTCACTATATCCACTTTTCAGAAAGCCATAATATAGTGCTGTTATAGGCTGCCACGACATGCATGAACAAAAAATAATCTATGCTCGTGTGTAAAAAAACAAATATAATAATATGATGAAAAAGTGATATGACTAATTACACTAATTACATTCAATAAACGTGCAAACAAATAATGGCGTTAAAATAACAAAGCTAATGTCAAATTAAAAGAAACTGAAGCACTATGCTTACAAATAAATAATATTATTAAGAAAATTAAATTTAAAATTAAACTTATAATAATATCAGCCCTTTATTAAACTGTCCCACTGCTGGGCACGGGCCTCTCCTCAGTCTGAGAAGGGTTAGGCCATAGTCCATCAAGCTGGCCCACTGCGACTTGGTAGACTTTACATTATGGAGAACTCTTAGACTTGTAAGTTTTCTCACGATGTTTTCTTTCACCGTTAAAGCGAGCGACAATTAACTATTTAATACGCGTATGACTTCGAAAAGTCAGAGATGTGTGCCTTGAGATGGAACTCGAGACCACTGCGTGCAGTCCAAACGGTCTCCCAACACGCTATCATTGCGTCACATTAACATATCACACTAACTTAAACAGTGATCTGATAAATAAACAACAACTAAACAACAAAGAATTATATTCTTTGTGTGCCTTATATATTATAAACACATCAGTCAGTCATTGCCGCTAGTTAAGGTGTTGAAAAAAAGGGTTCTATGCTGGATGAACAAGTCTTTATAATTAACTAGCTGTCGCGAGAGAGGTAGTCCTGCACGCAAGAAAAAAAATCTAATCTAAACAATTCTCGAATCCACTTGAACACACACAAGAAATTTTATCAAAATCGGTCCAGCCGTTTAGAAGGAGTTTAGTTACAAACACACGCACAGAAGATTTATATAGGTATATATAGATGTATGTAAACTTAACTTAAACAACAAGTATGGCACAAAAATAATAGTTATCGCTACATATTATAAAATAAAGTACCCCGCGGCGTCTGTCTGTCTGTTCGCGATAAACTCAAAATCTTCTTAACGGATTTTTGTGCTGTTTTTACCAATAGACAAAGTGATTCATGAGGAAGGTGTAAGTGTATATGTTTGGTAAGGGTTTCTGTAAATTGGTTGAAATATGACAATAATTATTGAACATATCGAAAAAGACTCAAGAAGTCAAGACTCTTGGGAGCTTTAATCGAAAACGTTGTCTAATCCCTTTCAGATACAACAAAATGGGTATGCCGTGCGAAAATTAACATTAATTAATAAAATTAATTAATCAATATTAAGCCGTCGGTCCCGACTGCCATGATCATCTATGGCAGTCGTTATTGGGGAAGTCGACACACAAGATCCCACTGGGTCGAAGTGTCGCCGGTCTGTACTGACTGGCCCCACACAAGATAAGATAAGATGCCGTGCGAAGTAGGGGCGGGTCGCCAGTTTAATTCTAAAAATAACAGACGGTCATAGTTGCTAGATGAGGTGTTGGAAAGAATGTCTCTGTGTTGGATCAGCATCTACAAGCTCAAGCACGTCTTAAGCAAGTCTTCATAAGCAATGTACATACACTACCGCTCAAAAGTATTTAGCCACCCTTAAATAGGCTTATTGTAAAAGTTTAAATCAATAAAACAACTTTATATTCATTTAACAAAACACAATACAAATATTGAAATTAAACTACTATATACGGATTTTATCGTACCATCTTAGTCTCCCCGTGACCATGGCTGCTGAAAAGCAACCGAAACGTCGGGGAAAGTGTAAACCAAAAATAAATAGATTTAATAGTTTAAATAATTTTATTAGCTTATAAATTAGTAAAATAAAATCAATAGTAGTAGTAGTGTAATATTTTCAAAATTTTGTTATACAGTGATAAATAAACAACGCGATAAAATCCGTATATAGTAGTTTAATTTCAATGAATAACATTCGCGTAAACAGAAGACAATATTACAATACAAATATGTAACATACAAACGATAACGGAAACGATACAAA
Source organism: Catocala nupta (assembly GCA_963675205.1). Classification (NCBI taxonomy): domain Eukaryota; kingdom Metazoa; phylum Arthropoda; class Insecta; order Lepidoptera; family Erebidae; genus Catocala; species Catocala nupta. The sequence continues at coordinate 20,973,243 of OY776102.1, read as the reverse complement.
CGATGAAAGTCAATAAAATGGTTTTAAAAATGTATGGTTTGTAATATAAAGAAAAATGCAGGTGGCCAAATACTTTTGAGCGGTATATGTAACGATTTCCCAAAAAACCTAGGCTGATTAAAATTTTACATTTCTCTATAACTGGGATTTTAACTAATGATCAGCCCTCTCCCTACAAAACACAATACAAATATATAACATACAAACGATGAAAGTCAATAAAATGGTTAAAAAAAAAATTGTTTGTAATATAACGAAAAATGCAGGTGGCCAAATACTTTTAAGCGGTAGTGTATTTATGAATCAAATTAGGCGTTACTTGGCGGAAACCCATAGTAATCAAATTATTGGGAAGAGAGAAACCCGCCACGCACCCTCGGATTGCCTTTTATTTATTTTTATTTTTTTTTGATACCCAGGAAAAAATGCTTGATGCACTACCCGCCGGCTAGGGGACGGCACCGGCGGGGCGTGTGGGACTCACCAGCCGAGTGCTGGTATACCCACTAAAAAAACCTGGGGTGTTCCCACCCTCGGATTGCCTACCCCAACTATAGCAATAGAAAAAGGTTGACAATACCGAACTCCTCTGGATAGGGACAGCCACGACTTGGGACCCGGGTGTACTCCAACTTGCAGTATTCCTCTTCGAACACAAAGTATGCATCGACACGTGTTTCGCCTCAGCGTGAGGCATCTTCAGAACCATTTGGCAACGAATGAGCCCGCAGGCTTATTTGTTCTACTCGTCCCAATAGTTCCTTTTTAATGTATTTATACCGAAATTGTTTTTTAAACAGATGGACCTCCAGAATCGATATTCGACTTCCACTCGATGCCGGCTCTGTCCGAGCTCGATGATTTCGACCTTTGTCTGAAGGAACCTGACGCCGTCTACTGCATAGTAGACCTGGTTCTCTTGGAAGACGACACGCCTTTGTATCAGTTTATTAAGGTAAGAATGATTATAAATATCTATTATCTACTAGATGTTGCCAATGTCATCCGCAGTGCAGGATTTATTCCTAGTACAGGTAGGGTAGTCGCCCGTATAATTCTATAATAATAATTCTGAGTTGCTTTTTTATCTTAGACTATTAAAATAAAGAAAATAATTCATTACGAATTTATTACCTCAGCTCTTGCAGAAAGTATAATTTTTAAACGCAATAAATCAAGTTTGAACTTGGGCCATTTTCCTCGCAACAGCAGGTGATTTACAAATATACCGTCTTCCCCGCGTAAATTCACAAAACCAAAAAATGTGTGTAAAATGTGTACCCTGTTGATAATTTAGCATACGTCTTATCCATTTGCTATATACCATCCAAATCGATTTAGCAGGTTAAGCGTAATTAAGTTATTAGTAGGATCTTCAAAACCTTCTACATTTTTAATGTCAGCGGCTAAATGCCAAGGTATAAAACCGACATAAGGCTGGAAAATTTTTTGTGATCTACAAATTGTTGTTGTGAGTACAGACTCAAATAACAGTCTTTGTATTATTGTTGTAAAGTTCCCCGCAACACAGGAATTGATCCTAGTAAGACAAAATTAAAAAAAAAAAGAAAGAACCGCAGCTTGAAGCGCAGACGTAACAAACACATTTACAATATTGGCGAATTTAATACTATATACCAAATACAATGGCGGACTCAACGCTGAAGGCAGTATTTAACCATAGCTTGAAGCAATAACCAAACAAACTTTTCCATACAGGTCAAAACGCATTTAACTAATAATAGACGACGGCATAACAATCTGATCTTAATTATACGCTCAAAGCTAGTAGCAAATATGCAGAAGCTTAATGTGTTTGTCCCGTTCGCTTCAATTGAGCGTGAACGTACGAATGTGTACGAGCAGCCTTGACACGGTAGGCAATTGTGTACGTATCATAACATTCTGTTTGTATTCGTCGTGTAAACAGAGCTTTGGGAACAACTAATATTGCGAACTCACTTAAGAGTTCGTGATTGTGGAAATGGCAAATGCTTTTGTGTCAATTAATGCAGATTAACTGCACGGATGGTGTAGAGGTTTATGTGGTCACCTTACCATTGCCACGGCGCCGAGTGCTTTGGGTTCGAATCCCACGGACAAATCTTTCTGTGAACCACAAATGGTTTTACGAGTCTGACTGTTCTTTGCGTCTGTTGTTTGAAAGTTTGTTAAGTCCCCCGCGACACAGGAATAACTCCTAGTGCAAGAGATGTCTTACAAAGAAAACAATACTGTTCTGAGGGCTTTCTATGTTTTTATAACTCCAAGGAGCAAATAAATAATACTGGGCGCTTGATGGTAAGCGGTTGTCGTAACCTACTATCATTTGCAATACCAGAGTACGTTGTCAACCTTTTAAAATAGCTATTCTGTTCGCTTTCAGCTTAAAGTGTAAACATAACTTCATATTGGGTAAATCATAAAGCACGTATCACATTTTAGTACAAAATCCCAAATCCGACAGACGTACTTTATTTAGCACAGCTAAATTGTTCACAGTATATTTGTAATAATTAAATATCATGACAAATATTCTGTGAACTCACGTGAGCTTGGTTGATAATGCCCTTCTCACTTTAAGCAGAGGCCCATGTCCAGCATTACGATATTTTATAAATAGGACGTCTTTACTTAATTATTTTGTATAGCTGATCCGCGCAGCTTCATCTGCAACATAACACACCCATATTTGCAACATTTTTCATTGATGCACCGCTCCTATTAATCGTACCGTGATATTATATAGCCTATAGCCTTCCTAAATAAATGGGCTATCCAACACTTAAAGATTTTTTTAATTCAAACCAGCAGTTACTGAGATTAGCGCGTTCAAACAAATAATCAAACAAACTCTTCAGCTTTATAATCTTTATATATATAATTCTTCTGTACGTATGTTGACAGTGAACTCCTCCTAAACGGCTGGACCGATTTGAATGAATTTTTGTTGTGTGTGTTCAAGTGGATTCGAGGATGGTTAAGATTTGTTTTTTTTTTTTTCGCCTGTACTGTATACGTCTGTCGGGACAGCTAGTATTAATATAGATTTTAGCAGCAAGTTCTTATTTACTTTTTATATAACCAGTTTATTTTTGCCTTTAGAACTTCTCCTCTCTAACGTACAAGAATTACAAACACTCGAAGCTGCACCGAGGAGTGTGTGGCTCTAAACACTGCGGGCTGAACATCAGCCATGCTGACGCTGGAGAGACTACTGCTGAGAGACTTAAAGAATGTATTAACGCGACGATACATGACGGATATGGACTGCAGGTAAGAACAACAAGTTGTAGTACCTAGTTTAATTTGTCAAGTTTTTAAATATCATGACATATTGGTTACTGCAACCGACTGCCACGCCTGAGGTCGCAGGTTCGATTCCTGCGCAAGTCAAACATTTGTGTGCATGAACATGGATGTTTCTCTTAGTCTGGGCGTTTCTACATATGATATGCATGTATTTACAAAAAATAAAAAAAATATGTATGTTTATCCATTGTCTAGTACCCATAGTACAAGCTCTGCTTAGTTTGGGCTAGATGGCGTTGTGTGTATGTGATAGAATATAATACATAATATATACACCATAAATAATTAAAAACCTATTGTGTCTGGCTGCCGGTGTGCCGCTGCGACTAAGAAGGTTATGTGCGATTGCCACTGCGTCAAGTATTGAATGTTTGATCCGGAAGGGACAAAAAATTGTGTAATCCACAAACAGTTTTTTCGTCTCTTGATGTTCTTATGCTGGTCCAGCGCGGATTGCTAGATTCTACATAACATTGAGAATATTATTGGGAACTCTTTATCATGTACATAGATTACCTCACGACTTCTGCGTTATTTATATTGCGCATATAAATTCGAAAACTCATAGGTGCGTGCCTTGGGATCAACCTCAAGAACTCTGCGTAACATTACAATGGGATCCCACTAGGCTGTCGCTTTGTTTTATATGAAGAAACGTAGGAGTGATGTACATTCCTTTGCCTACCCCTGCGAAGATATAAATCTTCTTCTTCTTTTCTTTTTTTCGTGTGGTTAGTGGCCAATCTGTTGTCAAGAGTAGGCCTCTGACATAGCTTAACGACTGCTGTCAATTTGGCAATAACTGGGACCGACTTTTTACGTGCCCTTCGAAGCACAGACACGCTCAGATGAAATACCACTAAGTGGTCACCCATCTATAGACTGACCGCACCCAACGTTGCTTAACCTCGCTAATCGTTTATCGATCATTGAGTGCAACTGGCTATGAGCGCTTCAAGATATAGATCAAGATATCTATGTTAATTTTGGATCGATTATTTAAACAAATCAGGATTTTGTGCTTATATAAATGTGCCATCGCTACAACGCTTAGTATAATCGCCTGAAGCAATTAATGATATTGCGTATACGAAATTTTAGCCACATCAAATATTTACGTAGCCTTGTAATTCTAAAATAAACAGCCGCTATAACTGATATTACATTTATTATTAGACCAAGTAGTCGTGTGGCTTAACTTTGCGTAAAATTGAGGTCTCGGGTTCGATGTCCAGGTTTGGCAACGTGTTTTCTTTTTCTTTAAAAAATCTAAATAGCCGTCAAGAGTCTGGAATTGTGCCGGGCAATAGGCTCGTGCCCTATTCACCTAAAATCATAGTTGACGAAATGTGGGTGTAATATACCTAGATATACATACGCTTGAGACTATGTATATAAATCTCAGTAGCATCACGGAGTTTAGAAATGTGCCTGGTAAATAACCTGGTAGATGGTCCTAAAACATAGTTGGTGAAATGTGGGTGCAATATACCTATATAGGCCTAAAACTGTGTATATAAATCTCAGTAGCATTACGGAGTTCAGAAATGTGCCTAGAAGATAACCTGGTAGATGGACCTAAAACATAGTTGGTGAAATAGAGTTTTTATATACCTAGATATAGGTATGAGACTATGTATATAATTCTCAGTAGCAGCACGGAGTTTAGAAATGTCCTAGTTTACAAAGTAACCTACTTTACATCGTAACTATCGAAATGTGGATTTAATTACACACGTCTGCCTACTGCCTCCGGGTTTACGAAGTATCCAGTCCCATTATCCTTTGATGGTATAGCGGTCATGAATATGACTGCTTTACATAAATTGTCGGGTGCAATGTCCGGGTACGCCTAAGTGTCTTATCCATCAAGAAACTTTCACCAGCAGTACCGAGTCTGGAACTGTATCCAGTAGACGGCAATAGACTCACCTCCTATTACGTGAGACTGCCTACACCTTTGAAGATACAAGCATGAGACTATGTATGTAGTAACATGTTTTTGAGTAGTAGAGCCTCGCTGATCTCAGCATGAATGGGCCGGCTCGACCGGGGAAGTACTACCCTCTCACAGAATATCGACGTGAAATAGCAGTATTCCTACTGTTGTGTTTCGTTCGGTGAGTGAGAGTGCCGGAGGCCTAATCACCCTCTTTACCCCTTCCCGCTCCTTCTCCTTCTCACTTCCATTTTCTCATCTTCCTTTCCTAAAGGGTCGGCAACGCGCAATTGACGCCTTTGGTGTTTCAGGCGTCCATAGGCTACGCTGACCACTTACCATCAGGTGCTTGCTTGCCACTTTAGTTGTATAAAAAAAATAACACAAATATTTCTTCTTTTAAACAGGTAGACACACTTTCAGTCCGGTATTGCAAGACACAGGATGACTACATACCGCCTGATATCGTGGACTATATCATTGGAGCTCTAATACTGCTATTACTTTTGGTCAACCTGGGTTGTTCTGCGTATTACTTTTTATTTGCTAAGGAAAATGGCGAAGGTATGTATGATATATTGTCTTACTTTTACGTGAATGATATACATTTAAATAAAAAATATAAAATTTTTATTTTTTTAATGTAGTTTATATTAAAAGACATATAAATTTTTGAAAGCGTTAATAGTTAAGCGTTAACATACCTAACATATTTTTAAGAAAATAATAATACGTAATATATAGTATCAGCCTTGTATTAAACTGTGCCATAGCTGGTCACGGGCCTCTTCTCAGTGAAGAAGTGTTAGGCCATACCGCGATATATTCCAGAACAAGTAATTTGATTGGTAGCTTGTGACTCTCTCATTGAGATCCTTCAACTATTTCTTATCGTTACGGTTTGGAGGCGGCGTATCAAACGTAGGACATAAAATATAGAGATCACTAAAGTTTACTATCCGCATAGACCGGTGGCAAAAGATTGCATTTATGTTTGCTGTGTGATCGTGACCCAGTCTAGATTTCCAGGTTAGAAAAACTGTTGTTGGGTTTTTCTGTGGGGAACTTTACAGTAGAGTACCTAGAGTGTTACTGCACATTGGCGTAGCTTTTACTAAGATTGTATAATATCGTAATAATAGGCTACATAGGTTAATTGAAATATACTTATAAACTTTCATGTAATTTATTACTTGTAAAATATGTTTTCTGTAAATGTTTTCATTTTATATAAAGTAGAAAAATATTTGTTATGTATGATGAAAAGAAGACATGGGTAAAACATTATTAGTATTTTTAATTTAAACCTGTATATTGCCAATAAGATAATATAGTAAATAGTAAAAAGGGCTTTTCTTTACCCTATGAGGATTTCACTTCATAACTCATCGCAAAATTGTATTCCCAACTTACGTAGGGTTACTTCTAATACTACAATAGTAGGATATGTTTGGATTTGCCATAATCTTTAGATGCTTAATAATTTAATTTAGAAACTAGACACATCCATAAAACAGCCCTATTCTAATATTGTCTTACGTTTACGCCAATGTTATATATTAAAATTAAACTATATATTATATACATATCAAACTACTAATTTTTTTACTCGTTATCTGAAGTTTCGGTTGCTTTTCGCATGGCAACGAATCTTATTAAAAAACTTTTTAAAATTATAATATTGTCTTCTGTTTACGCGAATGTTATTCATTGAAATTAAACAACTATATACGGATTTTATCGCGTTGTTTATTTAGCACTGTATTACAAAATTTTGAAAATATTACACTACTACTACTATTGATTTTATTTTACTAATTTATAAGCTAATAAAATTATTTAAACTATTAAATCTATTTATTTTTGGTTTACACTTTCCCCGACGTTTCGGTTGCTTTTCAGCAGCCATGGTCACGGGGAGACTTAAAATTAGTTTAATTTCAAAGCGATATACTAGTATAGTATATATATACAATTTGTTACAGATAACAAATACATGTTGGCCTTCTGTGTGCAAAAGAACTGGAAGGCTTTAAAACATGGAGGCAGCGCCGAAGGTGGTGTCTTCAAATGTTTCCAAGCACTAAGGTGAGGCACAAAACATGTTTATCAAAATTGTACCCTATGGTTATAAAAATACTGTTTAAATTTATCTGGTCATCGAAACTGTTTCGCAAGAATAGTTATAGGTGCTATGTTTCTTAGTATAGTGTACACACGGTTACACATCAAGTTAGACACCCTATATACGCATAACTACGCTTCATACAAAATAGAGAATTGTCGGAAAGGGACAGTGCATAGTGGTGTCGACGCCCGCGGCCCGTTCAGCGTGAATGAGACAAAATAACAAAAATATAACATACTCGATTCGCAGCGTTCAACTTCTAATAGTTCAAAGTCCAAACAGTCTAGGTTGATGAGTCGCTGTGTGTACATATAACAAGATTTTAACAGGAATCTCTATGACAGGTTTAAGACGGTAAATGTGTTCCATGAATACTTTATAGAGCTTTTAACAACTTAGTTAATATGACAAAAGAAAGTTGATGTTTATTGAGCTAATGCAACTTTATTGTAAAAATTTAAAAGAAAGAGGGTTCCTACCTTTATGTCATAATGTAATCTATAAAAAGTTTTTCTTTACTTACTTTGTTATTCGGTTTTGCCCGACTAGTTTTGAAACGAACTGGGGTTCTTTATCATAAGTGTGCAATGTCTTGGCGCAACGAAGGCTGTCAGTTAAACCATTTCATTAATTACATTATCAAACCTTTGGCTGACGCTGAAACGATAAATCGTAACAATATAAAGTTTACATGATGTCTCTAATAGCTTTTAAGAAATCCGGAAATATCGGATACAAGAAATCTTAGGCGAGAAATTAAGCCGTGTTCAAGTCTTTTGTGTGCATACACTCTTTGTTAATAGATTTACTTTTTCAAATCCGTAAAAACTGAATAACTTTTTATAAAATTCTATATTATAGTGGGTAAGGTAAGGTAACGTAAGGTAAAAGTGTTCGATTAGCCCTTGAACGGATTTTATCAGGTTTTGACCAATGTTTCAACTTGATAACCATGAATATTGCCCAATAATAATAAATAATAACAATATTCTAACACATACACACAACACCGTCTAGCCCAAACTAAGTAGAGCTTGTACTATGAAACTTGAACTTTAAATTCTTTTCAGATTTTACACCATGGTGATGATTCTCGGTCTTCACTCAATGATCTTCATTGGTTACGGCTACACCGCTAACCCAGACTTCATCGAAAAGGTTTGTGATTATATCTATATTACAAATCTATGATAAAATTAAGATAAAACATATTTTTGTAAGTGTGAACCGTTTAGCTGGCCAACACATAAGTTCTTGTGCTTTTATTTTATTTTAAATTCTCTTTTGCCATTTATCGTGGCAATGCTACCAGTCTTCTGGGCACGATTCCAGTTGACAGCGATGCTGAATCATTTCACGATGCTGCCTAAACCAGCCATTTTATTTACAATCATATATTTTGTGTCATTCCTTTTTATTTTGTTATTCTTATAAGTCGTTATGTTTGTTAATATTTCTTCAGTTGTGTGTTTTGATTGTGGCCTTTGTACGTTTGAATAAAATAGAGACAATAATAAAAAAAGAACATGTATATATTTGCCACATTTAATAACCACTTTAAGTGATTTTGGAATTTTTACTAAACAAACAACCAACGAAAATATCTCAATTACTTTCTGGTCTTGTCACTGACATAGGTTAGTTTGAATTGGAAGCTTAGTGAAGACAAAAAGATAGTTATATTTCTTACTTTTTAATATTATTATTGGACAGTACAGTACAGACAGACGGACATTGGTAGGCAGCGGCTTTGCTGTGTGGTAGGCAGCGGTCTTGCTGTGTCCTGACATTGCTGAAGTCCAATTACCACTTTCCATCAGGTGGGCCACTCGCTCGTCTGCCACCAAAGGCAATAAAAAAATAATAAATAAAACACAATATCCTTTATTTTTTATTTTGTATCCGTACATTAAATATTATAAATACGAATGTCAGTATATTTGTCACGCTTTCACGCCTTAACTACTTGACCGATCATCATGAAATTTCGCATACGCGTTGTCAGCGGATCAGAAAAGGACATAGGGTACCTTTCATCCAGGAAAAAGTACTGTTACTAACATAAGTTAACCTAAATTTTAGCGAGCGTAGCCGCGGGCATAATCTAGTTTCTACATATAAAATAAAATCTTTATGAATGATATCGTCTATCTGTCCATCACACCTGCTTATTTTAATCAGTGTGTATAGTTATAGATTAAAGTTAACTACCTATGAAATCTAGCAAAACGACTTTCCTAATACATGAAATGTGCAGTCAATATCTAAATACTACTGACCTTTAAAGCACCCATTGATAGCACAACCGCAATCCCCTAATTTGCGTAAATTCGTGATAAATTAAACAAAGCTATCGCTTTAATATCCGATAATGTGATTAATGTGTTAATAATTATAATTTTAGGGCAATTCGTGGAATAGGTGTTATATATTAAATGAAAATTTAGTAAACAATTGGTTAATTAGTTATGCTTGGTTATTGGCTTCTTTGCTTATTCTATATTACTTATATTGTTTTTGAATGAAAGATATGTCCTTTTTTGTACAGTTGAATGCAAACTTAATGGCGGCTCGGAAGTTAGCTGCGAGTGCAAGTGTGCGCAGGTACTACATTCGACGGATATAACTCGCACACTAATTATAAGACGCTAAGGGCGAGTGCGGGTGAAAGAAAGGGCGCGCGGGGAGTTGCCCTGCCGCCCCGTGCCGCTACGTCCCGCTGATACCTAATATTGGGTTCTGCGCAATGACTCGTACGATGTTCAGAGCCGCCATTAAGTTTGCATTGTACTATACCTCTGACAAGTGACAACATATATGCGAAATTTTATGACGATCGGTAGAGTAATTAAGGCGTGAAAGCGTAACAAATATGTATACAAACACATTTGCATTGATAATATTACTACATTTATCCCGCGGCTACGCTCGCATGAATGTAGGTTAGATTAAGTTAACAGTACTTTTTCTGGATGAAAAGTACGCCATCTCATTTCATGTTCCCCTTCATGATGATCGGTAAAGTAGTTTAGGCGTGAAAACGTAACAAACAAATAAACAAACATATTCACATATATAATAATATAAAATAATAAGCAGCGATAGCTCAGTGGGGAGACCAACAGACTGCAATGCAGAGGGTCTCAGGTTCGAACCCACGTCGCGCACCTCTAACTTTCGGAAGTTATATGACTTTTCGAAATTATGTGCGTATTGATTGACAATTATCGCCTGCTCCGTGCCTCGGAGAGCACGTTAAGCCGTCGGTCCCGGTTGCCATGAACATCTATGGCAGTCGTTATTGGGAAGTCAGTGCCATATAATATCCTGAGACTAGTCTAGCCTAAGGGTATCGTTAGCCTTCGGGTTGCGGAGGTCAGGTGGAAGCCGCTCCGTGTAAAAACTGATATCCAGTCAAATCCGGTTAGACTAGAAAAGCCGACCCCAAGTGACTTGGGAATAATAAAGGCTAGGGAAAAGATTCACATATATAATAATATCAGCCCTGTATTAAACTGTCCCACTGCTGGGCACGGGCCTCTTCTTAGTGTGAGAAGGGTTAGGCCATAATCCACCACGCTGGCCTAATGCGGGCTGGCAGACTTTACATATCTTCGAGATCATTATGGGAGAACTTTCAGACATGCAGATTTCCTCACGATGTTTTCCTTCACCGTTAAAGCAAGCGATAATTAATTATTTAATACGCATATAACTTCGAAAAGTCAGAGATGCGCGCCTTGGGTTCGATCCCGAGACCTCTGCGTGGTAGTCCAACGGTTTCCGACTAGGCATACATATGTAATATAAATGAGGAAGTTAGCATAGCTAGGAAACGTCTGCTTAAGACCTAAAACATAGCTGGTCAAATATGACAGTAATAATCCTCTGTCTGTCCCTTGGGTGGTATACAGGCTTGTGTTTAGAAAACCCAAGTAAATATCAAACGAGTTATATGTACCCACATAGATAGATACTTAGCATTAACTCAAGCAGTACACAATTTATAGAAGGGAGTTTTGCAATCGTGCTTGTGCAAAATCTAAATGCCAAAGTGTGTTTACCTATTCCTGCCTTGCTTGCTTATTTACATCTATTTAATACAAGCCAAAGTATATAATACAAAATTATGTCCGCGCCATCACTTACATAAATAATATAATATTCTATTCTATCACATACACACAACACCATCCAGCCCAAACTAAGCAGAGCTTGTACTATGGGTTCTAGACAATGGATAAACATACATATGTATTATTTTTTCGTAAATACTTACATATTATATATAGAAACACCCAGATCAAGACAAACATGTTCATGCACACAAATGTTTGAATTGTGCGGGAATCGAACCCGCGACCTTAAGCGTGGTAGTCGGTTACACTAACCACTACGCCATCGAGGCCGACAAATGTAGGTTAGGTTAAGTTCTTTTTCCTTTTATTTCAAAAGACAACTCCCGCAATAGGAATAATTCCTTTGTCCCGCGACAAAGGAATATATTTTTATAAGCTTATAAATTAGTAAAATTCAATAGTAGTAGTAGTGTAACAGTTTCAAAATTATGTAATACAGTGTTAAATAAACAACGCGATAACATCCGTATATAGTAGTTTAATTTCGGTGTAATAATTTTTAAAATAATTTGGGTAGTGTTTGAGTTAAATCATTACAAGCAAACAAGAAATCAAATCATTCCAATTTATAATATTCTTCTTCTTACATGTGCCTCTTCAATCTTGAAGGTTGACCGTCAGCTTCTTGAATTCTAGCCTATTAGTAGCCATATTATAATATTAGTATACATTATTGTATTATAGTATCTTGTCTTGTGTGGGGGCCAGTCAGTACAGACCGGCGACACTTCGACCCAGTGGGATCTTTTGTGTCGACTTCCCCAATAACGACTGTAGACGTTCATGGCAGCCAGGACCGACGGCTTAACGTGCTCTCCGAGGCACGGAGCAGCCGATAATTGCCAATCAATACGCACATAATTTCAAAAATTCATATAACTTCCGAAAGTCAAAGGTGCGCGACGTGGGCTCGAACCCGAGACCCTCTGCATTGCAGTTTGTTGGTCTCCCCACTGAGCTATCGCTGCTCTTGTATTATAGTAAGGATAGTTAGAATTATCGTGCTGTTTATTTTAAAATACAATTATTATATAATTTTGGATCTATTAAAGTACTGTTAAAGACTTTTAATAGTTACCATTTACTTCTATTTAAATTATTTAGATTTAAGTTTACACTTTCGACGACGTGTCGGTTGCATTGCAGCAGCACTGAGTCTGAAGCTGTGCCCGGTAAAATAAAATATATAGTTTAACTACACTTCCAGAAATTGAGACAACCACCATCTTAGTCTTCCCGTGACCATGAGGTCACGGGAAGACTAAGATGGTGGTTGTGGTCACGGGAAGACTAAGATGGTGGTTGTCTCAATTTCTGGAAGTGTAGTTAAACTATATATCTGAGGTCACGGGAAGACTAAGAAGGTGGTTGTCTCAATTTCTGGAAGTGTAGTTAAACTATATATCTGTGGTCACGGGAAGACTAAGATGGTGGTTGTCTCAATTTCTGGAAGTGTAGTTAAACTATATATCTGAGGTCACGGGAAGACTAAGATGGTGGTTGTCTCAATATCTGGAAGTGTAGTTAAACTATATATCTGAGGTCACGGGAAGACTAAGATGGTGGTTGTCTCAATTTCTGGAAGTGTAGTTAAACTATATATCTGAGGTCACGGGAAGACTAAGATGGTGGTTGTCTCAATTTCTGGAAGTGTAGTTAAACTATATATCTTATTCTACCGGGCACAGCTTCAGACTCAGTGCTGCTGTTGGGATGTTTTTTACAGGGATGCTTTATTTACGAACTTAACGACAATTCAACAGTTACAAATCCAATAAGGTCTTTGATTTTATGCTCGTTTTGGATAGAAGTTCTCACTAACAGTATGGAGTCTGGCATTCTGCTCGGTCCTGCTACATTGGACCTAAAATCTTGATCTATACTAAACGATAAAAACTGGATTTATGCGATACTACTGCCTTTTACTTTCTATCTATAGAAATAATAATATTCTACACATACACACAACACCATCTAGCCCAAACTAAGCAGAGCTTGTACTATAGGTACTAGACAATGGATAAACATACATATATTTTTTTTTTATAAATACATACATATTATACATAGAAACACCCAGACCAAGACAAACATCCATGTTCATGCACACAAATGTTTGACTTGTGCTGGAATCGAACCCGCGACTTTAGGCGTGGCAGTCGGTTCCACTAACTACTACGCCATCGAGTCAGGCTGCAACAAAAAGGAGCGGAGCATCAATGAAAAATATTGCTATAACGGAAAATTATCTTATGTGAAGCAGACAAAGCTGCGCGGGTCAGCTAGTAGACGGTATGTGAGCACAATACAACTATGTCTACCCGGAGTTGCAGAAACTACCAAAAAATTTACTCAAGGACCTAGTACACATTACATTAGCAGAACGAAAGCTATATTGTTATTACCGAATAAAATACTTATTAACAAATGTATATAGTGTCAGCTCTGTATATAGACTGTCCCACTGCTGGGTACAGACCTCTTGTCATGTTAGAAGGATTAGGCCATAGTCCACCACGCTGGCCCAGTGCGGGTTGGCAGACGTCACATATCTTTGAGAACATTACGGAGAACTCTCAGATATGCAGGTTTCCCCACGATGTTATCCTTCACCGTTAAAGCCAGCGATAATTAACTAATGTGCACATCACTTTGAAAATGTGCAGTATTGGGATTGAGCCCAAAACCTCCAACAGTCTCCCACTAGGCAATCGTTGCTTAATCCATAATAATATTATAAAGCTAAAGTTTGTTCCTTTGGTTGAACCAATCTCAGGATTCGAATTGAAAAATTATTTTAGTGTTGGATAGCCCATTTATCGAGAAAGGCTATAAGCTATATAACATCAGGCTACGGCCAATAGGAGAAGTGCATCAATAAAAAATGTTGCAAAAACTGTAAAAATTCTCTTATGTGACGCAGACGAATTAGCGCGGACCAGCTAGTAAATTTATAAGTCTACATTTTTTATGTTAATTAGAATTCATTAATCTTAATACTTGACCTAAATATTTTAGGGCTAATCCGGCTACTTCAACAATCTCTTAATGTTTTAGCAATTCATTTTTACAGATTTATATACCTATGCCTAATTCAGATCCAATAAAGTAATTTAGTATTCTTTCGTAATAACGGCCTAATAATTTTAAGTAATAATGGATCTTAATTACTAATTCTATGAACACTAGGAAAAATCTGCCAGGTGTGAGTTCGACTCGCGCATGTGTGCCATAGAAACTGGTAGGTATATAAAAATAATATTCTTTCTTTGTGATGATTCTACAAATTTTTGGAGCAAGCCGGCTTCGCTCGCATAATTTTGGGTTCGGTGAAGTTAGTAACAATACTTTTTCTGGATGAAAGGTAACCTATGTCCTTTTCTGTTAGCCTGTCAAGGTGTTTGTGGAATTTCGTGATGATTGGTCCAGTAGTTAAGACGTGAAAGCGTAACAAACAAACTAACTCACCTTCACTTTTATAATATTAGGTAGGATTCATTTTGTAGTGAAAAATGACAAATAGATTTTTTCTACAAACTTGTTTCTTATAAGTATAACAGGAGTAACACGTTTTATTTATATACACCAAAAATATATATTTGGAAAATTAGGTGATTTCCAAATATATATCTCCGTGATGCTATGAATGTCTTACTAGCAAATTTAATAAAACCCCACACCTCTTACATAACAGTCGCATTCACCACCACTGCGCCACTGACGCAGTCAAAATAAATAATCACATAAAGTAAACACAATTAATTATCCTAACACATTTTCACCACAATACCGCAAATTGAAAATAAACGTGCGCCTGCGCAAGCGAACCGCGGAATCTTGACCTAGATGGGTCAATGACCTGTTGTTCAACCGGTCGGCACTGGTGTTACACTACACTTGTTATAATGTTAAGTTGTTGTCGTTTGTGGATTTACTTGTAAGGATACTAACCTACTAACTGACTAATATTATATAGTGAAAGTTTGTGTACATGTTTTGTATGTTTGTCACTCGATCACGCGTAAATCAATGAACAGATTGGGATGAAATTTTACACACAGATAGACCGTGTCTTGACGCGTTCTAGTGGACTCATTTAATCGGGATGAACAGTGCATCTATGCGTGCGCGTGTGCGTGCGTGTATGTGTATTTGTATGTGTGTGTACACCTAAATCACCCCAGATTTTCAGTTTAAAATAATTTAACCGTAACGTTGGAGAAAATATAAATATAAATAGTTTTAAAATTAATTGGTTTCTAATTATTTCGAAGAAACGAGGCGACCACATGCAATTCATCAAAAGTGCAGACATATTTTACAAAATAGTCTTTTTAAAATAAACCGCGATAAAACCGCGTAATTTCAAAGTTATTTACAAATCACTAGACAGCTAACTACAATGGAAAGTAATAAAAAATACGTTTTGATGCAACCTCCTTTACAATTGTTCTTTATGTAGCAATTAGGTACCGAAATACTGCCACTACTTAAGTCTTGTTAGTCGTTTTTTGTCTACGTATAACACTTATCTCAACATTAATGTAAAAGCCTTATTTTATTTTTATTAGGTCTTGCGCGTGTTTTCGCCCGCATGGAATTTAGAAGTACCTATATATTTTTCAAGGCAGCGTATCAAAATAAAACTTGAACCAGATTTAAAATTAGACTTCTAGTTTTGTCTTCTGTTTACGCGAATATTATTAATTAAAATTAGGCTACTTTATACGGATTTTATCACGTTGTTTATTTAACACTTTATTACATAATTAAACTATTAAAACTATTGGTATTTAACTTACTACACTGGAACATTGAGACAACTACCATCTTAGTCTCCCCGTGACCATGGCTGCTAAAAAGCAACCGAAACGTCGGTAAAGTGTAATACCAATAGTTTTAATAGTTTTAATAAATTAATTAGATTCAAAATTAGTAAAGTTTAATAGTATTAGTAATAGAGTAATAGTTTTCAAAATAATAATTATGTAATAATTTTTTAAATAAACAACGCAATAAAATTCCTGTAAAGTCATTTAATTTCAATAAGTAGTATAATTTTTAAGGAAATGAACAATTTATTTTACTGAAATACAAGAACAATGGTACTTATCAACTAACAAAAAAAGTACAATTAATCTCATTTCCCACAATCTTTAACTATTAGGCTTATCTTATCCGAATTATTTTTCAGTAGAAATCATCAAGCCTTCCTATTCGAATTAAATAATTTTTTTGCCATACTTCGATGTTTAAGTATGAATCGTCAACGTTTCGTACTTAAACATGATTAGTCGAATTTCGTTGATTCTTTGACAAATTTTATTTTATTCGAATCAAAGAATCATTTTTGCAGTACGAAATTGTTTGCCATACTTCGATGTTTAAGTATGAATCGTCAACGATTCGTACTTAAACATGATTAGTCGAATTTCATTGATTCTTCGACGAATTTTATTTCATTCGAATCAAAGAATCATTTTTGCAGAACGATTCGCCAGGCCTAGCCACAAACATAAACATATTTATAGTTACTTGAACAAGTTGCGAATTTACAACGGAAACCGTCCATTCCTAAGTGATTGCAGTACACCGACAATTATTACAACTTGGCAATAAAGTGCAGTTTAAGTAATGATAACACTTACGGTTTTAATATATCCTAATAACTTAATCGTTAGTGTGAACATGGTATAAGACCCATAAAAGTAATAATCGTTTGACTTTATAACGATAATTTATGACCATTTGTCCATCAGACAAATAGTCTCATTAAGTAGTATTACATCACATTACTTTTTTAAGTATAGTTGCTGCTTTGGGTGTTATTTCTTTGTCGCGGGGGACATTACAAACATTTAAACAACAGACACAAAAACATCGTGACTCGAAAGTGCTACTTGCGGGAGTAGAATGTGGAAATGGGACTCTCGACACTCAGTATTGTAACTATGGTAATTGAAGGCGCAAATTAGACTAATAAAAGAAATAAGATAAATCAATATTAGTAACAACAGAAACAACCTTTTATCTATTAGGGAACTTCAAAATTACTTTTAACGTTAAGATATACAGGGTGTCCGGTAAGTAATGGATAACCTTGAAATGTGTTATAGTAGAACTGAAGGCCGTTCAGAAAAATAAAAAGAAGATAATTAAATTTTTAAAAAATATATATATTAAAAAGTGCAAGCTATATTAGCATAGCATACTTTTGACTGTCTATCTATTAGCATAATTAGTGTTTAATAATAAAACAACAAAAAACCGATGGATTTCATTCATTTATGGTCGTAGTATACGAGAAAGCTATACATGGTAATTAAAAAAAAACACATATCTTAGGTAGTAGTTAGGATAGATTGTTTTTCATATTTTTTTCTGAACGGCCATCAGTTCTACTACATATAAGACATTTCCAGGTTATCCATTAATTACCGGACAACCTGTATATAAAGATGTTTCAAAATTATGTTTTGGGTATCAAACTATACTACTGCGCGGATGGCATAGTGGTTTAAATGGTCGCCTCGACATTGCCAAGGCACTGAGTGTTGAGGGTTTGATCCTCACAGAGGAAAAAATGTTAGGAGTGTGTTCACGAAATGCATTCGAAGGGATTGGAACCTACGTCTCGTTCCCAAATGCTATGCCGTATCCATTGAGCATTTTAGATCCTATAATAAGGAGTACCGATTATGTATTATATCAATATTTCGCTAGTTTTGCACATAATAAGACTGTTTTGCATTAAAACAAAACAGTTATTATGGTTGTGAAAAAACACACAGCATTTGTTGAAGAAGCATCCAATAAATTAAACCTAAGATCATGCAATTTCATACCTTATCTCCTCTTTCTTACGTTACCTGTCTCTTTCACACTCAGCAGAGGGCGGCAAACTTCGTAAACTGGAGACCAACTATCACTGTCAACTCATTTTTTCTATGCCCAGTCAAGACATGTTATCAATTCAGTTAAAACCACAGAAAGCAGCCGTTCAGAAAATAGTAACTTGACAAGCCTCTTCATATCAATCAAAGGCCAAGTAAAACCAGCCACTCGTACCATTATAGATGGTTGGGTTAAGAATATTTTTAAAGAAGCTGGAGTAGATGCATCACCAGGCTATGTGAGATCAACGGTGGCTTCCAAAAGTTTTTAGAAGACAGACCAGTAGAATCCCGCACGAGACAAAAACATGTGTGATTCAAAAATAGTGTGCCGAGTCTGTGTGTTCTTTGTGACCGTTCTTAGAATGTTATAAAGTTCCTATGACACAGGACAATGAAGTTCCTAATGAGTACGAGTTTTAAAAATATAAATACGAACTCGTTCAGAATTTGAAATCGATGGTGAATTTTGCCATTACATTTACATAGGCTCGGCGAGAACGCCGATAACTCGGTATGAATAAAGTATCTACTAATATCATTGTCTAGCGTTGCCGACGATAGATTGTGATAAATAATTAGAAGCAGACTGTATAAAAAATATATTAACGTAATATGAAATCATATACATATATGTTAGGAAGGGTGAGCGCGGGTGTAATAGGTGAATCCTCTGTGGTGACTGCCCGCGGGCATTAGGTATTTTCTATCGCATTAACACAACACCATCTAGCCCAAACTAAGCAAAGCTTGTAATATGAGTACTAGACAATGGATAAACATACATATATACTTTTTTTTTGTAAATTCATACGTATTATATATAGAAACACCTAGACTAAGACAAACATCCCTGACTATGCACACAAATGTTTGACTTGTGCGGGAATCAAACCCGCGACCTCAGACGTGGCAGTCGGTTTCACTGACCACTACATTAGGATAATGAATGCGATGTGTTATTGTTTGTGTTGAAACTTAACACACGCAGTGATATACGCAGCACCGTGCCAGCGAATATAAACATTAACATGCCCTTTGACAGCAACTCGCATGCGAGCCGCTACATTTGTACTCTGTATTTGTTACCGGCTTAGATACGAGCCACTAAGTGCACGCCACTTTTATCCTTATTTAAGTAAGCTTAAAGCTTAAAACAGATTGTTTATCGGTTACGAATGGATTTTTTTAGTTAAAGGTCATATCGTAAGGTATTACGAAAATATAAACATACGATAGGTTAACATACTACTGGACTTATAGCCGTTGACTAAACCTAGTCTCATGACGGTATATCAGACGATGTGTCAGAGGGATTGAAAGAAGGGTATCGCTAGTTATGCTTTGATCCACGTACTAAGAACGAGCGTATTACTGATAGCTGACCATATGATTATAAACAGAACCTGTGCTACAAGAAATATACCATTTACCATCAGGTGGGCCGTATGATTGTTTGCCACTTTAGTAGTAGAAAAATATATATATATATATCAGCCAACCCAATAACACTTTTCTCTATCCGCAACTAGAAACCAAAATATCACGATCAGCTACAAACATAAGCGCCAATGTAGCGAGTTATAATTAACTATTAAATACAAACATGACTTTGAAAAGTCAGACGTGTTTCTCTCTCAACTCAAGACCTTGACGTTCAATGGCCTATCGCTACTTACCTATATGATTAACTTCATAGGCGTGTATAATGTATAACCCAATATTTGAATGAAAATTCCTTGTTCCAGTCTTACGACGACTTCTTTAAGGCTCTACTCTTCAACTCTCGGATAATAGTGCAGATTTTCTTCGTGATGGGAGGCTTTCTCATGGCTTACAAGATGCTGGTGTATGCAGAATCTCATCCCTTCTCACTGAAGACTGTTCCTATGGCTATAGTCAACAGATGGTTTAGGTAAGTTTTAGAGTAGTATTCACAAGGTACTTTAAAGCTTTCCTTATTTAGAAAGTAATGCTACAAGTGTTAGTTATGATGGATCTGGCCATGACCAGAGTACCACATCTTACCATCAAGTGGGGTATAATAAGCCGTTCTTATTTACAGATTGATGCCAGCAGTGCTAGTAGTGATGGGTCTAGCCATGACCTGGGTACCACACCTGGGATCAGGACCGATGTGGGACGCCGTGGTGAAGAGAGAACGGGACATGTGTAGGATGAACTGGTGGCAACTGGTGATACTGATGCCGAACTTGTTTCCTTTCGAGCATCTGTGTTTGCCTCAGGCATGGTAAGTTTAGTATGATATAAAAACTGTCCCACTGATGGGCATAAGCCTCTTTTAAGTGTAGCCATAGTTTACCACGCTGGCTCAGTGCGGGTTGGCTATTAAACTACTATTGCTGTATTTTATTAGTATATTAAGATTTATTTTATAATATTTGCCCGTGCTAAGGTAGAATGTAAATTATAACTGAGGAAAAAGACCGTCTATAAAGCAGGATTTGAATCTGGGATCACGATATACTGTATCGTCGCTTTTCTAAAGCTAATCATAGTTTTTACATACCGCTCTCTTGTGTTTTGCATCTAAGGTGATGCGTCACCTTTCGTATACTTATAGAACTATACGTTTATTTTCGTTTTATTTATTATTTTTATTGTTGGATAATATAGCTGGAGGGCTCCAAACCCGTATGTTTTTATTAAATAGGTGTGGTTATACATGAGGTTGCCCACGCAGGTGGAGAACGTGAAGAAACACGTGTCGGAATAATAAGTATCCTATGTTGTAATTCAGGATATGGTCTATCCGTATGCCAAGTGTTATACAAATCCTTTCAACGGTCTGCGCGCGATTGAGGAACGCATATCCAAATATCTTAATAAATTTTGACCTTTATTTATATTAACTAGCAGATCGTAATATATGACGAGCACCTATATATTGCCTTTTGTACCAAGATAAACGTAGCTATATCTTATTACTTACATAGGCTTACGTTTATTTGCTAAGTCGCTGTAGCGATGAGGCGACAGACCCAGTGCTACTTACTGAGAATTTCCAATAATGGAACACTCTATATAACACTTTGTCCAACCTGGGTATTGGAATCTCACTATCGATCTCCAACACACGAGCAATATAATATCATGGGCTCTAACAGGCAACTATACAAGAAAGCTGAAAAGATGCCAAGTTTCACAGACAGGCGACTAGTCAGTAACACCTAAAAATTCAATTATAACTCTACCCAGCATTCCGCCTAATAAATTACCTAAATTCCGCGTAAACCAGTTAATTCAAATTTGTGCCAAAGCCAAAATGCAAATGCATCAAAAACCTTTTGACATTTAATGTTTGATGATGTACTTATTCAGCACACTAATTTTCCGAAGGAACCACTTATGTTGATCAGAGACGCGTAAACCGATTGTCGTAACGATTGCATGGTCCGTGAAATTGTCAGCTGCGAATTGCAATCAACTGCAACGGATTATTAGCAGTTTAATACTTTATTAATGTACGTAAATCATCCTGTGGTCAATGCCACGTCTATATTCGAATAAAATTATTACGCAATGTCAATCTTTTTTACGCATTTTTTAAAGAATCTCTTGCGCGGGCTTCTTACTAGGTCCTTTTTGCCATATGCACACCGTACAAACGGCAAAAAATATTGAACAAAGCATTAAAAGTGTTTCACGTTTAGTGAACTGAGCCAATTTCCTGGTGACCAAAGTAATAGTAGTGTATAAAATATACAAGCACATAAAATGTTATTTAGATCATTGTTAGCAAACACAATGTGGACTCAGCGATCTGACGCGACAGAGTTAACATCCGAAATTGGGTCATTAATTCTTCAGCCTTTAGCCTGCTTAGTGGTAAAAAGTTACGGTAGTCTATAAATGCTTGCAACACCAGAAGTATCACTCACGCGTTGCCAACCAAAGGCGCTCTCTCAGCCCATTCTTAATACCTTTTGAATGGGCCGACAAGAAGGAATGACAGCGTTCAGAACTCTTGTCCATAGACGAAATACAGTAACAGCTTACTACTCCTACGCGTTAGTTTCTTATAATAGACTACTTCTCTAGGCAAGCTTGCTCATTTGGAGCATGGGCAAATAATTGGCAACGACAATAATTCAACAATTCCTCCAATCGTTCAAGACGAGTCGAGATAACATAAAGTCAGTCACAATGTTTACGCTATCCTGACACCAAATTTCGACAAATTTATGTCGAGGGTTTAGCTGTAAAAACCAATATACAAAGTTACTTGCCCATTTACATTATTAGTATAGCTGGAAATCAGAGCGTACCAATTTTGAAACTTAAGTTTTTATCCAACAAAAAGAGTAGTTACCAACGATAAATTTTGTTCTTGTTATGAAAACAACTATTTTCTTACGAAAAACAAATAATCTGAGTAATTACCCAAATTATTTTGCTAGCCTACATTTTGTTGCAAACATCGAAGGCTATCGGCTTTCCATCGAAACAGTGACCTCCAAAGATTACCTAAACAAATTTTCATACGTAATTTCGAGCAAATATTTAAGAACACACATCATGTATAAAGTTAATTTAAAATAAGCCTTATTGCAACAAGCGTAAGGTTGTTTAATGAAGTAGTTCTATTTAAATATTGTCGTGTCTTGGTTAAGTTGTCTGAGTAATTGCTGTTGAGAAATTTAAAGAAAGAGGGTATCTCAATCTTGAACGTGCTTAAAGTAGTATAATAAAAATAATGGCTTCTCGCCTTGACATGCTTGATGTTAAGCGGTGACAATAGAAGGACTTTTATGAATGTGTAATAGAAATGAGCGGTTTTGTAGAACAGCCTTTGTATAAATAAACTTGCTGGTTTATTTTTGGAATCTCTGTTGTTAGGGCGCATAGTCACTAATGTAGTATACTTAGAGAAGAGATGCTTCATGTACTTGATTAATATCAGTCCTATTTGTAAATAGTGCCACTGCTGTGTATGGCATACAGAATAAGAAGGTATAGGCCATCGTCTTTAAGCTAGCTGAATGTGGTTAGTAAACTGCATACATTTTGAAGACCTTTATGGAGTCTTCTCAAATACGAATATGAATTTCTTCACGAAGTTTTCCTTCAACGGGCATAACGTTTGTCGTGGTTATTTCAATATAATTTGAATTATCTAGGCTGAAACATTAGATTTAAGCTCAACCATTATATGACTGATAAGACAATAATATAGTGTTAAATATCCTGGATGTGACATAAGCTTATGATTGCTTTCAATACCATAAATATGAGGCACTGCTTCAAAAAATTTGTCGATTTACTGTCAGTGCAAATGACTTGCTTAAGTTAACTAGAAACCCTACTCACTGTAGTAAAATAATACAAAGATCTTTGCCTGAAAACTTTTCCATATATTGGAACAGCCAGATTGGGATTATATTACAATAACAGGGTAATACAGCAACATTGCATGAATAGTGCAGCGAGCAAGCGCCGAATGTAATGGAATCGAATCCCAAGACAATTTGTCTAATCCACAAATAATTGCTTCTAATTTCGTTGTTTTTTAGTCCGTTCATTGCCCCCGTGACACAAGAAATAGGCGTTAAATTAAAAGAATGCTCTTAGTGTTTACCTAGCTGTCCCAGTTTGAGTGAAAGTCCAGATTTTAACAATGATGATGAGATCTCTTAAATAACTTTTTTATGTTTCAGGTACCTGGGCACGGACACGCAACTGTTCTTGCTGACCTTAATAATTATGCTCATCATATGGCGCTGGCCTAAAAGTGGGGTCCCGGTACTGTCAGTAATCATGGTCATCAGTCTTCTGATTCCATTCCTCCAGAGTTACTTGATGAAGCTTCTGCCTATACGTGTCAGCATTTCTCCTGAGTAAGTGTTTTGTGCCACATGTAACAGATAAGTGTAGTCATAATATTATTAGGGTAGTATTTATCTGTTCCTCAATTTTTTGCCTTTGTTACACCAAAAATACTAATTGTACAGCAAAATATGCTTACCAAAAATATTAATTGCTCAGCAAAATATATTTAAACAGATCAAACTAAGTCGATGGAGCCCCGCTTCGCAGGGCTCCTATTTATGGGTGGTTTTAAGAAGGAACCCAACATAACCTAAGCCTTCCGAGACGGAATGCAGTGATTTGAGGCGTATATATAAGCATATTTTGCTGTGCAATTAGTATTTTTGACGGTCATTATATTTAATCCCATATTATTATATGCATAAGAAAAATAAGTAAATGCACAACCACATTGAATTGTCACAAAGTATCAGTGTATGCTCTCTTATGCCATCCTATTGTCTATTATAGATTAATATTAAATAATACTACTAAACTAATTATTTAATCTCCTCAGTATTATTAAGTAATTAATGTTATTATTTATATATTTTTATAGTCAGTTATATATGGTATAATGGCTGCAACACCTTGTTGATATAAGTTATAAAATACTACCGGGCACGCCACAATTGTGGTGGTAAGTCCCGTGTTTGAGGAGTGACTGGAGAGGCGGCATGGCACCCTCACCTTCCGGCTGACACAGGTTCTGACTGGCCACGGTTGTTTTGGCCAGTTCCTGTGTCGTATACGCCGGCAAGAGACGCCCGGTTGTCACCACTGCGGCGACTGCCGCGACGTTGTTGAGGACACGGCGCTGCACACTTTGGCGGTTTGCTCCGCCTGGGCATCGCAGCGCCGTGATTTGATCGCGGCAGTCGGATCGGTTGCCCTCTCGCTCCCGGCCGTAGTTCAGTCTATGGTCCGGAGTGAGAGGTCGTGGAGCGCCGTCGCCTCCTTCTGTGAGGAAGTGATTTCCATCAAGGAGGCGGCGGAGCGGGAGAGGGAGCGTTTAAACCCTCTCCCCAACCGCAGAACCGGGCGCCGGAGGGCGCGAGATGACCTCCAGCCACCCTGAGGTTTGACCTGGGGGTGGCGGGCTTTGTGGGCCTGCCCGCCATCCGTTCAGCACCAGGTCCAAGAGGCGGCGTGCGTGTTCCCACGCGCGCCTCTGTGTCGTGTCCGTCTCCCCTTTAGGGGGGAGGCAGTAGGGCTTTTATTGAGCAGTGCCTATATTGGGTAGGTCTTATTGAGTAGTGGCCTGCCGTTTCATACGGCGGGCCGTAACCTCGGCGGGGTCGCGACCGCATGCGAAAGCGATTCGCGCGGCCCCGTCGATAGTGGTTTTGTCGAGGAACACCGTGGTAGGTTTAGTCGGTATTCCGGGAAGTACATTATCTTTTAACATCTTTCTTTTACCCCGGCGAGTCCGACATAATCCCTCCGCCCGCCCCCGCGGAGCGATATTCATCATTGCATTCCACCACGTAAAAAAAAAAAAAAAAAAAAATTATAAAATACTAAATTATAATTAGTGTTTTAAAAATATTCTCATAGGCTAAAACCCTTGCCTGGATCTAGCAACTAACCCATATGTAGCTTCTTACTTAGTAAACTTACTAACCTATATATTTTGACGTTTATAAGTGTTTCGATTTTTTCGTTACGTAAATGAATAAATGATTTTTTGGAACTCTGACAGGATCCTGATCCCCTATTATGTAGGTTGTTAAATGATACCTGGTAAAACATAGATGTAGTTCACTTATCCAATCTTCGAGGTCACTTATCCAATCTTCGAGGATAGCGGATATATAAATGTGTGTATCTACACGCTTCTATCACCAACATTTTACTCGACCCGGGCATCAAAATGAAGACTGCACAGTCGGCTGAAAGCATAGGCATATACTTATGCCACCTCCGTAACGAAACCATCAATCATTTTTAATCTTGCACAAACGCCATTATGACTCGGTACTACTTTTCTTACATCAAATCGAAAATCATTACACACATTATTTTAGCACGTGACTTCCAACGATTTCCAAAATATCCTCATAACTTATCTTTACCTCAACACAAAAACAGACTAAGCGCTAAAATTTTTATTATTAAATTTTCAACTTTATTTACAGATCTATAAGAGAAATATTTGGATACAACGACACGTTCTACCATGCTTATGTCTCGGCTCAAGGGAACTGGGCTGGATACCATTTAGGAGTGCTGACTGCTTACTTCTATCATAGGGCTCAAGCAGAGAAATGGGACCTTAGAGACTCTATCGTAAGTTGGAAAATCAACCTTAATAATATTGTTGTAAGTTATCACTTAACTATATTGAACTGGCATATACGACGTTTAATATATGAATGAGTCCTAAAATCTACTTCTATTTTGATGCAATTAAAATGCATGGGCATTGCTGTTGATCTGTTTAAAACAATAGAAGTATCGAATACTTACTACTAAGGTTAACAAGCTAAGTAACAATTTTATAAGAGCTGAGCAGAATGGAATACAAGAGTATGTCATTATGTTCGGCTATTCTCGTATTAATAATTGCATATATCAACATTGCTGCTGGAAAGCAATCGAAACGTCAAGGAAAATGAAAATATAAATAGTTTAACAGTTTTAATATTTTAAATAAATCGCTTGAATATCTGCAGTATATAGTTTTATTTTAAATATAGCTTTTTAGCTACTTTGTTTAAGCAAAATTGCAGGTTTGACAGATTGAACCAGAGTTTCCGCTAAAACCGAAGCATCTCAAGGGAAAAAGAACATAGTCCAGATAGCAACTCAACTACCTTTTGTTTAGTTTCGTACGATGACTAGGGTCCCTAGGCTGAGGTATGCTGTCAGACGTAAACTGAAGTCTTTGTTTAGAAGGTTCGAAATATACGGGGTTATGGTATTAAGTGTTGTAAACGTTCATAAGCTACGGTAATCGCTTTCTATAAGGTTTAAGTTTGTTTTCTGCTTTGGTATAAGATAAAAATTTATGTTGCATCCCCGGTCGAATTACTCCAGATTATAAGAATTCGTTGCGGCTTTTCTCGCAGAGTATTGATTTAAGACATACCTTATATTGTCTTACATTTAAGCGAATGTTTGTCATTGAAATTAACCTTTATGGCTATTTTATTACGACTTTTATCGCGTTTAATATAAATTATATTATTTCTTACCGTGAGACTCCCCGTGATCATGGCGGCTGAAAAGCAGTCAAAATGTTGAGCAGCAAGTGTAAATTGAAATAGTTCTAAAATTTTAATAATTTATGCACCGCGTCAGTATTTGCAATGAATAGTTTAATTTCAATGTAAAACATGTCATTTGAGTAACCAGAATAACGTTAGGACAATTCTTTCCAGCTGATGAAACTGCTCTTCATAGCCTCAATTCCCATTGCCTTTGGCACCGTCCTCATGGGCTGGGATCTGCACCATCGCGAGGCATCTCCCTTCGAATCAGCCGTCTTCAACGCATTTAATCAGAATTTCTTCGCTCTAGCCATTTGTGTCTTCATTATTGGATATTTCTATAGGTGTAACCGTAAGTACTTTATCAGTATAATCTTTGTCGTAAGTGATATGTTCAACTTGATTTATACTAAGAAGTTGACTGCATGGTATATGACGGAAACCACATTGTTCGGACAACCATTGCACGGATGACGTAATGGAATTGTTCGAACCCGATTGTCCACTGCCTAGCGTGAACATAATTCATACATAAAAACAATTATACCAAAAATTATCATAAATTAAATCATGATTATTCGTGATTTTCAATTGTATCAATATAAACTGATAAAAATTTTGTTATTTTAAGTATTTTAATTTAGTTCCGGTTTATTTCCGTTTGGTGATTTTGATTGGTTTTTGAGTTGGACAAAATATCAAAACAATTTAAATCCACCAGCCCAGCTGCTAGATAACATTTTAGTAACATATGAATCAGAATAATAAAAAAGTAACATATAACAATTACTTTTTATTTCAAATAACTTTATATAAACCACAACAACAAACGAATTCGGAACACCTGGACACAAAACTTTGTTATTTTGCTAATTCCTACTGATTAATGCTTCTAAATTAATATATAATTATTATTCTCAGTGACTGTCCATTACAAGCCAAAACCCCATACAAACTGGACAGTTCCCTTTCTGTAATCCACAAATAATAGCACCTGATCTGAATGTTCTTTGTGGCTGTTGTTTGAATATTTGTAAAGTCTCCCGCGATGCAAGATTTATTCCTAGTGCCTGGAAGAGCGCTGTGGAGATGCCTTGTTAAGGAATTAAAAAAAGTAATTTGCAGTATTTTATAGAAATAATTATTATATTCAGAATTTGAGACACTTTTAATTCAGAGGATGATCACGGCTGTCATCGGTCGATGACATTTAATCTGCGATTACTCAGGAACTGTTGATGCCATACATCTTATCTTATTTACGGGCTTTCCTGTTGGGAGAAGACTCAATTTTTCGTATAAAATTCTAATAGCTCCAAAATAATCCCATTTTTTTTACCCTATAATAATTTTTTGATTTAATAGCTGTAACTTTTCATTATTCTTATCATAATCCAATATTCAAATCACGATTTCATCTTTTATAATATCACGCCTCATGGGCACTTATCAATTATTACGCCAGAATGCATTTTTAATTGTATAGTAGTGTACGTTTTACAAATACAGAATCAATCAACAATTATCATATTTGATGACAAATACCATTCGAATAACACTTGAAAATTCGAATAATTAATGTTTAACAATAATTCTCGTTACTACACTTACCCAATTCTAAAATACCTGATTGTATCAGGAGCCGTACTACCATTATGTATTACTGTCATTCATTATAATATTACTGTGTGAGAAAAACGGTGCAGCGCGTTACAGAATGTAAAGCTGTCTCATTCCCCCACATGCAATTCGAATTCTATTGGAGCTTACTAGCTAAATTTTTGAGGCAGTACCTACTGGTACTGCCTCAAAAATTTATAACAAGCTTAGTCAGAACTTATTTTCTTTCCCCAGGCATCTACGTAGGTTCAGTCGAGTGGGGACCATTGCAGCCTTTGGGAAGAATGTCGTACTGTGCTATGTTACTACATGCGACTATTTTGAGGACCTACGGAGGTCAAATGAGGAGATCGTTCTTCGCTACAGATTATACTGCTGTAAGTATAACAAGAATTCCATTATTTACCGAAAACCGTAAGAGTATACCGACCTCAGAGAAGAGTGCTACTTACGGCATTGTGTTTTAAATCGCTCGTGGTGCTATTTTATTTTATGGTATATACTTATAATATACAGGATGTCCGGTAATTAATGGATAACCTGGAAATGTCTTATAGTAGAACTGATGGCCGTTCAGAAAAAAATATGAAAAAAATCTATCCTAACTACTACCTGAAATATGTGTTTTTTTTTATTACCATGTATAACTTTCTTGTATACTACGACCATAAATGAATGAAATCCATCGGTTTTTTATTGTTTTATTATTAAACACTAATTATGCTAATAGAAAGACAGTCAAAAGTATGCTATGCTAATATAGCTTGCACTTTTTAATATATATTCTTTTTTTACTTTTTTATTATCTTCTTTTTAATTTTTTCTGAACGGCCTTCAGTTCTACTATAAGACATTTCAAGGTTATCCATTAATTACCGGACACCCTGTATATACTGCTAATACTTCATGGAACATTCAATTTTGATTTCTCTTTTGTATTTGTATTGTATTATTGAGTCTAAGTTACTTCAGGACACAGGCTTGCCGAGTAGGAAGACCACATAAGTGTTTCTGTTTCATTCTTCCAGCGCTAGGCAAAATACTTACTTATTTAAAGTTTTTAGTTTTAGTTTTGTAACTTGTTAAATGCATTTATTTAAATATAAGATTAAGTTCTAGTAATGTAAAAAATATCCTACGATTTTGTGAAGAATGCATGTTAAATTACATCATACAAAAATTCACGAAAATTCAATCGCTTTAGCAACGAGATCGTAACTTATAGGTAAAGTTAATTTCTTATTAGTTATATGTTAGCTTTTACCAGTGACTACAAACGCACATTAAATTATTTAATTAAAGTAAATTTTAAAATTAGCCTTTTAATATCTTTAAACACAAAAATAGTTTTATAGTTTAGCTGTAAAACCATAATGAACAGAGGCTATTTCCACATATATTATAATTTATAATATTCTATCACATACACACAACACTATCTAGCCCAAACTAAGCAGAACTTGTACTATGGGTACTAAACAATGGCTAAACATACATATATACTTTTTTTTGTAAATACATACATATTACATGTAACACCCAGACCAAGGCAAACATCCACGTGCTAGCACACAAATGTTTGACTTGTGCGGGAATCAAACCCGCGACCTAAAAATAAGAAAGTTGTTTATTATCATTTTCTTATATGCTATTTTATAATCAGTAGTACTCCTTTTAAGTAAACATTACCTGTGTTCATAGACCCTGCTCTTCACATTACAGTAATGGGATAATTGCACAAGTTTAACAATATTTAAACAAATGGGTGATAAACTTAGGTATATAACTAAATTTGTTGAGTGAATAAATGTATGTATGTACATGTAAGTATGTCTGTGAGTGTGTAAATGTGTATGCTTGTGCATGTGTCTGCATGTGTATGTGTGTGCGTGGGTGCATTTGAGTATGTGTGTAATTGTCAGTGTGTACGTGTGTATGAAATATTATTAAGACAACAATTATTATGAAACACTAACCACTACGCCATCGAGGCCGCCCATTATATTAGTAAACATTACTATTGGGTAAGTCATTCACAGCCATCACACATACTCATTGAAATAGTAAATCAGGAAGTACTTAACCTCTAATATAAGGTTAATGTTTGTATCCACTTACGTTTATATGAAAGGATAAAAGCAATGCGGGGTGAAACTGATGTCGAAGTAGTAACTATGGCTATAAGGACAAAACTATTAGGGCAGGTGTTCATTATATCGATACCCAAGTCATAAATTGCATGGATACAGACAGGCTTAAGAATATTCGTAAATTAACTAGCTTTTGCACGCGGCTTGACTCGGCTAGAGTATGATGACCTCGGTGGCGTAGTGGTTAGTGTAACCGACTGCCACGCCTGAGGTCGCGGGTTCGATTCCCGCACAAATCAAACATTTGTGTGCATGAACATGGATGTTTGTCTTGGTCTGGGTGTTTCTATGTATAATATGTACGTATTTACAAAAAAAAAGTATATATGTATGTTTATCCATTGTCTAGTACCCATAGTACAAGCTCTGCTTAGTTTGGGCTAGATGGTGTTGTGTGTATGTAGTAGAATATTATTATATTATTATTATTCTTTTCTGGATGACCCTCTCCCTTCCCTTCTGGGGGCGACGCAAATTTTAAAGGCTGGCAACGCACTTGCGACTCCTCTGGTGTTGCGAGTGTCCATGGGTGGTGGTAATCGCTTACCATCAGGCGATCCATCGGCTAGTCTGCCTCATAAGCCATAAAAAAATGAAAGGTCCTCTTTTCCGTATCACAGATAACGTGTAAGCGCAATTTCATGATCAAAGCCTAAAATTTTAAATGGTACTTCGAGTCGAGTAGTTTAGGCGTGAAAGCGTAACAAACAAACAAACGCACATTCGAATTTATAATATTATTTAGGATGTAAATACACTCAAGTACAGACGTGTGCGTCCAACGATTTCGAATCAAGTCATTTGAACAGATGAAACTGTTACTACAAAAAGTCTTATTTATTTATGTACTATATGCCTTTAAGGCATTTTCAAGACCTACAATTCTAAATACGGTACACTATTTGATGTTCCGTATAAAGTTCTATGTTTATACCCAGCATAAGCCGAAATTACACGCTTGAAAATAAGTTCTATTTAAAGACTTGTTTACAAAACAATGACTCTTCTCTACTATTTATAGAAGAAAAACTGAAACTCATTATATCTATATACTAGCTAACCCGCGCAACTTCGTCTGCTTCATATAAGATAAGAGAATTTACCCCGTTTCTGCAACATTTTTCATTGCTGCTCCGCTCCGATTGGTCGTAGCGTGATGTTATATAGCCTATAGCCTTCCTCGATAAATGGGCTGTCTAACAAAAAAAATTTCAATTCGAATCCGTAGTTCCAGTGATTAGCGCGTTCAAGCAAACAAACAAACAAACTATTTAGCTTTATAATATTAATATAGATATCCCGGTATAAAATCTCTTTATGATAGAACTACTATATATCAAATGGATTTTGATGAATTACCATAAAGAGATTTTAATATACAAAACTACAGAGACACACAGAGTTTGTTTCATACTATTTACAGATAGTAGGTTAATAATATTTTAAGACTGATCAATCCGAAGTATCCAAAGAAGCATTTATAAACCGAAAAACAAGTCAAGTTGTAATTATTGGACCAAAACTATTTAGACACACATCAAACGCAGTAATACACCAGTTAAACTAAAATTTGTTTGCCTATTTAGACAAATATGTGACGTGTATGTTGGTCGTATTTGCCTGACTAGTCAAATGTTCAAATATGGCGTAAGGGAAATAATAGGACAGTCAATTAAGCTGTATTGGTGTATGAAGCCTTTATCAGCAATTAATGTTTTAACTCTAACGAATAGAGATATCCAATTTCGATAAAACGTTTTGTGACTAAATTCATAATTAATCTTTACTAATATTATAAAGCTGAAGAGTTTGTTTGTTTGGTTGAACGTGCTAATCTCAGGGATTACTGGTTCGAATTGAAAAATTATTTTAGTGTTGGATAGCCTATTTATCGAGGAAGGCTATAGGCTACATAACAACATGCTACAACCCACGGGGCAGTGCAGTAACCATAAACGCGGGTGAGACCGCTGGCACAGGTAGTCTCTAATATGCAAAATCACACAGAAAGAAAAATAATAGACTGACGCAAAAGCAAGTAGGTGATTTTACGATTATAACTGTAGTCGCAAAAGTATACAAAGAGCATCATATGATGATTACATTCAAACGAATATTAGAGTACCATAGTGGCGCAGCAGTGATTAATGCGACTGTCGTGCACAAGGTCTCAGGTTTGAGTGCCCGTTCGGGCAATTAGTTATATGGGGTTTTACAGACAAAAGAACGCGCACTTTATTTATAAATCTGGCCTGAAGATGGCAATAGGCTTTATGTAAAATAATAACTGTTTAAAAGATTTTTATTAATAGAAAATTAATTATTGTTCTATGGGCACAATCATTACATACAACTAAACTAATAATAACAAACCTAACTTCTAAGTAAAACATACAAAAAGGAATGGCACAATAACTTCCGTAATATTGTTTTAATACACCTCTGTATTATAATTATGTGACACTATGTTCATATGTAATAAATATATTCCAATCTTAATTACTCACAGATCATGTTGTACGCCGGCATCGTGACCACAACTTATCTGTTCGCCCTTCCACTCCACCTCTTCGTAGAGGCCCCGTCCTGTCAGCTCCAAAAACTCCTACTAGGACCAAAACGAAGGCCAAAGGAAGAAGAAAACACCAAAGCCAACCACGTAAAGCCTGGCATTTCTAATGTATCTGTATCTACCGTCTCTACCCATATTTAGAGAGGATAAGTTTTAGCTAAACGATGGCCTTAAAAATATTGAGTTGTGGAGTAAGTGTTTGTGGTATTAGGTAATAAGTTCTGGTCTTGTATTTTATACATAAGCTTTAAATTAGATAATAATTTTAGTATTACTTTTAAAGAATTACAATATTTAGGCAATTATTATCTTTTAAATATATTCTGTGTTTTATTATCCCGTAAAATATATCGTAATTATTTAGCAATATCTGGCCTTATAAGGACATTCGATATTTTGTGGACAATAAGTCTTTATGCATGTTGTGACACCTAAAAATGTTGTGCATTTACAATTTGCTTTTCACATAATATTTTTATATACGTGCATGTATCAATGTAACAACTTCTGGTTGTCCTAATAAATAAAATAAAATAAAATAAAAATAAATTTATGAATACAAATGAAATTTAAAAATGTTTGTTAAAATAGTCAGCATGTAAAATCATATATCAGCTATCTTATTTTGTGTTCCTGGCAATGATAAAATGGTTTCCAACTTTCTTTAAGGCTGTTCTACTAACAGAGAAGTTGACTTTACTTTCTAAGTTTGTAAAAATATAGTCACTGCGCTATATTGGTAGCTGGCAACTGGACCAGCGTAATGGTCTATCCCTTCTCGAACCGAGAAGCGGCCCGTACCCAGCAGTGGAAATGTTTATACGCAGGACTGGTATTACTTACTAAAACCTTAACGTCCTTAACAGTTCAATGGGAGATTTGGTTTAGATATCACCTCATTCAACATTGAAAATCCCGGATAGCACAAAATCATTGTATGATCCAGAAAATGTAATTCCAATTATTAAATAAGGTTCTAGTACAGACTGAAGCTTTTATTAAAATAAAATCAATATTTTTTGTACAAAATTTCTAATGAAATTTATCAAAATATCAAATACTGTAACGTTTTAATTTAAATCTAGAACGCACATTCCTAAATTAAAACGGTAGAGCACTTTGAAAATATTACTCGTTCCTTTTATAAAATGTAGCCTCATGAGGCCAGAATCTGTAGCTCGTATATCATGGTACGATGTAACAAGACCTTGTATTGTAACAGATGTTGCCATGTGTAAATATGTTGATACGTAAAAGAATTTAGCTATAAGGCAACATGTAAACTTACTCGGAAGACTTTGTACATAGAATGTATTATTTTTCGTTTCAATAAATTTTTTTCTATCCCAAAAGGTTTTAAGATTTTTTATTGCGATTATCATAATCATTGCGATGTACGCACATCCTCTTTTAAAAGATTGCTAGAAATGTAGGTTTCAAATTACCAGTATTTTTGTGAAGTCCTTCAGCTAAGCATTTGTCATGCAAAAAAGGGCAATAAGAACTATGCTTCGAATAAAACAAGTGGAGTCATGCAGGGATTACTTCGTACAACTAAAAGTTCTCACAGCGCCACGTCTTTATATTCTAGTCTTATTAGGCCTTCTGGTTAAGAATCTCAATAATTTTGAGACATTAGAGGAAAGACCGAGAGAAAAGGCTAGCAACGCGTAGGAAAGATTTATTTAGTATGCAGTCAAACACTGTTCACAGGTACAATCTATTATTCTATACAACAAGCTGCCGACAGAATTTAAAACCATAATTTGTTATTATAGCGTTAAAAAGCCGTCGGTCCTGGCTGCCATGAAAATCTATGGCACTCGTTATTGGGAAGTCAGTGTCCTATAATATCCTGACACTAGTCTAGCCTTAGGGTATCGTTAGCCTTCGGGTTGCGGAGGTCAGGTAGCAGCCGCTCCGTGTAAGAACTGATATCCGGTCAAATCTGGTTAGACTAGAAAAGCCGACCCCAAGTGGCTTGGGAATAATAAAGGTTAGGGAAGGAGAAGTTATTGCAAAAATGTTACTACAATGTCGATGAATACCTCAAAGATATTATGATACGATTGTTAGTTGACATTTTTCTATTTATATAAATTAATGAATTTTATTTGACATAAATTTAGTATTAAAATGACATAAAGTTTTTTTAAAATTACATTTCAATCTTAATAGATTTAATAGATTGAGAATCCACAAATTTATATTAATTTAGTACTTAATTGCAATTGATGTTAAAAATTATTAATTTATACAAATATGTTCAACACAATATTTTTTTTATGAATAAATGAATAAACAAATTAGTTAGAATACCTATATAAGGAGGGTGCTGACGTAGTGCAATAGGAGGGATTGAAACCTTTTTTTTTTTACGTGGGGGTATGACATGACGCATATCCCTCCGCGGGGGCGGGCGCAGGGATTATGTTGGACTCGCCAGGGTAAAAGAAAGATGTTGAAAAGATAATGTACCTCCCGGAATACCGACTAAACCTACCACGGTGTTCCTCGACAAAACGTCGACGGGGCCGCGCGAATCGCTTTCGCATGCGGTCGCGACCCCGCCGAGGTTACGGCCCGCCGTGTGAAACGGCAGGCCACTACACAACCTACCCAAAGGACTCACTCAAAAAATTCCCTACTGTCTCCCCCCTAGAGGGGAGACGGACTCGACACAGAGGCGCGCGTGGGAACACGCACGCCGCCTCTCGGACCTGGTGCTGAACTGATGGCGGTCAGGCCCACAAAGCCCGCCACCCCCAGGTCAAACCTCAGGGCGGCTGGAAGTCATCGCGCGCCCTCCGGCGCCCGGCTCTGCGGTTGGGGAGAGGGTTTATACGCTCCCGCTCCCGCTCCGCCGCCTCCTTGATGGAAATTACTTCCTCGCAGAAGGAGGCGACGGCGTTCCACGACCTCTCACTCCAGACCATAGACTGAACTACGGCCGGGAGCGAGAGGGCAACCGATCCGACTGCCGCGATCAACTCACGGCGCTGCCATGCCCATGCGGGGCAAACCGCCACAGTGTGCATCCTCTACAACCTCGCGGCAGTCGCCGCAGTGGTGACAACCGGGCGTCTCTTGCCGTCGTATACGACACAGGAACCGGCCAAAACAACCGTGGCCAGTTAGAACCTGTGTCAGCCGGAAGGTGAGGGCGCCATGCCGCCTCTCCAGCCACTCCTGAAACACGGGACTTACCGCCGTTTGGCCCCCCAAGGTTGGGCAGCAGGCGCGAGAGCGCGCCTGCAGCGCCCCGAAGAATGGGGGCCAAACGACGAAAATGGGCTATAAAGTCCCACCGGCTGTCGAGCAAGAGACCTAAATACTTTAGGATTGACTCGACGCCGATGCAGACCAGGAGGGAATGAAACCTTTTTTTTTTTTTTGATACCC
This sequence comes from Catocala nupta, assembly GCA_963675205.1. NCBI lineage: Eukaryota > Metazoa > Arthropoda > Insecta > Lepidoptera > Erebidae > Catocala > Catocala nupta. The sequence continues at coordinate 20,936,047 of OY776102.1, read as the reverse complement.
AGGAAAAAACCTGGGGTGTTCCCTCTCCCACCCAATGGGGGGGCCAGTTGGGAGTCTAAAAAGATTCATCCATAGCAGGCCCCCCCGAGTGGGTGCCGGCCGGGTCAATTGGACCCGACCTCCTCTCGTCCCCGGGAGAGAGCATTTCACTGCTCTTCCCTTTCGACGTAAGAAGGCGCGCGGGAATACCGCGCGCGCCCTCTATGGGTTCTTACTCACGGGTGGCAGGGTCCCCTGAGGCCTTGCCACCCAGAACCCTTAGGTGGGGGGCAGGAGAGCGACATAAGCGCGTCTCCTGCGCCCCCTCCTCCAGCGGCGGATGTCCGGGGCGTAAGGATCTTCCTCACGCCCCCGCTCCGCCCCCTCCTTCTGCGAGATGACAGCCTCGCAGAAGGACCTCATTGCACCCCAGCACCTGTCGTCACCGACCATCATGGATACGACGGTCGGCAACGAGAGGTCGGGGCCAATCACGGCGACCAGGGCACAGCGCTCCTCTGCCCACGCCGGACACTCCTCCAGCGTGTGCTGCGCCGTGTCCCGGTCGCACTCCTCGCAGTGGTGACACATGGTTGTCGGCTCCCTACCGGCTATCTTGCACAGGTACTCTCCGAAACAGCCGTGTCCGGAGAGCACCTGAGTAAGCCGGCAGGTGAGCGGTCCGCGCCGTCTGTCCGTCCATTGCCTTAGCACCGGACGGACAGCCTCGACTGTCCTCACCCCGTAGCGGGGCTGGGCCAATCGCTCCTCCCACTTGGCCTCGAGAACCAGTCGAGGGAGGGATTGAAACCTACGACAACTCGATCACAAATAATAATAATAATTTATTTAACAATGAAATTACATTGTAGTTATACCCACAGTCTTATTGCTATACAAGATGACAGGATACATTAACTACAATGCCGTATGCATTGTGAATTTTGGACTTTTTATGGAGTAGTGAGAATGTATTTGACCAAAATTTCGCTGGTTTTGTATGTAATATTATATTATTGCCTATGGGGCACAATCCTAAAGCCCTTGCGAAAATGTGACCAGTGGTCTACTGGGTACATTTTCACAAAGAATGACTGAGGCAAAGAAGTTGTTGTGCTGTCAATAGGGATCCACTGTGATCTTTGCCTCTTGCGCTAAGGCCTAAGCGATTTTTCTTGATAGACAATCGTCTTACGCTAGTCGAGTTCCTTAAATAATTGACATATGAAAGCTTCAAAAATATATAAACTTATCGAGAGTTACATACCTACGATGAAAAGTTATGATTTAATTATTGACGTATACAGGGTGTCCGGTAATTAATGGATAACCTGGAAATGTCTTATACTGATGGCCGTTCAGAAAAAAATACGAATAAATATCTATCCTAACTACTACCTGAGAAATGTGTTTTTTTTTTTAATTACCATGTATAACTTTCTTGTATACTACGACCATAAATGAATGAAATCCATCGGTTTTTTGTTGTTTTATTATTAAACACTAATTATGCTAATAGATAGACAGTCAAAACTATGCTATGCTAATATTGCTTGCACTTTTTAATATATATTTTATTTTCTAATTTTTTAATTTTAATTTTTTTACTTTTCTGAACTGCCTTCTGTTCAACTATAAGATATTTCAAGGTTATCCATTAATTACCGGACACCCTGTATATTACTGGATTTAATAAACTTTCGACATTATCCGTATGGCAACGAATGAGGCTATAAATTACTACCTATGTGTAGGCTCATTCGTTGCTAAACGTTCCTGAAGACGCCTCGCGTTGAGGCGAAACACGTGTTTACGTATATTTTGTGCTCGAATATTCCGCTATTGCAAGTTGGATTACGCCCGGGTCCCATATCGTGGCTGTCCCTATACAGAGGAGTTCGGTATTCTAAACCTTTTTCTATTGCTATAGTTGGGGTGGGCAATCCGAGGGTGAGTGGCGGGTTTCTGTCTTCCCAATAATTTTATTACAATGGACTTCCGCCAAGTAACGCCGACTTTGATTTAATATATGAACTTGCGATGTCAAGATACTAATGAACTCGCAATGCAAGCCTCCAAAGGCCACGGAAACCGATTATAATCAAGGCCTAAATCCTTTTGTTTGAAATGTTATAGTGTAAAAAAAAGATAATAATATGTTATGAAAGTGAATGAAGCCAGAGAAGTGCGTCAGGATCGTAGCAAATGGAAATCCGTAGTCTCTGCCTACCCCTCTGGGAAACAGGCGTGAATCTATGTATGAATGTAAAAAAAAAATACATTTCAAATTTATATCACTTTAACTGCTAGAAATATGAACGTACTTATTCTCTTGTAACTTTCATAGATCCATTGAATTTCTCCCTAAGGTGCTATAGAATCGTTTAAAATAACTGTAACTTGAATTTTAGTCTTTATGTGAATAACGATGTGGCTTAAGACATTTGTTTAAAAGGAAGTTTGCCTGCTTTAAGTATCATAGCATGAGGATACTTATTGACGTTTACAAGACAGATTATATTATCAGTCATCGTGACTATGATATTTTGCGTGAACATAATTCTGCTATTAAGCGTTTCCGAAAAGCATTGCTATGATTGTTTATATAGGCGCTATTCTTTATTATTAACCTAGTATTAATAAGCTTATTATAGCAAAAGACAGCTGTCTTTTGCTATTCCAGAGACTTTTCGTATATAATCGTAATATATCGCCCTCGATGGCGTAGTGGTTAGTGTAACCGACTGCCACGCCTGAGGTCGCGGGTTCGATTCCCGCACAAGTCAATCATTTGTGTGCATGAACATGGATGTTTGTCTTGGTCTTGGTGTTTCTATGTATAATATGTATGTATTTACAAAAAAAAGTATATATGTATGTTTATCCATTGTCTAGTACCCATAGTACAAGCTCTGCTTAGTTTGGGCTAGATGGTGTTGTGTGTATGTGATAGACTATTTATATATTTATTTAAAGAAAAAAAGAAAATTATAACGTAACTACTAGATATTTGCTAACCGCTTTAGCTGTTAACGTCACTTGGATAATGGTAGCATTGGAACCCACGAACTTTCGATTACGTATATAATGCCTAACCCGTTCGGCTATTGCTGCTTCTAATGATTTTGCAGTTTGAAAGCCACCGAAAGTTTAATTAAAATGACAGGTAGCCTATTACTAATGCAAGATAATTAGATAGAAGGCCACATTTTCGCCTCAGCAGTAAATTTAACAAAGGGCGGTAGTTATTATAAAGCACAAGTGCGTCACCAAATTCGTTACGATGATAATCCGACAAATCCGACAAATCCGACACGAACAGAGAGAGATCATGACTAAATTATGTTCGGGTACTTTGAAATAACTACACTGGAACATTGAGACAACTACCATCTTAGTCTCCCCGTGACCACGGCTGCTGAAAAACAACCGAAACGTCAGGGAAAGTGTAAAGCTAAATATAAATAGTTTTAATAGTTTGAATAATTTTATTAGCTTATAATTTAGTAAAATTCAATAGTAGTAGTAGTGTAACAGTTATCAATTTTTTTTAATACAGTGATAAATAAACAACGCGATAAAATCCGTTTATAGTAGTTTAATTTCAATGAATAACATTCGCGTAACAGAAGACAAAATCACGCGCAGGAGTTGGTCCTGCGTGTGATCTATCAGCTTTACACGCTTTCCAACGCACGGTGATAAAACATCGTCAACTATTCTGAGCTACTGATAAATCTTGACAGATAAATTGAATAACTATTCGTTGGTTTGACTCGGGATTTAAACACCTCATATTTCAAAGACAAACACTACACACTAAACTAAAGAGGCAGGTGATGTGTGTGTATAAACATACTATGCAGCCAACGATACTCATTAAAGAGCTACGTCACGAACACACTCCTGTTTTCGTAGCTAAATTTGCTACCAACATGCGTTCGTGTATTAACGAACGATTTATACCCTCGATTTATGATCAAGATATGTATATGATCACGAGATCAAAGCAGAATATGCAGCTCATACAAATAGAGAATTGCAATCTGCAGTTTGCTATTGACAAGAGGGGACAATGAGCCAGTTAATTTTGCTTTCTGTGTTTGTATTCACTATTTAGTGCCAGGCATTTCTATCGAATAATCGAGATTTTGAGGTCCGTTGTTTAGATTGATCTAAAACATTAACTCGATTAAGTAAATCGATTTAAATAATCGCAGACGTCTTGATTTTGATTCCTTTTGGCAAGGCATGCACCACCTTTGACTTTTCTAAGCTATGTGCGTATTAAAAACTGCATGTCTGAGAGTTATCCATAATGTCCTCGAATATTATTATTATTAATAATAATATTAAAAAGACAACTCCCGCACTAGGAATACTTCCTGAGTAGCCGTGGACTTTACGAACATTCAAACAACAGACACAAAGAATATCCAGACACGGAACAACTATTTGTGGATTACACAACTTTGTGTCTACTGTGGGAATCGAACCCATGAAACGCGGTAGCAGTGGCGAGGCGACCGCTTAAACCACTACATCATCTGTGCAGTTGAATATGTAAAGTTTGCCAACCTGCACCGAGCCAGTGTGATAAACTATGGCCTTACCTGTCTCACACTGAGAAGAGGCCCATACCCAGCAGCATTTATATATAGGTCTTTTATATTATACATACTAGCGGACCCGACAGACGTTGTTCTGTAAATACGAAAAAAAAGGGGAAACCCAAATCTAAACCATTCTCGAATCCACTTGAACACAAAAAATTTCATCAAAATCGGTTCAGCCGTTTAGGAGGAGTTTAATTACAAACACACGCTCGGGTATAGAGAGTGCGTCAGTAACATCATCGACAGACATAATACGGGCGTACAATAGGGTGATCGAGTAAAGTGAAACAATAAATGCATACTAATCACTTTTATTGCCTTCACAATAAAATAACACAAATGTCTTGCACGAAACGAATGACAGTTCCTAGCGACTAGGTACGCACTCGCCGACTTAGAAAGATCCCGTCGAATATATGGCGTGCCTCCATATAAGTAGGCTCTGTCGTAACACGAAGTGAGCTGCATGTTGACGTCATCGCAACAGCGCTGCCATATCTTGACTCTCGTGTCGCGTTTCGTACTAATGACCGTCTCCGACATATATATAAAGATTGTCGTATAAAACACTTCAATGTTTTTTTACATACACTAATACCTGTAAATTCGAGCAGAGCTAGGTATTAGATGTTGTATTAAGTATAATTTTATTAGTTATATTTTAATTTTCTCGTAATTGGATTAAGGTGATAATTCGGTCAAAAAAATTTCGGCTGAGCTCAAATTTCCCACTGTTGACGCCGAAAAAGTATTACTTCATACTAATGCTGAGAATTTACTTCCAGATAAACTTAGTAACCCTGTCCAACCTGGTAATGTACCTTGATCTTGATGACCTTATCCTTCTTCAACTCATGCCACAGGATCAGCGAAGCATTCTTCTTGCTATCATTGAAGTTATTTATAATATGACACTTTGGATGCACTCTATTCAATCTTCAACTGTTCAACTCTCTGGGCCAATAGCGACCCTAATAGATCTTGTATATCTGCTATATATCGTTCAAAGTTCTAATAAAACAAACTGGACAGAATCTTGGCACTACCCATTGTTGGTTTTAGAGCTTATTTTAAATTCAAACATAGGAAGAGCCTTCCAGTTTTGGTATTAAATTCAAAGTGGTATTATTTTGGAATATGTGTGACTGCTTTTGTTATTCGTAATTTATTAGATTCGATTTCCGTCAGCGCAAAGTCACATAGCATTAATTTGCGGTTATGTTTGCGGCCTATCGAGAGGTGAACTTTTTTTGACCTAGGCGATGAGTTAAATTTAATTTTCCTTGTAGAAAAAAGAGTAGTAGGTAGAACGAAATCCAGAAACACATTTCTCTGAAGTGAGAAATGTGAACTTGGAATTTATACTATACTATTGCCTGCTATTGCCTTATAGCATGCCTGTCACATATAATCTGAAAGGTAGTTGGCAGAAATGGGTGTATTACAGCTCTGCAAGTCTGTACTCCCCGAGGGATAATTAGCATGAACCCAAGTCCATTTCTTCCAAAGTTGTGTAACGTAAACGTCTTTCTTACAAACTAGCTCGTAAGTAAAATATTCACACACTGAAATTGTATTCGTATGAAAGTGTAATCGCACATTAATTAACACATACATTTGCATGTACATTTTTCTAATCTAAAGAAAAATACATCAGATTACCAGCCACCTCCATAAAACGGTATACACTGTAATAAATAATAGTTAAAAAAACTAAAAAGCACACTTTATTAAAAAAAGTAGGAAATAATTTAATAATTTTAATGTTTAAAAGCGTGGGGTAGAGGTTATCAAAATATCTTAGAAAGCTTTTTAAACCATTATTAATTTTTATTTTAAACTATTATTCACTTTTTTTTTTAAATTATTGTTTTGTCATCAGTCCTCGATAAGTATGCAAAGTTTCAAATCAATCTGTTTCAGAATCGTCGGTTTGAAAGGGGTGAAAGTCACATTCAAAGATTACGTTACATAGATTCATAGATACCAAGCTAATAAAAGCGTGTTAAAAAAACAACTCCCGCAACAGCAACATTCCCCGTATTGCATTAGACTTCTAAAATTATTCAAACAACGGTCATATAGAACACCCAGACTGAACACAAATATTTTGGCCCCATTAGAAGATCGAACTCGAATCGCTCGAATCCCTATATACCATACTAAAATGCTAAATTGCAGTTTTCGTCAATTGACGTCAATGCAATATTGAAAATCAGCATTAATTGCATTATAAATACCCGAACTCTTTCCTTACCAGTTTAATTGATTATTTTCTAGTAAAACTGCTCCCCAGCTCTTGCCTGCCGGCTGGTTTTCAGTAGAACTAGAATTTAACAATAACTCCGGGCCTCTCTCTGCCCTTTTCTAAGGCCGTCGCGCTATACAAATAAATATAATAAATTAAAATCCAAATAAAGTCGAGTGTAGTGTATAAGTAAAAACTGTTTCGTGTTGTGTAAAATATTCAGAAAATAAACAGTCGTGAATATTCAGCATTGTATTTTTTATAAGTGCTGAATAGGACGATCTAGCAGAACCTAAAACATTTTATTATTTGCAAAGATGTTCAGATTTCTATATGATTACGCACTCTTCTTACGCTTTAAACGACGTTTTCTTTTTTAGCGGCATTTGAAGTGAGTAGTATAGAAGTAAATTAAGAAGATTACTAATTTAACGACTGTCCCATGTATGCCTTCGATTATTATTATTTAGCCCCTATTCACAGTATAAGCCTAACAAGATCATATAAGTTCCCAACAAAACTAAGTTAGATGGGTTCAAGTCGACGGCCGTATTGAAAGCGAGGCGATATTAATTAATCACATATGTAAACCGTATAGATGTATATCGAGGTATGGGGAGATATCAAACTCATTGACATGTCCCCTATGCTCTGTAGGATATCAATACTCTATGAAGGTGGAACTAAGCTTTGTATACTGTATAGATTGGCAACTTGGCAAGTGATCAGTCCGGTCCATAAGGCGATTCAGAAATTGAATCGATAACTTCTCGTATGATACGGTAGAGTATCTTACTCGTATTGAAGATAATATTTCGAGTTATTTGGAACGTTCAACTATAGAATTTGGTTTGGTTTTTGACATTGTCAGTACATTCAGCAATATAAGTAGTTAAACAGATTTATTAAGGTGATTTTATTGTATTCTATTTGGGAAACTTACAGCTAGTACATCAATATTAAAATCTTAACAATTTAAGGCCATTTACAAGTTTCCACCGCTAAAAATAAATGTTTATCATATTACAAGGTCGGTTATAAAATATTTAACATTACAAAATGGTATAAAAACTAGTTAGAATCAAACAATTTTCTTGTTACACTTCTTTTAAGTTGAGTAACACTGGTCCCAAACAAATCAAAATCTAATTCATCAGAAAGTTCGTTATAAGTCCTGCACGCTCGTATAGTAAAACAGTTCTGTCTGTAAGTGGTCCTGGCTAGGAGTACTAGTTACACTTGGCAACGCTTGTAAGCCGACTGTCAGTATAAGCAAGACTGTGCAACCAATTCCTATAGAATGTAAACGTGTCTGTTAATTGAATTTAGAACGATACCATTTCGGAAATATCTTCTCTACCAGTCGACACCGAAAATTTAACATCAATTCCATCAGAGTCAACCCTGTTTACATTTGTTAGAGTGCTATCACAAAAATTCTATATTAAGACGTATGCTTGGCAGCATAAGGTTGAAATTTGATTGCGTGTGTTAAACGGAACTAAGCTGAGCACTACATATTGATTATCGACACAGCGATTAAGGATGTCACTTGCATGAGATTTGCCTAATTCATAGTGCATGTGTCGTCACGTCAGCTGTGACGTATTGTGGAATAAGGGTGTCACACCGTTTTGTAACATATAGCGTGAAGTTTATTCTGCTCAGATGGCGTAGATGTTGAAGTAGTATTCGCTATTGCCACCACGCCTAGAGTTGTTGGTTCGATCCCCACACGAGACAAAACAAAAATGTAATTTACAAATAGTTATTACAAGTGTTTTTGTGTCCGTTGTTTGAATGTTTGTAACGTCCCCCACGACACAGAATATATGTGTAATGTGAGAGTGATCCTTAAAAAAAGGACATATTTTCAAAGTTTTAAAATCACTTGTGTTAAAGTTGTTAACTAGAATGTGCTGACATTGATAAGGCGTAAAAAAGAAAATGGCATATAAGATATAGCATTTTCTTATTACGCCTTAAAAATAATGTATACGGTTTTTTGTCGCGGTTTTCCATTGTACAGTGGCTATATTATGTGACACTTAAACATAACCATATCCACCATGCAGTACCTATACTATATAATATTATAAAGAAGAAAGATTTGACTTTTTGTTTGTTTGTATGTAACGACTTAACTTAAAAATTACTCAACCAATTTTTAAATTCTTTCACTATTAGAAAGCTCTATTATCATCGAGTAACTAGCTATATTAAAAAAGTGCTGTTATTGACATAATCTAGTCTAATCTTCTTTTATGCAACGGTAGCCGTGGAGGCTCAATCACCCTCTTACCCCTTACCGCTCCTTACCCTTCCAGTGGGAAGGTTACCTTACGACCTTTTGGGAAAGGAAAAAGGAAGTGTCCTTTTTCCTTTCCCAAAAGGTTGGCAACGCCCAAGTGATGCCTCAGGTAAAGCAGGCGTCCATAGTCTACGGTGACCACTTACCATCAGGTGAGCCGTATGCTTGTATGCCACCTTGGAAGTATAAAAAAAAACATGCATGTCTTAATAGTGTATGTGGTCGCCTCGTCCCTGCCACTGCTCCTAGTGTTGTACGCAAGAGGATACAGGTCACACTGGCCACCAGTGAAACATTAATATCCTTACGTGGCAACATATAGACTTCTTTTTGGATGAGCTGGCAATACTTGAGAAAATAGCAATGAGAAATTGCTACGAAAACATCCAAAACTTTTATAATTTTTATCCGAATATTAATTAGTACATCATTACTATATTTCACTCGAAATATAGTCAAATATTTGAAACATGATTTATTAGTTGTGGTCCTTGTTCATGTCCGTTTGCCCTGCACGGCCCCCCAAAATTTGCATTTTAGGTGTGCACCAATGCAGTTTATTCGCCTCTAGGAGTATATGTACCTGTTTCTTTTTCAATGTACCTCTATACTTTGGAAGAAATATGCAAAAAAAGGGGGCCGTGTCAGCCAAACGTTTTCAGCACGGCCACGGTGTAATTTGAAAAAAAATATATAGGGTATTAAAAAGTTTCTTAAACTCGAGGAATGTGCTCTATTAATACGTTATATGTGCCGCAACAGATATTGTGAATTCGTAATAGCAATAACGTAAAAACATATACTCCTAGAGGCGAGTACATTGCATTTGTGCACACCTAAAATGCAAATTCTAGGGGGCCGTGCAGGGCAAATGTACATCATTGTTCGCGACATATTGTTCGGTACTGCCTCCGGACTATAATTATGAAGAATATTTAGGCCCATCTTGTAATATTGCTTTAGACTCCATGCCCATCATACTTCATAACGATGGTTACGTGGTCGTCAGCGACAATTACGTTTTCTACAAAAGCATTCAAATTTTTGTCGAAGTTTCGATATTTTAATTTGCTTGAACATTCGAATAATTTGATTTTATCGATAATCGTTTATCAGTAGTACGAGTTACTCTTGGTGCTACACCACAAGCAGCTAGGCTGCGTCGACTAATTAATATCAACCGAACCAAATTGACATAACGGTATTACAAAAAAATTGTTGACCATCTTATCTTTGATTTCATTTTTAAAAAGACTACTCCCGCTCTCGTATTAACATCTGTGTCGCGGGAGACTTTACAAACATTCAAACAACGGATACAAAGAACATCCAGACTTGAAACAGCCATTTGTCATCATACAAATTTTTGTCTCGTCTGGGATTCGAACCCACAACACTCGGCGCAGTCGCAGTGACGAGGCAACCACTTAGACCACTACACCATACGTGCAGTTATTGCACCAAATACTAATGGACGTTACACTAAGATAAGTAAATGAATTATTTAGATCGTATCGGTGTGAGAGTCAGCCATCATAAGCCGAGACTGACACGTGAGTACGACGATATATTGGACGTGTGTCCTATCAATCGATACGAACACGAGATAAAATTTATATATGGCATCTGTTGCAATGGCAAGCATCATCATAGATATATAGACTCATGTATAGACGTATATCGATACCTGAAGTGTAAGGCTGAGGTATCAATCAATCAGCCCACCGCAGTCCACAAAAAAGACCATTTTTTTATTTAAAATATCTTCCGCGCTTTGAATAATTATGATGATTGTCTGCGGAGGACATTAGTATAGTGTAACCAACTGCCACGCCTAAGGTCACGGGTTCGATTCCCGCACAACTCAAACATTTGTGTGCATGAACATGGATGTTTGTCTTAGTCTGGGTGTTTCTCTGTATTTACAAAAAAAAAAGAAATATATATTTGTATGTTTATCCATGGTCTAGTACCCATAGTACAAGCTCTGCTTAGTTTGGGCTAGATGGTGTTGTGTGTATGTGGTAGAATATTATTTGTGGTAGAATATATTCAAACAACGACTAATAAGAGATATGCTAAACATCTGTAGTAAGTATGCGGCTAGCCATGGTTTAACATACAATGTTAAGAAAAGTGAATAGATGGTCTATGGGGTCCTGGCAAAGCACATAGGATATGATCCCATTATATCTCTTAATGGAAGGCCCCTTAAAAGGGTATACCTATATAAATACTTAGAGAATCTCACCGAGGATCTCAGGGATCATGTGGACATTGAAAGAGAACGAAGGGCGCTTGCTGCCCGAAGTAACATGTTGGCTCATAGATTTGCTCAAATCAAATCAAATCAAATCAAATATTCTTTATTGTGAAACAAAGGTATATTATAAGATGTTTACAGTAATGGTAATGATCAACTATGTTCTGCCAATTAGGCTTATTACAATAATTTAAAATTAATTTGGCAGATCTCTAAATTTGAAAACATACATAACTAATACTTTTGAAGCACTTCTATTAAAACAATACAACATATTAAATTCACTTTAGCATAAATATGAAAACATGCAGAATTAATAGCTGCCAATTACTAATAATAAATACAAATAAATTTAAGAATTAAATATGTCAATATAGCTAATTACAAAATAAAACTCAATTACTAAGGATGTCAATGCAGCAATTATAAAGTCAAATAAAATTTACAAAAAGAAAATAAATCTAAAATAATGTAAGTATAATATATTAATTCATGTCAGTTTAATTTATATAATTATTATTCAACTCTTATTAACTGGCTAAAAATTCTCATAAATCATAATAACACTTTTCAATGAGAAATTCCTATAGATGTTTTTTAAATAGGATTATGTCTAGATTTTAATGTTATCGGGTATCTTATTAAAGATGACTGGTGCCATACAGAATATACTTGTGTGCTCGTTGTAGTAATGAGGTTAAAATCATGCTTTTTAAATCATACTACTAATGGTTGGACTGTGCGTCAACTGTTCGCGTAGGGCTTAAGTTGCACTGAGGGTGCAGTATTATAATGGTTTCAAAGTGTTGTTGAGGCGGCCCCGTTACTGCAGCGCGTCTGGCATGTTCGCCGAGGCGCGAACTAATGACTTTTATGCCATAATGAGGAACAAGACTGTGTCCTTGTCAAGCAGAATTAGAGGTAGCAACAACAACATTCTGCAAACATTGTCATGTAAATATGACGCATGAATATTAAGGCTTTTTTTCGGAGTATGGGTGTGTTAACCAGATGTATATTACTAACCCTAGTTTTAAATCTTACTAACAAGTGGATCGCTGTTATCTTTAAATAAATAAATTATTATTATTATATTAATAAACACCCAGACTCGGAACAACCGTTTGTGTATCACACAGATTTTTGTCCCGTTTGGGATTCGAACCTACGACATTCGGCGCAGTAGCAGTGGTGAGGCGAACACTTAAAGCACTACGCCATCCGTGCATTGCCGTGACGTAAGCTTCAATTCTGTATATTATCCTATTTGTTCTCCTACGCCTGATATACGTATGAAGCCACCAGTGTGTGAACTGCAATTGGGAATTTCTCGACTGAACATCTACCTATTCCTGATAGACGTATCAGGCCACCAGTGTGTGTACGTGTGTGTGTGTGTGTGCAACTGGGAATTACTTGACTGAACATTTAATAATACTTTGCCTAATCTGTAAATCGAATGCGAGACCTCGAACACATCAGTTATATTCGCCATCGCTGCGCAAGCAATGCGGTCATAATCACATACATATGTACATCGATTCTCGCCTGTTTCCCAGAGGGGTAGGCAGAGACTACGGAATTCCATTTGCTACGATCCTGACACACTTCTCTGGCTTCATTCACTTTCATAACCTTCCTCATAAACGCTCGCCGGTTTAAGGTGCTCTTAACCTGGCCTTTATCCTGGTCATAATCACGTTACATACATATTGCTTAGTTGATTCGTCCCAGGACATAGTTTACGCTCATTTGTGCTCAATTGATCGCGAGGTTATTCCTGGGTTGGGTGAACAATTATAAGAAACTTCCTCTTAGGAAATTCTCAGTAGTAGTTCTGGGTCTGGCCATGTACATGATAAAAAGCAATACGAATGCTTCTATATCGTGGCAAATAAAATGATTTAAAAAAATGTGGTTTTAATAATTATGTATACTTCAATATTTTATAAATATAGAGGTGTGTGCTAATATATGTAGGTATGTTTCGATATACTCGTATAACCCTTAATAATATGTTCTTCAAATGTTGTATTTCTGTCTTATGTAATGTTTGTAAAATGAAAGTGATTTCAATATTTAATATTTTTTCTTATACGATATTTCTTGGTGCGTATTTATTTAAAAAAATATACAGTACGCTTACTTAATCCAACGCCAAAACCGACTACCATAAAACTCTAAAATATGACCACATCTTGCTGTTACACCCTGTATGTCCGTACAATGACCATACCATTAATGAAAGCCGGTTTTAACAATGAAACCCATAATATAAGACCCAGTAAAGAAATTCCCTGACACACTTTTCAATCGTTAATAATTAATGCTACAGTCCGTAGTGCCGTAATGCTAATTTCTTTTCAACAGTGAGTCTTACTTAATTATTCTTTCCATAGTTTTACACTTCACTAATTAGAATTATTATCTTGATATATTTTGCCGGATTTAGTGAACCTGCTGTTATCGTGGAAGTGTCATTATTTTACAGAAAATATGGCGTAAGAGTACTAACATACTAAGTACGTGCTGAGTAAGAGATTCGTAGGCTCATATTATACGCAGACAAGAAATAAAATGCATGACAAAAATAATTTGGTCAGCAAACATTAGATCCGAGTTCTAAGACAATTGAAATCACCCCGAGTATCGAAACTCGGTGCCTTTTATGGTCAACATTGTTAGACCTGGATGCACCCCTTCGGCCGCTATGGCAACTAGTTTCGCAACCAGTTGTGAAAAGGGACTTCAGAGTTTGACTGCACAGATGGCGTAAAAGTTTAAGTGATGGCCTCGTAGCTGCACCGTGTGTTATGGGTTCGAATCCCACACGGGTCAAAAATTTGTGTGATCCACAAATGGTTTTTTTTTTTTATTGAACTAATCTGGCAACAAGTATACGGCCCACCTGATGGTAAGTGGTCACCGTAATCTATAGACGCCTGCAATACCAGAGGCATCACTTGCGCATTGCCAACCCTTTAGGAAAGGGAGTGGGATGGAGAAGGAGCGGGAAGGGGAAAAGAGGGCGATTGGGCCTCCGGCACTCTCACTCACCGAACGAAACAATAGGAATATTGCTATTTCACGTCGATATTCTGTGAGAGGGTAGTCCTTCCCCGGTCGAGCCGGCCCATTCATACTGAAATCAGCGAGGCTCTACTACTCAAAAATGGTTGTTCCAATTCTGGGTGTTCTCTGTGTCCGTTGTTTGAATATTTGTAAAATTACCCGAGTCACAGAAATTTTTCCTAGTTATAATTTTTATTTATTTATTTATAAGGTATATTAACAGAGTAAACACATACATTTACATAATCACTAAGACAAGGTCGTGTACTTACGCCAATTACAAATATGCACAACATTTACTTAAAGACAACATACTAATTAAATATAATTAAGTCTAATAAACATTTTACATAATAACTAACACAAAATTATTAACAAAACATAATAAGAAAATATTAAAAAAATAAGAATTAAGAAAATAAAAATAACATGTTAAATAAAATTTATAACTAAATAAAATTTAATTTAATTCAGCTTCACATTTTTATTTCTGGCATTAGTTATTTTATGCTTAAAACGCTTGGGATGTCATGGAAAATGTCAAGATCAAGAAATCTCCAACAGTTATTGTAAGTTATTGTTTGACTAGCTATGGGAGCTTGTGCCCCCAAATTAGTTCGATGTCTTGGCACTTTAAAGAATGGAAATTTCTTTTCCTTGCATCTGGTCTTTGAACACATAGATTAATGCACTCAAGGAGCCCATCACTCTGCGATAAACGTCTTACTATCTTCTGTAGGAACAATAAGTCGAACATCTTTTTTTTTTATAATAATATTCTATCACATACACACAACACCATCTAGCCCAAACTAAGCAAAGCTTGTACTATGGGTACTAGACAATGGATAAACATACATATTTGCTTTTTTTTTTTGTAAATACATACATTTTATACATAGGAACACCCAGACCAAGACAAACATCCATGTTCATGCACACAAATGTTTGACTCGTGCGGGAATCGAACCTGCGACCTCAGGCGTGGCAGTCGGTTACACTAACCACTACGCCATTGAGGCCATCTTCTTTCTTAGAGAATATTTAATTTAAAATAAGCTAGTCGTACTTGTAAGAGCACTTAATGCTAAGTCCTGGAGTAATAAATGCCAGATGTCTGGTCAGGGCCCTTTGTATGGATTCTATGCGTTGTGTGTGAACTATATACTGAGGATTCCAAATGACACTACCAAACTCTAACACACTCCGCATCAAGGTATTATATAGCATTAATTTGGAGGTAATACGCTTAAAATCCAAGCATTTTAGCAGCTCTGCCAACAATGATATCGTATTGTGCTGTAAAGTTCAATTTACAGTCAAGGATAACGCCTAAATCCCGCACCTGATGGTTTAGGTTTTAAAAAGAAGAAAGAAAAGAATGGAAATTGATGTGTTACAGTGGTGGGGGTGTACCCTTGTATTACAAGTGAGCATATGCTACAATAACCAGTAACCATCAGGCAGGCTACGGCCTAGTAAAGGTTTACGATCTTAGCGGTAGCTATAATTTTATTTTCTTAGGTATATCTAGTCGATCTGTCTAGCCTTTTACAAGATGCGAGAGCACTCTATGTTCAAGGCTACTGTCGGTATTCAGCGTCTCAAGATAAATAGGAGTGATAAAATAAAGTGATTGCGTTTCTCACCTTGACAACGATTATCCTGGATCATTCATTGCCTTTTATCTCTGGGTACTGCTAAGAGTTCATTGATCTAATGCAAAGATGGAACGAAATGAATAGATTTCCAATTTCAATATTATACTCATTAAAACAAAATGTCTTTTCCCTGTGTAACTTTGAGGAACGTTCATTATAATTTTGTTTAGACTTAAATCTCTTTCTGAAAAAATGTTGCTCTTAAACTTATTAAGTAACCGTTGCTACTGAGGTAAACCTTTTAAAAGATTCCCTTTAATTTTTTTTATTTTCTTTAAAGTAATCTCTATTTTAGCCTACCATCACAAAGACATGAATCATAGATGTGCTCAACTACGTTAAAATATGATAACCTTTCTAGAAAAAAGGGCCCTTTGTTGTCATCTAACACACAAGGACGACATATTACCTGAATTATAAATATAGTATCACTAGATTATGCCCGCGACTTGCTCGTGTAAATGAATGGTATCTCTATGTCCTACTCTGTACCCTATGTGTATACAAAATTTCATGATAATCGGTCGAGTAGTTAAGGCATGAAAGCAAACAAAAAAAGTCACATTCGCATTTATAATATCAGTTAGGAGTAAGATTAACTTAACACTGACAAGAAATTATGTAACTCTAATATAGTCCTCGTAGCATCCTGAGACGCAATCATAAAAAAAAAGAAAATAAACACAAAATTAAATAATCTCAACGTCTGCAAACAAACATATTTTACTTGCATCGCTTAATCATCACAGCCAACAGATGTCGCTTCTAAACAAGCTTTTAAAAAGAAAAAGCGAGCGCCAATATATCCTTGTTCAACTTTTAATGTAATGCCATTATTCTTCAAGACTCGTCTAAATGGAAGCGGCCAGAGTCGTTTACTTAACAATCCACGGTTGTGAAATATGTTACAAGTTTGGATTGAGCCGTTTTATGTTATATTAATAAACAATTGGAGTATTTGGTTAAGTAGCAAGAAAATTTGGTATGGGTACGAAAATAACATTGATGGGTAACAGTTTCATTTATTGGTAGATGTCCTCTTGTATGCGACTGCTGTGCATAAGGTCTTGGGTTCGAATCCCGAGTCGACCCAACAAAAAGTTATTAGATTTTTCTGACTAGAAATTCTCAGTAGCAACCTCTGCTGCTCTGGTGAGACCAGAGGGTCAGGCAGTTAGCGGTGTTACACACCTCCATAAATTCGTTAGTCCTGCGACTGATCTCTCTCCGGTCGTGTAAAATTGCCGTCCCATCGGATTAAAAGATTTAGATAACAAAGAGTGCGGTTGTATTTGTGCACACATTTGTGCAGTAAAATATTTTCTGATAGATGGACAGTCTCCGTTAAGATTGGCCGCCGTGACCGAAATTGAGTCTGGAGGACCTAATTGTCTTGCTGCAACTCTTCACAAATACTGATCCTCTATATATCTGAAAAATAATCGGTTCTTTTTTTCTCTTACTGATAACATGGGTGACATAGTGGTTTATGTGGTCACCTCGCCACTGGTTCGATCCCCATACGGAATATAAGTTTATATGATACACACATAGCTGTTTCCACACTGGATGTGCCGGTTACTCGAATGTTTTTAAAATACCCTGCGACAAAGGAACAATTCCTAGTGCGGGAAATGTGGCAATGGCGAGGGCACCACTTCGATTGGGACGCTATCAGTGCAGTCTATCTCTGTCTAACGTATGGATGGTGTACTGGGAACGATGATCAAGGAAAGATCTCGTTAAATATGGTATGTGTAGACCCACACCTATACAGGGTGTTCCAGAAGTCGACGTAAAGCCGGAATCAGGTAACATGTATAATAGCTATCAGAAAAATATAAAAAAAATTAAGTCAGGAATTTTACAAATTATAGGTGTTTAAAAAAAATCTAAAAGTCTCCAAGGTCTTTTCACTCCTGTTTCTACAGATATTTGCTTTTTAAATTATATATTTTTTGTTATGTAATCTCGAATAACGCTTCTTTAAGCTCTCGGTTTTTATCGATTACTCGAGATAACATAAGAAAAAAAAAAATTCAAAAAGTAAATATTTGTAGTACCTAACAGGAGTGAAAAGACCGTCACAGGGAGCAGATTTTTTGTTTTTTTAATCTCTCCATGACTATGGCTGCTGAAACGCAACCGAAACGTCGGGGAAAGTGTAAAATTAAATCTAAATAGCATTAAATAGAAGTAAACAGTAACTAGTGAAAGTGTTTAACAGTAGTTTAAAATTTCAAAGTTATAAAATAATAGTGTTTTATAAAAATAAAAATAAAACAACGCGATAAAATCAAAAGTATAAAGTTTGTTTAATTTCAATGTATAACATTCGCGTAAACATAACACAATTATTATAGCTATTATAACTGCCTGTTACCTGATTACGGCTTGACGTCGACTTCCGGGACATTCTGTATAATTATGTATATATGGGCGCAAATCGCCATTTATCGGCAATAATTCACAATAATTGTCAAATATTGATCTTTAAGTTTTAGCTTTTCGTTTAAATGATTATATTATTTTAAAAATGCCTGAAATATATTAGATTGATATTCAAATAGTTATTTGTAAACATAAATTCGCTATGTATCAAGTTTTAATATTTAATAGACGCATTGTTGACTGTTTGAATGTTTTGAAGATTATTGAGATTTAATTTATTGTTCAAATTCTCAAGTTTATGTGTAATCGTTAAAAATAGAATCTGTATAATTATCCCATTTTAAGTATTGAATTTAATTATTTTTAACAATAAGTTAATTTATTGAACGATTCATTTATGTTACAGCGCCATCTGTTAAGAATGTTTGTAACTATATTATTTGTTTATATTAAATAAATGTAATTCATGTAAAATAAATAATTTGGAGCTATGTAAAATTCATTAAAATAATTATTTCGAATATTAAGCTATATTTTAAGACTTATTTTGTAGTAAATTCGTTAGTCTGTCATAAAGGAATTTGTAGTTGTTATAACCGTTTGAAGGCGTTGTAAGGCAGGTATAAAAAGCAGGAACAAACTGTTATAGGCTGATTTCTGTAAAATCGATGGTGCGAAAAAAAACTAAGTGTTGTTGACCGTGTATTTTCATTATAGTGGACTCCGAATATCCGACATCCTGGCGTGTCACCGACATATACATACTACTACATTTTGCCCGCGGCTTCGCTCGCGTACATGTAGGTTATGTCAATTTCCTATACCTTGGGAATAGCAATTTTTCTGGATGAAAGATCCCTATGTCCTTTTCTGTACCCCTGTCAACGGGTATGGAAAATTTCATGATAACCGATCAAGTATTCAAGGCGTGAAAGTGTGACAAACAAACTCACATTCACATTTGTAATATTAGGTAGGATGTATGTATATATAAATTAATATTAATGGACGAAAAAGAAACAAAAAGGAAACCTATAAATGATAGTTTTACATAGTGTTAAGTTGTTTGGTTAATGCTAATGCAGAATGGCTTGGTGAAGGTGTTAAACACTCGTATATCGGCAGCTATGTAAAGGTCCTACATAAGAGTCAGATCTATTTAGTCATCTAATGAATACCATAATGCTATATTTATTTATACTGGCGGTCACCTAGTGGTCAAAATTCGATCAAAATTCCTAATCTTGCTACTTTTTTTCCTGTTTTCTTTATTAGTACATACAAATAAGGTATAGGTTAGGTTAGGTAGATGATCGATGGCGTAGTGGTTAGTGTAACCGACTGCTACCCTGAGGTCGCGGGTTCGATTCCCGCACAAGTCAAACATTTGTGTGCATGAACATGGATGTTTGACTTGATCTGGGTGTTTATATGTATAATATGTATGTATTTACAAAAAAAAATGTATATATGTATGTTTATCCATTGTCTAGTACCCATAGTACAAGCTCTGCTTAATTTGGGCTAGATGGTGTTGTGTGTATGTGGTAGAATATTTATTTATTTATTTATAGGTAACCATAGTTACAAAGTATTATACGACGTCAGACGAACAATGCCGAAATACTATGAATTCGCGATTCGACTGCGTGTGTCAAATGTATGGTTGTGTGCGTGTACTGTTTTTTCATTAATTTAATGTATTTCTAATACATATTTTATAAAAATATTAGGATTCGCTCCTCCTTCTCCATATAAACTTTAACTGTGCCAATTTTTCATTCTCTTCCGCAATTTTCGTAAAAAGGGGTACAAAGTTTTTGCTTCACGTGTTAATATATAGATTAGAAGTATGCACCACAAAATACCATTCGCCAAACACTTCAACATTAAAACAAGACTAAGCATGTGCGTTGTTTGTTAATCATTTCAAATGTTGCCATTACTTGAATTATGTGCTTTATCATTCAGATGTTAAAGTCTAAGTTCTACTAAAAGACGATGTGTATAATACGACATTACATCTGACAAATTTTCATTAATCACTTCTAAGAGTGCCGTGTAGAGATAAAACACGTGTAGTAAAGCAAAGTACCTGTTTTGAAACAATATTGCAAATTATGCTAGACTTTAAATACAGGCAGTTTACAGCCCAATTACCAAGGCCTGTAGAAGCAAAGACTTACTTTCGACTGCACGGATTGCCTTATCGCCTTGCCGCTGCCACCACTTCGAGTGTTGTAGATTCGATCAGCACACGCGACAAAAAATTGTATGAGCTACGAATGACAATTCTGAGTCTGGGTATTTGTGGCCGTCGTGTTGTCTACGTGTTGATCGTTTGTAAAGTACCTGCAATACAGGAATTAATGCTACACGGGAAATTTCTTATTAAATCTCTCGTGTGTCGTATGAACACCAGGTGTTCATAACCACCAAGGCCTTCCTTTCCCTTTTTTAATTAGACGCTCAACGGGTTAAAAGAAAAATAAGGACAGTAATTGCTTTTCTAATATTACTAGAAAAAAATTGTCAAGATCTATAAGCGATGCAATATTCTATTCTGGAAAACCAAGCCTGTTCAATATCGAACAACAAAACGACACAAAGCTATACCCTGTAACGCGCACCCTATCCCTCTCACTTCCGCACATGCAACGACAATGCCAGGAAGCCCCAGTTAATCAATTCATTCTTGCAATAAATAAGACAGACGCAATGTAACACACGAAGAAAAAAATTAATTCAACCCGCACAACCTGACATATCTGCGTCAAAAATTACTCACTGCTAATAAAGCACGTCGTAATTTTTCTCAGGACAACAGGAGGGTAGAAAAAAATATAAATTGCCTCCTTGCTCTTGACAGAACAGTCGTTATGGGGAAGTTTTATGTCCGACACTTTATCAGGGGATGAACGGTACGCTACTAACGTTTCAAGAAAGTAAGGTGTCATCGGTGATTGTGTGGGGTAAGCAGAATTGAAGGGTACATACTAAGTAGCGTATAAGAATTACTTGCCTTACCCTGTTTTGTTCATTACATTTTTTTGTCCATTTTTGTACTATTATGGTAGCAGGTGATTTTTGTGGCCAGGTCAGAACCTCTACTCTTGAGAAAGAACCTAAATAAATTTTTACCAAAATATCTGTAAAAATTAGAGTTTGACCAAGATCTGTAATGGTTACAAGTTGTTCGGCGAAGAGTACTAAGCAAATCAGCGTGCTTTAAGAATGTGTTGAGAGAGACTGAGGCAAGAATGATATGCCAGGTTCTTAACATATGGAAATATGTAGTCTCTACCTATCTCAATGAGAAGAACGCGTAATTTCATATACGTATTAAGGTAGAATTAGATGAAACGTAGCTTAAATTTTCAGATGAAAAACAGGCTATCGAACTATCCAAATCGCATTAAATTTCAATCAGTCGAATTAAAGTGATGTTGATATTACAAACTGAGACAGAGCTGAAAAGCTAATAAAATAATTGGCAAGAGAGGAACCCGCCACGCACCCTCGGATTATCCCCGAGTCCTACCAATTAAATTTACTACGGTGTGCCAACTTGAGTGGTGGGTGGGTCCCCGGAACTGGAACTGCGTTCAGATTGTCCACTACTGCAATAAAAAAAGATAACAGTACCAGTGGAAGTCAACGGGATAGGCTTTTGCCTAGCAGTGAGACATATAAAAAGCTGATTAAAAAAACAGTACCAAAAATATCAAGCAAATGCTGTAAAAAACATTATTCCTGATTCAAATTTCTCTACTATATTTGATGGTCAATATTAACCTAATTATTTATCAAAATGTTTCCTAAGTACACTCCCCCGTCACAGTTTTATAAAAGTATATAGACACGGCATAACAGGCAGAAATCTTTAATCCCCTCGACCGTTGTCAACCTGTCATATTATCGCAAGTCAAAGAAATAATAGAGCTGTCTTAATAAAATATGAGATCGCCACTCATAGTAGCTCTTTGAACGGACTTATAAGGTATTTTTGCACAAAATTTATAAGAGAACTCAAATAAACATTGGATACGTTTTCTTCTAAAATTAGAACACAGGTGCTTTAGTGGGTATAATGTACCTATCTGACTTTGGAAGTTTCTTTTTATTGGCGATTACTGGAACCGCGGCAGCGAGGGGCGCTTAGATCGAAAAATTCTTGAGGGTAGCGACCTTTCTGCAATGATTAAACGGATGGATGAAATATTAGTTGGAGAAGGAGAAGCCAACGTTGGCAAAATATTTGGTCATAATACAAATAAACCCACTCGCTCAGGCAAGTAGAACGCTTGTAACATAATGACTGCGAGGGAGAAGGAGAGCTAAGAGAGGTCCTGTGACAAAGATTATTGATCTGATAATGATAGCGCAGCACCTCCTTAAGAACCTGAAAGTCTGTTTAAAATGTACCCTTGGTAAAAAAACCTGTATCGTGACAGACTTTACAAACATTTAAACAACGGACTCAAAGAACATTGAGACTCAATACTCAATGTAGTGGCAACGATTACATTAAATACTCCGCTATCCGTGTAGTCCTAATATGAATGAGCCAGCCAGTTCAGAGAAGTTCCCTATAAATGCTTGCAAAAGAAGAAAGAGTTAGGAGAGGGATTGGAATTGCTCTGACCAAGATTATTGATATCTCGTAGACACAGTTCAGTACCTCTTTAAGGAGCCTGAAGAGTCTACTCATTGAAGAAACTTGCCACAAAGATTTTGGCTGTGAGCTTCTTTAAGAAAGTACTTTTCTAGCTAATGATCTGCTTCAGTTTCAATTAGATCTGAGTTTTAACATTTAACTTGAGGTTTAGTCTCTTATCTCTTGATAATTTAGTGCCTTGTGCTGGCAGCTCGACGATTTCTATTATGAAGAGTTGGCAACTCGCTTGTAGCTCCTCTGTGTCTTTGACGTAGCGAGCATTTGTGGGCTTTAGTTATACAGAAAAATCTTCTTGACTAAAGTCAACAGCACTCCATATGACGCTTCCTTCAACCTATACAATACATGATTCATAAATGATAGGCTACATATACAAATAAAAGAATCCCCTTACAAAAGCAGAGAAAATGTTGTAAAATAGAAAACCAGTAAATGATTATTCGACCAACTAGATATTGCCTCGCTGAGCAACCGATTTGTAGTGCGTGCTAAAATGTATGGAAGACGATATTCGGTTGAAACACTAAATAGCGACGATTTTACACATAAACAGAGACAAACATCTGTAGTAGCATGGATGGCTTAGTGGTTTAAGTCTGTGAGATCCACAAATGGTTGTTCTGAGTCTACGTAAATTTGTGTCCATTATTTGAATGTTCTTAAAGACCCCCGCGACACAGGATTTATACCTAAAGCCGGATTTGTCTTTTTTAAAACATTAAATAAAATGTTTTAAATTCACTTTATAGTGTGTGTATATCGCTGTTTACCAGGCATATCTATAGACATGATGCAGCTACTAAGAATTGCAACAAAATTACTCATATTAGATCGATGAGATGATGCCATCTCAATTGTATATATAGATACACATACTTTCTACTCTCTCTACTCACAACTATGTATTTTTTTGTCACACACACTTGTAGGTTTCTAAACGTAAGCGCGATCTAAGATGATGTCTACAAAAACTAGAAAACATCGGTAGTCGTTTTTAAATAGCCTCTGTCCTATCTTAAAGTTTACGCTTGAGAAAATTGGTGGGTCCAATTTTATCAAAATCAGTTCAGTGTTTTAATCGCGATAACTTAAGAAATAAGTCTCTGTTTTACTATTTTCACTAAAACCTAACAAACGAAACTCGGTTTTGTGCCTTTAACCTGTTATCCAGAAAAAATACTGTATCCAAGAAATAGAAATTTATTGACAAAATCTACATTCATGTGAGCGTAGCAACGGGCAAAATCTAGTACGTAATAAGTTCAATCATACTCTACTTTTACATTTTATTTTATGTTTAGCAATTTATGTCGCTGGCTGTACTTTCTCAGTCACGTTGACCCAGTCTAAGCGAAGCTCCTGGATTCAGTATAAAAATTGTAGTACGCCTTACTTTTCTAAAATAGTTTAATTTGTTTTAAAACATAGAATTTTAAACTAAGAATTTTAAAACTTCTTTTCCTTACAAAGTTAGCCTCACAGTTCAGTAGCGGTAGCCAATAAAGAAATATTCAAATGAGATGCTCTTGCTCTGGGCAAGAACCAATACGGGAATATTTATTGCTATTCTTACAATAATGTTTTTCTTATAATTTTCCAGCTTCTATCATCTATATATAGGATTACTTGCAGATTTACTTTGCTTGCATTTTGTTTTTGACGGCATGGTTGGTGTATCAAGCTTACTGCTGGCATCGCACCGAGTGTTGTTGGTTCGAAACTTACACGGGACATCATTAGTTATGTAATCCATAAATAATTATTCTAAGTCGAAGTATACTTTCTGTTCGTGACTTATATGTATGTTAGTAAAACCATCGATACAGTCCTTTTTATTATCCTTTAAGGTGCAAACTAGTATCCTATTATATCCTTCAGTCAAGCTAAAGTGCTTGACTTTTGAATAGTTACAAATCGATAATGTAATGATTGCGATACTTTACTTCGGTCTATCGATCACAGTCCAACCCATAGGGTACCAGCCTCTTTTAAATTCTTTTCAATTGTATCATCATAGCAACCAACTGACGTCCATGTCAAACCTAAGCGTCCTCTATAGATTCCGATATAACCAGCGATTATCGCTTCGTTCTGCTGTTATTTTGACACTTTCCAGACAGAGTTGTTTACGCTTTAGACAGCGCTATCTCCTCCATTAAACTTCGTCTACCTACTTCGACGACATCGAACAAGTAACTACACCTAACTAGCTAAGCAAAGTTAATTCCAAGTCTAGATAACTTAGGAAGGAAGCATTTCAGAACATTACTGTCCAATAAAGGTCAAGGAGAAAATGTTTACTGTGTTCTGAACCAAATTCAACATGGTAGCTTTGTGAATATACCGCTATTGAAATCAATGTATATGGCTAATAATTTGATGGAGACCTAGGAGGGTTTGATATTTTATATAAATAAATTTGGTAGCTTGTGAAGATGATTGTTACTTAATTACATGTTTTTAACCGTTGTACGGATTAAGGTGAAACTTAGTACACAGATGATCATATTCGGGATAAACATAGAACTGAATACTTTGGAATTAAAACCGACTTTATACAGTTTATTTTAAGTACATAACCACTAAATATTATTGGACTATTCAAACTATTTATACTTTTCCCGACGATTCGTATGCTTATAGTGAAACTAAGATGGTGGTCATCTCATTGTTATTAATATGTATCTTAGATTTAACAACTGCTTACTTTTTAAATCTTATTGAAATAAACTACTGTAACAACTACACACAGCAGTTCATATAAGAAAAAGCATATAACATTAAATTGTACTCGTATTGTTATAAACATTTGGCGATTGAATAGAGTGGCCATGAGTTTCTTGCCTGCTTGTCTCATGAAATATCTACTCCTCGAACAGGCTCTTTTTTATACAAAATTTTTGTTTTCTTCTATTTATTTTTATTATATTTTTTTATTAATATAATAGTTAATTGACGTGTACAAGAATTGTTTGCACATTTTTATGGAAATAAAGATTTTTGACTTAGATTTTGAAAATTATAAATGCGGATGTGAGTTTGTTTGTTACGCGTTCACGCCTTAACTACTCGACCGATCATCATGAAATTTCACATACACGCTGGCAGGGGAACAGAAAAGGACATAGAGTATATTGCATCTAGAAATAAGTGCTTATACTAATCTAATCTACCCTATATTCACGTGAGCAAAACCGAGCCCAAAAACTAGACCACAGAAGCTGTTTTTAATGATATACTTTTCGCAAAAATGGATCAGTCCGTTGGCTTTCTCCTACATTTTCAGTTTATATATTTAATCTTTATAAAATTTACAAACGATCTTGAACTGCGGAAATGAATTCATCCCAATTTTCGACCTTCCGGCTTTCGACCAATTAATGAATCAAACAAGTCAATTCAAAAATGAAAATGGTTGACAAATTCAATCTCCTGTTGCAAAACGGCTGTACAATAGAAAATTACGTGAACCCTTTCATAAAGTATTTGATTTACATTCCTGCAAAAACATATAGCTTCTGTAAATTTCCTTGTTGGTGAAGATGCTTATGACTAACGGTACTGAGGTATCAGGTTCTATTACCAGGATGACAAAAATATTATTACACTAGATTTTTCCCGCGGCTTAGCTCACATAAATGTACATAGTTTAGGTAAGGTTACTAACAGTTTTTCTGGATGTAAGGTACCCTATATTCTTTTCTGTATCCCTGACAATAGATTATGCAAAATTTAATGATTATCGGTCAAGTAGTTTAGGCTTGAAAGCGTAACAAACAAACAAACTCACATTCGCATTTATAATATTAAGTTAGGATTTTGTTGGAGATTCCTTAGTAGCAGCACAAGGTTTGGTCATGAACCCGATGATAAGCTATAGGGAAAAATACACATGCTTGTTTATTCTTAATGGGATAGGCAGATGTGTTCATATTACATTTACAATTCACCAACTATTATTTCAAGTGTCACGTAATAGTGAGAAAAATGGCTGCCGTCTATCGAGCACATTTTACAAAGAATCGTACGACGTCAGACGAACAATGCCGAAATACTACGAACGCGATTCGACTGCTTGTGTCAGATGCATGATTGAGTGCGTGTAGTGTTTTTCAATAATTTAATGTATTTCTAATACATATTTTATTAAAATATTAGAATTTTCCACTCCTTCTCCATATAAACTTTAACTGTGCCGAATTTCATACTCCTCCGTCCGCTCAATTTTTGTAAAAAGGGGTACAAAGTTTTTGCTTCACGTATTAATATATAGATAAAATCATTTCGAAACAGGTAGTAGGGGTAATTGTCAAATGACAGTAATAGAGGCATGATACAAAATACAACTTTTTCTTCCCGAATAAATTAAAGCTTCCCGTGACCAGAGGGCTGGCCTTTATTTCGCGGAAAGGATAAGCATTGCCATTCAACGTGGCAATGCTGCCAGTCTTCTGGGCACACTACTAGTCGACTGTGATGCGGAGGAATTCTATGACGCCTATTAGAGGGTCTTAGTTTTCTTTTTTATTTCTCTGTTTTATAATATTTTAGGTATAAGTTAGTTTTAAAGAATTGTTTATATTATGTATATAATTAATAATTTGTATTGTTATTAGTTAATAACATCTGAATAAAGATTTACCACTTTTTCTTATACTATTATATTCTGACACTGCGCTACTATTAAGAATTTCCTAAATTAAGATCCCATAATACTTCGCTCGGTTCGGGATTCAAACGTGAAACCAAATTTTTGGTCGCATCGAACTTATACCATGTGGCCAAAAACATTGCCAGACTCAGCTCTAAATATTTCCTAACATAAAATCCCAATAAAGCTTAACCGACTTTCGAACCAGCGGCCTCACGATCTTAAGCTAATGGGCTCCTGAGTCTAACGAGGCATGCTCTTAATACCACATACCGAATTAATCAATGATGACTTAATTCACAATTTAGCACGACTCAATTAGTTGTCAATTCGACCATATTCTACGGTCAATGGCCCTTTATGTGGTCAGTCATTAAACAGCTTAGTTAAACTCTAATATCGCTTGTAGTTTATAGTAATAAGATCCTTACTAATATTACAAATGCGAATGTAAGTTTGTTTGTTACGCTTTCATGCCTTAACTACTCGACCAATCATCATGAAATTTCGCATACATGTTGTCAGGGGTACAGAGAAGGACATAGGCTACCTTACATCTAGAAAACGTTCTGTTCCCGAGGGCTATAAATTTATTGATGTAAGCTAGATTAATACCAGCGAAACCGCGGCCATAATTCATTCATTTAATAAGATAAATAACGAGATGGGTGTAAAATCCCAGGTTTCAACCTCTTCGTCTTCTCTCTTCGTCGCTTCTTCATGTGACCTATTTTTCTTCATCAGCTTTTTGTAATGTCCTATTGCTGGGCAAAAGCCTTTCTTTACCTTGGACTTCTAAATCACTCTGTTGGTGGATATCCCCTGACCTTATAACCTTGTGACCACTATATCTCGGGGGTCTTTTAACCCACAGGCTCCATATTCAAACTCGACTGAGGTATGACGCCAAGGTATCTGCTCACCAAGTTACAAGTCAATCGATCTTGTGGTTCCGGAGCTATGCCTGTCACTAACAGACAGACACACAGACCCACATAGAGTTTTCATTAACCTCTTCGAAAAAGACTCAAAGGTTAATAAGCAGGCGGATGCTCAGTGGAAGATCATAAGACTACCATGCAAAGGTCTCGAGTTCGATCCCAAGGTACGCAACTCTTATTTTTTAGCGTATTGAATAGTTGATTACCTCTTGTTTTAACGGTTGGGGAAACAATCCCTGCATATCTGACACATCACCATAATGTTCTCGGAGATATGTGAAGTCTGCCAAACTGCTCTGGGCTAGCGTGGTGGACTATGGTCTAACACTTCTTTCACTGGGAAGACGACCGTGCCCAGCAGTAACAAATATTTATGTTATTTCTTTATTGAAAAAGTGTTTGTGGTTTTTACTCTTTTATAGTATATATTTTAGAAAAAGCAATGTACCGTGCCAACGATGCCGAAATTAAATATTTTCTTACTTTTTTTTACTTTGAAGTCCTGCTTCATGGATTGATTTTTCGTCTGTTATAATTTATACACAATCACATGCTAACCGTGGTTCGCGCGGACGAATTCTCATGTAAATACTAGTGTAATATATTATAATACATATTGCAAAGCCTTGTATGAAATATAATAATAATAACGTAGCTACGCTAACACAGTGCTGCTTAGCAAAAGTTCACGTAGGTCACGAAGTAACACTTATGAACATCAAACAAACAAAGGCAGAATTCAAACACCTGTAAGAACTTCATCAATGGAGATTTTTTATATATACAAGTTAAATGCAATGTTTATTTGCACCGGTAAAACAATAACTGGTAAAATTTTAATGTAACACACCTTTGCCTTGGGAAATAAACATGAAATGATATATACCATAACCTTTTCTATTTTCCTTTTTGTTTTAAAGATAACTCCCGCACTATAAATGATTCCTGTTTCATGGGGATCTTTACAAACATACAAACAACGACAACAAAATTATTACTTTTATATAAAATTCTATTTCATGTTTTCATTTAGTTTAAGTTTAATTTTAATGTTGCCTATATATGTAATATGAATGCTGTGTACACTTTTAATAGGCAAACATATATACCCACAGTTATATCCAGTGGTTACTGCGCCGCTCTCGTAAGCCGTAGCGTGATGTTATATAGCTTATGTCCTTCCCAGGGCTTCAGGCTATCTCCATTCCCAATTTCATCTAAATCGGTTCAGCGGATTGAGCGTGAAAAGGTAACAGACAGACAGACAGAGTTACTTTCACATTTATAATATTTAGTAAGGATAAATAAACAAAACACACCCAGACTTCCGAGTGTAGTATTTTGTTTATTTATTAGTGAACATAATTCATAATTCATTTATTCATTTGCGAATATGGGTATACATATGCAGATGTGATAGCTAATACATTTATAGGTTTTCCACATTCCATCATTAGACATGCAAGATCGAGTACTTATTGTCGATTAATTAATTATCTATTACATTTAATTCAACATAATATAGATGCACAGAAAGTAGTACATTTATTTAGAATGTCAGTTAATTATGATTCAATTATGATATACCAATAATATATTATGTGAGTAATGAAATGCTAAGATAAAATATTAATAATTATAACTTATTAAATGTCAAAGAATATTGTAAGTAATGTCAAGGAATAATAATAAAATAAATTTAAAAAAAGTGAATATTCAATAATAACAACATGTCACAAAAGAAATATACAATATTAAATTTATACTACCAGCCAAATTTCGTCTAGACGTTAGGTATCAGTAATAGAACCCATTTTTCAAAAAGAAAGTATAATATTAATAAAATATAATTAAAACATTTTTTAAAACAAACATTAATTTAGCGTGGTCACCGAGTCAACGTAAACACATGATTCTTTAACAATGCATTGAATGAAAGCGGGGTGGCGCGCGGGGTGCGAGAAGGGCACAGCTGCAACACAAATGTCACAAATCGTAAATTTCGTTTAGTCGCGTGCGCACTTGTGACGCAATCGCTTACTTCCGTGTTTACTTTTCCCGCGCACGCCGCCGCCCTATCTTTTGACAATGTATTCAAACCGCGAGTACTACGAAATGGTGCGTTGTTACATTTTGAGTGGAGAAAGTTTAAATGGTGCTCAAAGACTTTACGAAGAACAAAGTGTTCCTCACCTCCGTAATCAAGGACACGTAAATCCAACAGTGCCAAATCGTGAAACGATTTTAGCTGCTAATCAACGGCTGTTAGACTACGGCCAATTTACTACACCTTCGCATGCCCAAGGACGCGGCAGGCAGAGACTGCCTGTAGAAGTCGAAGACGAAATCTTCGATTTCTATGAACGCAAACCTCGTGCAAGTACACGAGACGCAGCCCGGCGCTTCGGCGTGAGTCAGTATGCGGTTTGGAAACTACTGAACACTACCGGCATGCACCCTTATCACTTTCGGAAGGTCCAAGCATTAAATGATGAGGATGCTATGCCTCGTCGAAGATTTTGTGAGTGGCTAATTGCACATCCAAATGCTGACATTTTATGGACGGATGAGGCACTCTTTACTAGAGCCGGGCTATACAATCAGCATAACGAACATTGGTGGTCGTTTCGTAATCCGCACATGATAAGGGAGACCTATCACCAAGTACGATTCAGTGCAAACGTATGGGCTGGCATTATAGGCAATAAAATATTGGGTCCATATTTTATTGAGGGACGTCTCACCGGAGGCACATACTTGGACATGTTGCGACATGTCATAGAAGATTTTATGGACGATGTGCCTATAGTTAATTATCGTGAGTTTTACTACCAACACGACGGTGCACCACCACATTATGCCACCTCTGTTCGTGAATACCTTAACACGGAATACGGCAGTCGCTGGATCGGTCGTGGGGGTCCTGTTCCATGGCCGCCGCGTTCCCCGGACCTTACGCCGTGTGACTTTTTTTTATGGGGTGAAATAAAAAGACGTGTGTATGTGGAGGAGGCTGAAAGTCTCGAGGCTTTAAAAGAACAGATAAACCGTGCATTTGACGAAGTGAAAAATAACACTACAGTGCTAAATAAGCTAAAAAACAATGTGCAAAAGCGAGCAAGACTGTGCCTAGAGAGAAACGGATTGCATTTTGAAAATTTATTGAAGTACAGCTGAAGATGTGGTAAGTGGATTTTAGTTGTACGCCTCAACCAAAAACCTAAGCTGATTACATTTATTTTAAAACGCATAAATCCAACTATTCTACTTTATACTTTTGTTTTACGTATTTACGATTTTTATGTTGTGCCTAATGAATAATTCAATAAATACTTATTAGCCCTTACGTCGAATAGTATCTTGTGCAATCTCCAGCTAATGAAATAATAAAGAGTAGGTTTGAAATTGATTATGTTATCACTGATATACCGCCGGCCGCGCCGGCGACGACGGGGCGCGGGGCGCGCGGGGTGTCTTGCCGCCTAACGCGTAGTGCATGTACCGCGCGTGGTGTCCATAATCATAGAAGTTTTTAAGACAACTTTGTAGTGGCTGAATTCATTAATTTTGTACTACTTAGCATAAAAATAAAAAATATGTGTCTCATTATTTTACTCAAAGATTATTATATTAAAGTTTAGACGGTGACTAAAAAATCAGGTTGTATATCTCCCATTAAATATAATCTACATAAATAGTGCTTTAAGGATTCCTTTCTAATTATTTCCAAAATTCTTATCCTCCAGGAACTCTTGAAGTAGCTAAAAGCAGTTTTTGAAGATATCAAAGAGTTATTCCGACAACTCTTTGATGTTCACACAAATTTTTGTATCATGTGGGCTTCGAACCCACAACACTTATTGCAATAACAGGGGCGAGATGACCATTAAAACCACTACACCATTCGTGCAGTTAAATATACATTACTAAGCAGTGAAAATACACCTTACCGTATCAAATCGCAAATAAACTCGATATGAACCAACGTTTCAATCGAATAATTTGATTTATTAATCATTCGGCTCACCTCTATTCGATAGTGGAACCCTTCGAGGCCATTATTGTCAATGGATTCTTGAGCTCAATAGACTGTATACCTATTGTGGTTAGCCATGATTGCCGTGGTTCGGTATAGAATTGTGTGGGTTCGAGCCCGACCGGGGGAAGATATGCGGTGGTTGAATTAGGACGTGTATAGAATACAGAGTACAGGTTAAGACGTTATCATCACAGTAGCTTATTTCTCTGTGGAAAGCAGAAATCTATCATGATCGCACATTGCTTTGTTTTTAAGTTATAGGAAGCAAGCCTATGGCCGTTTGAAAACCGGTTTCTTTTTTTATTCATGCTAAGTAACAGGCTCAGACAGAAATTTGAAAATCGAACTCGTAAAGACATACAATCGTTGCAAAAATACTTTAAAATTTTCTAAGAGAAACACTAATTTTCGTTCGGAAATTCTAAAATTAAAAGCAGTAGTTCAGAGTTAATCGGTTTATTAGCTTTTGAATGTATTAATTACAAACAAAAATACTCTTTATAATATTAGTGTAGACTGACAAAATATGTGCTGCTAAGAATTTTGTAATAGAAAAACTCTTTGATCTACGCGGTAATCGTAAACTGCCTCCTCGGCGCAGCGGTAGTGAATACGACTGCTGTGCGTGAGGGCTCGGATTCAAATTCTGGGTTGAGCGAACAAAAACTTATTAGGTTTTCTGTTAAAAAAACAATACCAGCCCGTAGCTAACAATTTAGTGATGTTAGACATCCTTGTGCCTCGGAATGCACGTAACGCCGTTGGTCCTGCGCCTTATATCTCTCCGGTAGTTTCGGATTGCCGTCCCATCGGATCATGAGAGTTAGAGAACAGAAAGTGCACTTGTGTTAGCGCACATACTGATGCTCTAACTATCTCCTCCGCAGATATGCAATGCAGACCTTATAAAATTGGCCATCGTGACCTAAATTCGGTCTGCAGGACACTATTATGTATTTTTATTATAATCGTAAACACCGTTAGCGTAAAATAAGTTTCGAGATTATTATTAACTGTTGTTAATCAATATAATGCAAGACACTCTGAGAATTCTATTTCAGAATTTGGTCACTAAATACGTCTCTTTCTCTCTCACCGTGAAATACACAGTGCAAACTAAAATACCCTCTAGTTCCATCGAACCAATGAGTCGGAAATCTTTATAGAAATTTCACACTTCGCCAAATATATAGTTCCAGTTTCTCTTAACATCCAAATAGTGCTGCTTCCAAATAATTGTTAGAGGTGTTAAATACTTGGTATATTTATTAATATATAGAAATATTAGATTGTATAGTATGCATAGATGGTGCAGTATTTGCCCTGCCAATATTCCCCGTCCGTTGTGCGTTTGAATCCGACTTAGGACAAAAAATTGAGTGACATACATGCTTGTTGTTCCTTTCTTTTCCCAGTTTACCAACACGATGGCCTAATGGCGTTTGGCGGACTCCATTTATTTTATTTAGGTATTTTCATGTATTTTCCGAAAGATTATGACCGGCCTCGATGGCGTAGTGGCTAGTATAACCGATTGCGACGCCTGAGGTTGCGAGTTCGATTCCCGCCAAGTCAAATATTTGTGTGCATGAACATGGA
The DNA here is from genome assembly GCA_963675205.1 of Catocala nupta. Lineage (NCBI taxonomy): Eukaryota > Metazoa > Arthropoda > Insecta > Lepidoptera > Erebidae > Catocala > Catocala nupta. The sequence continues at coordinate 20,901,598 of OY776102.1, read as the reverse complement.
TGTTTGTCTTGGTCTGGGTGTTTCCATGTATAATATGCACGTATTTACAAAAAAAAAAATATATATGTATGTTTATCCATTGTCTAGTACCCATAGTACAAGCTCTGCTTAGTTTGGGCTAGATGGTGTTGTGTGTATGTGGTAGAATATTATAACTCTCAGATATTTATATTTTATTACGATGGTTTCCTTTATTTAACTCGGTGTCAGCGTTCGTAAATGCGACTGCTGTGCATGTGCTTTCGGGTTCAATGACTGGGTCGGGCAAAGTATTATCGTCGGGTTTTTCTATCGAGATATTCTCAATAGCAGCGCAGAACAGGGAAATGTGCGCGGTAGGCGACATTAGGCGCGGCTCTTATTACGAAATATGGGCGTAATACACTGCTGTGCCTATAAGGCAGTTCAAAATTTTATAATAAACTTGCTGACCCACACAACTTCGTCTACATACTGTAATACTTTTATACAGGGCGTCCGGTAATAAATGGATAACCTGGAAATGTCTTATAGTGGAACTGATGACCGTTCAGAAAAAAATGTGATAAAAAATCTATCCTAACTACTACCTGAGAAATGTGTTTTTTTTTAATTACCATGTATAACTTTCTTGTATACTACGACCATAAATGAATGAAATCCATCGGTTTTTGTTGTTTTATTATTAAACACTAATTATGCTAATGGATAGACAGTCAAAAGTATGCTATGCATATTTTTTTAAGGTTTTTTTTTCATTTTTTCTGAACGACCTTTAGTTCTACTATAAGACATTTCAAGGTTATCCATTAATTACCGGACAACCTATATAAAAGTATATAGTGAAGAATTTTAATGAATTGTAAAGAAACAGTCGTTATTACTCTGTCCGTTGAACTTAATTAATATTTTGATTGTCAAGCTAAGCAAAATATTTAAGTTTGTTATATAAAAAGGCATCGTGAACCGACAATGCTTTAGTATTCAGATAGATTAATATATAGCTCAGTGGGGAGACCAATATACTGCAATGCCTCTGCATTGCAGTATATTGGTCAGACCCTCTGGTCTCGGGTTCGAATCCGCGTGGCGCACCTTTGACTTTCGGAAGTTATATGACTTTACGAAATTATGTGCATATTGATTGACAATTATCGCCTCGGAGAACACGTTAAGCCGGCGGTCCCGGCTGCCATGAACATCTATGGCAGTCGTTATTGGGAAGTCAGTGCCCTATAATATCCTGACACTGGTCTAGCCTTAGGGTATCGTTAGCCTTCGGGTTGCGGAGGTCAGGTGGCAGCCGCTCCGTGTAAAAACTGATATCCAGTCAAATCCGGTTATACCAGAAAAGCCGACCCCAAGTGACTTGGTAATAATAAAGGCTAGGGAGAAGAAGAAGAGCTGAAGGGAATACTTTAGCTTATATTACATAATTAATAGCTGACCCGCGCATCTTCATCTGGTTCACATAAGAGAATTTGCCCCGTTTCTGCAACATTTTTTATTTATGCTCTGCTCCTATTGGTTGTAGCGTGATCCCTCGATGTTTTTTTATGGTATAGTAGGCAAACAAGCAGACGGATCGCCTGATGGTAAGCGATTACCACCGCCTATGGACATCTGCAATATCTCCCCTGGACAGGAAGGGGGGTTGGGCCTCCGGGACCCTCACTCACTCGACGAAACACAACGCAAGCGCTATTTCACGCCGGTTTTCTGTGAGGCCGTGGTATCACTCCGGTCCAATAATACCAGTTAACCCTTGGCCAAGTTTTGCTGTGCCTCGGATATTTTCTGTTTCCATAAGAACTTCGAAATAAAAAAATATATTAAAACAATCTTATAAACTTAGAAATGCAACGTAACTCTTTATACTTATATTATAAAGCAGAAGAGTTTGTTTGTTTATTTGTTTGTTTGGTTGAACGCGCTAATCTCAATAACTACTGGTTCGAATTGAAAAAATTTAAGTGTTGGATAGCCCGTTTGTCGAGGAAGGCTATATAGGCTATATATAACATCACGCTACAACCAATAGCAGCAAAGCATAAATGAAAAATGTTGCAAATACGAGAAAAATTCTCTTATGTGAAGCAGACGAAGCTGCGCGGGTCAGCTGGTATATAATAACATACCACAGAAAATAGTGACGCAATAAAAAAGTCGGTCCGGAAACTACGTGGACTGTTCACTTCTTATCTCAAACTTTACACACTAATGGAAACCTCGGTTACTTCGGGATCAATGGTTTGGAAATCTTTAAAGACATTTCACAGACTCCTGACCGCTCGGTTCACTTGGTATGTTCTCAAACAACAGGTGTGCCCGTTCAAGCGTTCGCTCAGCCAGTGAGGATGGACTTTAAGAAAATAGAGATGAATTAATTTTCTTACAATTTGTCTGTGAATATTCTTGTGGAGGGCAGTTGACTTTATTTATGAAATGAAGGGTTTAAAGAGCAGCGATTGCATTGTTGGACTTTAAGGCTAAAGTTTCAAGTTCGAACCGAGTATGTTCTTCTGGCTTTTTGAATTTATGTGCGTATAAATTGAAATATATTGCATAAAAACATTAAAAATAAAGGTTTTAACAATCTTTTTGTCATCGCGCTGAGCTAGCAATATCAACATCCAAAAGAAACTATAGTTCAGACTGATCCTAAGGTAGCTCCAAACATTTTGAGATTATGTGCACATTACGTAGTTAATTAGTGAAGTGAAACGTGTAGAGACCTGCAAAGACCTGTGAAGTCTTCCAATCCACACTACGAAATACGGCCTATACCTTCACACATTGAGAAGAGGTGAGGTTCGAGCCCAGCAGTGGGATAGTTCATATACAGGGCTGATGTTCTTTACAATTACATACTTAAATGAAACGTAATTAAACTTTGATATACTGCTCAAGCAGCAGTAATAAAATCGTCAACTTATACTAAGAATACTTTGTTTACTAAACACCTGATTTTAACCCAAGACCTCATAAACCGCAACCGTATACACTACTTAACCAATGAGGTACACCATGTTATATCTTCTTCTCCCTAGCCCTAATTATTCCCAAGTCACTTGGGTCGGCTTTTCTGGTCTAACCGGATTTGACTGAATATCAGTTTTTACACATAGCGGCTGCCACCTGACCTCCGAAACCTGAAGGCTAACGATACCCTAAGGCTCGACCAGTGTCAGAATATTGTAGGGCACTGACTTTCCCAATAACGACTGTCATAGATGTTCATGGCAGCCGGGACCGACGGCTTAACGTGCTCTCCGAGGCACGGAGCAGGCGATAATTGTCAATCAATACGCACATAATTTTAAAAAGTCAAATAACTTCCGAAAGTCAGAGGTGCGCGACGTGGGTTTGAATCCGAGACCTTCTGCATTGCAGTCTGTTGGTCTCCCCACTGAGTCATCGCTGATAGGTACACCATTTTATATGCCTACATAAAATACTAGGCTTTGTATTAAGTATTATATTATTCTTGATGAAAATAATATTATTATTACAAAGGTTCAAGAGTTTTCTTTATAAACATTTGTCGTATAGTTTATTCCTTAGCAACCGCTTTACAATACAATCAAAGCAATCTATATATTTTGTTTACTGATACGTTGAAGTATCTAAGAACTAAATTATATAAAGGATATTGTATACTTTAGATCTTGTAACAAAAGAAAGAAACCTAGGTAAACACATGCCAATAGGGCCACCTATGTTTAGTTATCTATATTATTTTACAAACAAGAGCAAATGGTAATCAAAGAATTCTTTTTGTGAAAAGATTTTTCGTTTTATGTGACTAAGTTGGCAAATAACCATACGGCCCTCCTGATGGTAAGTGATCACCGTAGCCCATGGACGCCTGCAACACCAGAGGTATCACTTGCGCATTGCCGATCCTTTAGGAAAGGAAGATGAGAAAAAGGAAGTGGCAAGGAGAAGGAGCGGGAAGGGGGAAAGAGGGTGATTGGGCCTCTGGCACTCTCAGTCTCCGTAAGAAACACAACAGTAGGAATACTGCTATTTCACGTCAATATTCTGAAAGAGGGAAGTCCTTCCCCGATTCTGGATGGGGCGGCTCCCCCATTCATGCTATTTGACTAGTTTCTGAAAACCATCTCACATAATTTGGTGGTGTCTATGAACGTTACAAATAATGTTCATTTTAAATATTTCATTAAAAATAAAAACGTTATAAGATAAATGATAAAATCGTCAAATCGCTTGCTCCAGCTATATTTTTTAAAGATTAATGACAATTTGGGCTTAAAATAACTACTCTCTTTTTAACCACTCCAACTAAGCTAGAACGCTTATGTTAGGGGTGGGTTCACGTCAGTAGTGCAATGGGTAGGATTCGAACCCGCAACCACTCAATTACAAATCCAATGCCTTATTAGGACTTAGGACTGCCGCGGCTTGGAGAGCAAACAATGACAGAAGTCGTTTACAAACGTATGACGTCATAATAAATTTAGTCAATCAAAAACGTTTACGATAACGAATTGTCATCTTAAATTGAATTAAGTTTATTCTAGGATTTTCAAGATGCAAATTTCTTTTAAAAGCCGTAATCAACGCGGATGGAAATAAATCTGTCATTATTTTAATACCGTTTGCAGAAATAATTTCTTTTGATTACTATTTGTTCTTACGTACTGTACGTCATAAACAAACATATGCAACTATCCTATATCAAAGGTATGATCAGTACGAGCTGTATAAATAATTCATTTTACACATTGATATTTCGTTCAAGCCCAGCACGACAACAAAATGTCTGATACAAATATTTCCAAATTATCCTTTTTTTTTAAGAAAGACTACTCTTGTTTTGGAAATCATTCCAGTCTCGCAGGGGACTTTACAAACATTCAAACAACAGTCACAAAGAACTAGACTTGGAACAACCATTTCTAGATCACGAAATTTTTTGTCCCGTATGGGATTCGAACCTACAACACTCAGCGCAGTGACAGTGGTGAAGCGACCACTTAAACAATACGCCATCCGCAGTCTTAATGCTGGTATTTCTCCTTAAGCATCTAAACCGCATACTACAAATCCTGTCTATTCTCCGACAACAGCTTTAGTGCCGAATAGACGGAACATTTAGTTCCAGAACCGGAGTACTAATCCAAGTCTGTGTTCGGACTGCACTTAAAGCTCTTTGTCATCAACGGCTCTTACACGGTCGATACATGTCATTGTGTGCTATACGTATATGAATCATCAAGGGATATGTATGTGTGTGTAAATTGTGGAATTGTAGTGCATTGGAAATAGTATTCATGTTATGTTGCTCACTATCGTTTCGCGTAGGTATGAAATGAAATGAAATGAAAGTTTATTTATTACCAAAGAAAACAACATGTTTTGTTCGTATCCAGTGGCACTAGGCAAGCCTGTCCTGTAGGTGCCCCGCCCCTACTACGTTTACCAAAACGCTTACAAAGTATGCTCGGTCGACATCATGAATCTTAAATTAAAGTAAATAAATAGCTGAATCTTAAGATAGGTATTTACTTGATGATATTTGTGTTATAAATGTATACATATTTATATATAAATAAAATATTTATAAACTTATAAAATATATTTATATTACAACTTCAATTTCTTCTTTTTTTTAATTTATAATTAAACCATAATGACCATATGATCAATATAAGGTGCACTAAAAGGTTTTCGGTTCGATCATAATTATGACAGTGTAAGGAGCCAGTCTGTGATTTGTATCTTTGCCTCACTTATGGAACATTCTTTAATATCACATAAGCCAGCTACCCTATTATATAAAAACTGTTCTATAAATGGACTGAAACGTCCTGCATAAGATGTTATGTATAAAAAAGATGTAGCTAGAACTCATTTGCTTTTACTTATTATAACGGGTCTTACTTGCGATTAAGTATTTAAAAGGTAATAAATACCTATTGATTATCCGACGTTTCGACCGACTTGCATCGATCGTGGTCACGGGTTGACTGATGTAAGCTCAGCGGCGCTTTCGTGAAGTGCGGGTTTCGGCAACCCTCACTTGGTCAATATAATTTATATTCGCACTGTCGGTATATCGACATACAGAACTAACGACGTCTACACACTGGTGATCTAAGACACTAAGACCCGTTATCTAGCATTATATTAAGTATGTGTACAAATTGCGATAGTCTAAAAACTTTCATTAGCTTTTACAATGTAAAAAGTTGATATTTGCTATAAGATACTGAGCCTTAAGCTTATATCCCAAAGGGGTAGGTTTACGTGTATTACAATCATATTTCGGCATTTTTTACTTTCATGTTATAGAGGACGAGAATATTGACCTCTAACGAGCACAATTCCGAAGTCCAAGCTGGTACTGAAGAATCGACTCTAAGACCTCATGCACTGCGTGAGGACGAAAATATTGACCTCTAACGGGCATAATGCCGGAGTCCAAGCTGGTACTAAAGAATCGACTCCCAGACCTCATTTACTATCACTACGTCACCGAGGCAATCTACATAACTTTATATTATAAAAAGAACTTTAAAACAACTTAGTTTAAAACCGTTTAAAAATAAGAATAAAATATCTACTCCATTGTGTAGAAGTTTGAGTTTTGTAGAACTAAATTATTCATATAAAGAGAATGGTGTCGCTATGATGCTAAAAGAAAAGAATATTAATATAAACTAGTAACAACACACAGCCTTAATATGCGTAGTGGTTAGTGTAACCGACTGCCACGCTTGAGGTCGCGGGTTCGATTGCCGGACAAGTCAAACATTTGTATGCATGGACATGGATGTTTTGTCTTGGTCTGGGTGTTTCTATGTGTAATATGTATGTATTTACAAAAAAAAGTATATGTATATGTTTAGTTAATCCATTGTGTAGTACCCATAGTACAAGCTCTGCTTAGTTTGGGCTCGATGGTGTTATGTGTATGTGATAGAATATTATTATAATATAATGAATGTGGCAATTTATAAAGATGTGTTTGACTTAATCACTATTGAATGAATTAAGATGAAACTTGGCACAAAGATAAACTAAATCATGTATTAATTCTTTGGATTCAGTTGGATAGAGCCGCGGGAAACTAGTAATTCATGCTGCCTCAATTTATGCCGTAGTTTGTCAGTTGCGTTTATTTTATCAACTGTAAGCTACGAACTACGTATTAAATAGATAATTATCGCTTGCTTTAACGGTGAAGGAAAACATTGTGAGGAAACCTGGATGACCGAGAGTTCTCCATAATGTTCTTTTTGACATGTGAAGACTGACCTAAAGAAACACACACACAGCGTACACTGGGCCAGCGAGGTGAACTATGGCCTAACCCTTCTCACACTGAGAAGGGGCCCGTGCCCAGCAGTGGGACAGTTTAAAACAGAGTTGATATTATTATAAACTACGGTGGTTTAGGTCCTTGCCTCTGTCAGTGAGCCTAGGGTTATGGCTTCAGTCCCCGCATAACTTAAAATTATGTATGATCTGTTAGTATATACTTCTATATATATATATATATATATCATCACTGCTGTTTACTGAGAATTGCTTGATAGAAAACTCGTAAGCACTTTTTCCGAACCAAGAATCGAAACGAAAGATTTTTTTTTTAATTTTGAGTTTGTGTGCTGTTTGAAGTATTAAAGTCCCCACGACAGAAGCCCTGTATGTTATTAAGAAGATAGTTCGTTTCATGTTTGCTGATCCTCATATACAAAACGTTAATCAATCATACTTCACCACATTTTTAGTGGTACAAAACTTTAATTTTAAATATTCACAAGCCTAAACAAATTAGCTTAATCTGAGTTTTGTAATTAATAATATAACAAAGGGCTCTCTAATTAGTCAGGTTTCAGTCAGAATGATTTATTTTAATTAGTAACCTGATATCCATTTGCGGGTGAAATATTTTAAGGAGAACTTAAAATGATATTAAAGGATGAGCTGTTGCTTTGAAAATAACAAATTGGAAATCTTTTGTACTGTAACTGCATAGTATATTAAGTTAATAAATAGTTTTAGGCGTAACCATGCGCAAGGTAAACAAAACGTGTAGTGTTAAGAGTACTAAGTATGTGTATTTTCTAGTAAATTTTTGGTATAAAATTTTGGCAAATGCTTTTTGTTTTTTTTTAAAGGGGGGATCGTAAAATAGCATAGGATAGTGTATATTAAGTGTATATACAGTCATAGTGTAATCTGTATGCAACAGCAGCTTTATTTAGATTAGTAAAAAAAGTCCTTCGGTGCTCTTGATAGCCAATACACGTGTCAACCTACATATTTGTGTCACTTATTTATTTATTTAGTAGGTCAACTCACAGCATATATATAAAACACTCACAATAACAGCATACATGCCACTTACGAGCTAACACTTCATTCACATGTAAAATAACAAGAATGTTTAAAAAAATATATAAAAAGTGATTACACGTATAAATTCAATATAAATGTGAACAAAAAGTAATAAAACTTACCACTCCCGTAGCGAACCTGTCACTATAGTGCCAACTCTAACTGTGCTTTATCACTAGGTATAATCCCTGAGTTGCAGAGAGAGTTGCCAATACATACATGAATGATTTTCAACAAGAGATTTGTATGTGTCATTTCGGTGGAATTATTTTATAACATATGTAGATAGCAATCTACATATATTTAGTAACAAATAAAACTTTATCCTTATTTGTAACATGTGCGTGAGTGGACATCAAATATCATCAAAAATTACTTAAATATTTAAGGTTGAATTTTTGTGAGTCCACTGAAAAGAAAAGTGTCAAAATCAAAATCAAAATCAAAATCATTTATTTGTAGATCATAGGTATAATACAGGTGTACTCTTAAATAATTGAAATATATTGATCGCTATGTCTTGCCACCATTGGCATACAAATATAAAACATAAACACATACAGTTCGAATATTGTAGTAGCTGTAGTTTGTATTTTAATATTAAAAGTTACCATTTATCATTTAAATATTCATTTACTGTATAATATGTTTTTGTGCATAATAATTTTAATAGTTGTTTTTTAAAATCAATGATACCTTCTTTGTCCCGAATACATTTTGGTATCTTATTATAGATCTTGGGAGCCATGCCTACAAAATTTTTTGAAAATAGTGCAGTCTTATGTTGCTCTACACATATCTCTTTATTACGTCTTAGAGACTGCAATGTTTGAAACATATATAAGTTTGACTTTACAAATACTGCAGTCTCAAATATGTATAAACATGGAAAAGTAAGGAGGTTAAATTTCTTAAAAAATGGAACACAGCTTTCTGTTGATTTTAGTTTAAACACAGCACGTAAACATTTCTTTTGAGCTTTGAAAACGGTTTGTCTATCAGAAGTGTTACCCCAGTGAATAATGCCAAATCGAAGAATTGATGTAACATAAGCTTTATATGCGGTAAGGACTACTTTTTCATTGACTATTTTTGCTAAGTTATGTAGGGCATACGCGTATTGATTTAATTTCTTGCAAGTAGACTCTATATGATTTTTCCAATTAAGCTGACTATCAAGATGGAGTCCTAGAAATCTTGTACTATTAGTTTCTGAAATTTTTTGGTCTGCATATGTAATATTAAGATTGATAGTTTTTGTTCTTTGGAAGAATGACATAACTTGAGTTTTTTCTAAATTGATTTTTAGATTATTCTCTAGTAGCCAGTTTATTACGCAATGTATATAATTATTTATGTCGGTTTCGTACCTATTTATATTTTCGCATGGAATAATGAGCGTGAGATCATCAGCGAACAAAACAGTTTTACAATTGACGGAATTGGGTAAATCATTGATATAAATGAGGAAGAGTAAGGGCCCAAGAACACTTCCTTGCGGTACTCCCCTTGTAGTATATCGGATGGATGATCTATGGGAAATTTCTATTTTGGATGTAGAACAGATTTTATTAATAATTGTCATTTGTTTTCTATATTGTTTTCTATCAGTGTCCGCCGAAATGATAAAAATGTGCACCGAAATGATAATAACGCCAATTAAATTAAATGAATCTAACACGAGGTATAAAGGCCACCTAAATGAAACCATTTTTATCCCCATATCACTGAAATGATAAACTTTGTTTTTGGTGGGAATCCACAATGACGTTGTGACCAGTCGTGCGCTCCGATGAGCTTGAGGCGGACTGGTCAGTCAGGCAAGGTGGGCGCAACAACGCAATGTTGACGTCTCTTCTACTAAAACTTACTGTCCTCTAAAATGATAACTTTTGCCGGGCAAAAGTTGACTGCTTGTCAAATGTATGAGAAAGTAGATAAACAAACAATAGTAGTTTTTGTTGATAGACTATATTATAATTGAATGATACTCTAATCGATTTAAATCCAAATAATGAATGTATTTGCAGAGGAAGATATTTTATGCGCGGAATTGGGTTCAGGACAGGTCACCGTGATGATGAAATGACACTTTGACATTTCTTTTTTATGTAATAGAGGCCATTACTCAATGATTTTTTTGGACAAGGTATAGGAGTACTTACTTTACTAAGAAAAATATTACAAATTCATAATCTTAGGATTGCCGTGTATTTTGTTTGCTTGGGCAGTTTATCCATATACATACATAGTCTAACGCCTATATGCTATAAGAAGTAGGCCAGGTTCATGTGATAAGAGACAAACCTATTACCGTTTCCCGGACTCAGTTTCAGACTTCGGACTGCTACTGAGAATTCTAAGTAATAAAATAATATCAGCCCTATATTAAACTGTCCTACTGCTGGGCACGGGCCTCTTCTCAATGTGAGAAGGGTTAGGCCATAGTCCACCACTCTGGCCTAGTGCGGGTTGGTAGACTTCACATATCTTCAAGAACATTATGGAGAACTCTCAGACATGCAGGTTTCCTCACGATGTTTTCCTTTATCGTTAAAGCAAGCGATAATTAACTATTTAATACGCATATAACTTCGAAAAGTCAAAGATGCGCGCTTTGGGTTCTAACTCGAGCCCTCTGCGTGGCAGTCCAACGGTATCCCACTAGGCTATCACTGCTGTTTATTGAGAATTGCTTGATAGAAAACCGGTAAGCACTTTGTCCGAACCAAGAATCGAACCACAAGTTTTTTTTAATAGTAATGCAAGAGATTTACCCTCCTACCTATCTCTCGCTTTACTTTCATCCCTTTAATGCCTCCTTCCTAGGATTGCAAGAAGAAATCTGTGATATTACCAATGATCATAGGCTTCAGTTACGGATTACAAGAGACAACTTTTGCTTGCTACATTTGTTCGGAAAAATACAACTTTATCTGGGAATTTACATTTACACTTAACCTGTTGCTTCCTTTCAAGTAATGCAATGGCGTAGAATCTTTGAGAAGAACTAGCAAGAAAATCATTGCTATTACTTTTATCATTAAACATGCAATACCTATAGCTTATTTAAGCAATCCTAGCCATACTAATAAAGTACTATCAAATATTTATGGTAGGTAGGTAATTACTCGCAGTTAATCAGAAAAACATCACTTATAAACATTAATCAACGTTGAGTTAGTTGAGTAATAGTTAAGTAGGTAGGTAGGGTAGGTCAATGATTGATCAAGGGTTTCAAAGCTATTCAGTTAGGAGCTAGCTAAGTTTAGTTATTAGTTAGCGATATTTTTATAATTAAGTACTAATACATAATTTACTACTCAACTTTACTAATCAATAAATAACATAATAACAATAACAAGCATATCATAGAATTAAATTGAGTCATAGAATTTAATTGTATATATGAAAAAAAATTGTAATTACACCTATACATTATGCCCTTCTTTTGTTTTAGGACCACGCAAAGTAATTGATGTAAGGAAATATTATTTACTGTCTATGAACTAGATTTCGAAAATAAATAAATTATTATTATTAATAATAATAGGAGTGAGTATATCTTCATGTATCTGGCACATTGCCAGATTTTATGTTGCTACTGAAAATTACCTAATAATTAAAAAACATCACTACCTGACCTGGGAAACGAACCTATAACATCACGATCACATGCAAACATAAATGCAAAATGGCAGGGAAGAACTAGATAGTTGAAATAAGCATTTAAGTTGCATCGAAATCAATTTAATAATTAAATAATATATAAATTGCTGAATACAGTGTACATTTTTGGTGGGTTTATAATTAACTAGATTTTATCCGCGGCTCCACTCGAATTAATCTAGATTTTATAAATAAATTAGTACCCCTCGGAAACAGTTCCTTTCTTCTGGATAAAAGGTATACCTATTCTGTACTCCTGACAACGTGCATGCGAAATTTCATGATGATTCGTTGAGTAGTTAACTCGTGAAAGAGTAACAAACAAACTCACATGCATATTCATATTATTAATAGTTAGGATTAGTATTATATTACAAAAGAGTTGAAGTAAGAGTATAGTCATGTACAGAAGCTAATATAACAAGACCAAATAACTATCAGATATTTACATGTACTAGCGGTCGTCAAGTGGTCAAAATTCGACCAAAATTATTGATTTAAATTTCAAGTTTGATAGTAATTAAGGTTTTAATGTCTATAACTATACTCTTACAATCACATTTTATTTAGATTTTGTCAAAGCTATACAGGTTAAATTACTTATCTTTTTCAAACAAATGATTATACTCTTTCATTGACGATATTCCTAAGCATGCTACTTTGCTTTTTTCTTTATTACATATAAATACGTAAATATATTATAATATAAATAGTATATATCATTCCAGTCCACCCAAAGGTTGCCTGTAGGATATTGCTGAATTATGTCATTATATATTGATATATTATATAACCATAGTTACGAACAATGTCGAAATACTACGAACGCGATTCGACTGCGTGGGTCAAATGCATAGTTGTGTGCGTGTAGTGGTTTGTCATTAATTTAATGTATATTTGATATAAATATTAGGATTCGCCACTTCTTCTCCATATAAGCATTAACTGTGCCAAATTATATACTCCTCCATCCGCGCAATTTTCGTAAAAAGGGGTACAAAGTTTTTGCTTCACGTATTAATATATAGATGATTTATATCCCTAAAGAGTTAAGCAGAATTATACCGTATCCACATTTCACCAATTCATCAACTATTACGTAATAAGAAATTACACAGCCGCTCCAAAAATATAACCGATAGCATATAATATCATAATTATTCGTCCCATATTAACATTCCGTCCCTACTAGGTCGGGGAATTTTTCAAATAAATCGTCCCACTAAATTTTACTGTCCCATCAGGGCCCAGATCATCGTTCATAAGTTTCGGTCGCTAGATGTCCGGGCGGACGTGACGTCATTAAGGACGACGTGCACACTAACTAAGTTAGGCCAGAGTCACATTGGAGGGTAGCTTTGAATTTTAAATAAGTAGAGTTAGTTTTGGTTTTGATTGGTATTAATAAACTGTATCGTTGGTATAAGTTTGTGACCCGGATTGTGAGGTGTTGGATTTGATTTTCGGGTTGAGAATAATGTAATTTGGTTTATGTAAGGAACTCTTTTCTCTTAGTAACTACCTACTAGATTTTGCCCACGGCTTCGGCCGCATAAATGGAGCTTATTTAAATTTACTGTCCTTCGGGACCAGTACTTTTCTCTGGCTGAAAATATTTTTCTTGAAAGGACATTTCTAAAATAGCATTAACTAGAAATTTCCCAAGGCTTCGCTTACATGAATGTAGGTTATGTCAACTTTCTATCCCTTGGGAATACCGTTTACCGTTACCGTTTCTTAGATGCAAGGTACCCTATGTCCGTTTCTGTACCCCTGACAACGTGTATGCGAAATTTCATGACGAACGGTCGAGTAGTTAAGGCTTAAAAGCGTTATAAACAAACAAATTTTAGTGCCGGAGGCCCAATCACCCTCTTTCTCTCTTACCACTCCTTCTCCTTCCCACTTCCTTTCCTAAAGGGTCGGCAACGCGCAAGTGATGGCTCTGGTGTTGCAGGCGTCTATAGGCTACGGTGACCACTTACCATCAGGTGAGCCGCATGACCGATGGCCACCTTTATAAAAAAAAAACTCACATTTGCATTTATAATATTAGTTAGGATAGCAGACACTACGAATTTTCACATGCTACGATCCTGAAATACAGTTCTTGTTTCATTTGCACTTATAATATTCTTCAAGTACGCCAAACTGTTTTCAGTACTTTTAATCTGGCCTCTCTTCAGATTTATTTTCTGATATGGTCATAAAATGTTAAAATGTAATAATATCAGCGCTGCATATAAACTGTGCCACTGCTTATCACCGGTCTCTTTTCAGTGTATAGTGGTTAGGCTATAGTAGGAGAGAGTGGGAGACCGTTAGACAAAGGACAACATGGGACCAATAGAACAGGATCAATTAGTAGGCGCAAAAAAAATTAAGCAATCCTTATGAACACAGCCTATGATTACATACTCGAAATGTTCTATGATAATGGAATTTACTACAAATATCATCAGATATGCCCGGTTCTAGTTTAATGGCTAATACGACCAGCAATTCGTGAATAGTGCCCGTACTTACGGTGTTGTATCGATGCCTCGATTGCCGGTTTGACCTGGTAATCAAATTATCGTAAATTGATTTAACTACGGCCGATAATTCTAACTTGATAAGATATTGTACGAATTTGAACATGATGTTTAACATAAGGCTATACAAATGACACAAGCTTGGTCTTTTGCTAGGCTTTCATACGTCTTTACAAATATTAAAAATGCTAATGATAGTTTGTTTGTTTGTTACGCTTTCACGCCTTAACTACTCGACCGATCATCATAAAATTTCGTATATCTTATCTTATCTTGTGTGGGGGCCAGTCAGTACAGACCGGCGACACTTCGACCCAGTGGGATCTTTTTGTGTCGACTTCCCCAATAACGAATGCCATAGATGTTCATGGCAGTCGGGACCGACGGATTAACGTGCTCTCCGAGGCACGGAGCAGGCGATAATTGTCATTCAATACGCACATAATTTCGAAAAGTCATATAACTTCCGAAAGTCAGAGGTGCGCGACGTGGGTTCGAACCCGAGACCCTCTGCATTGCAATCTGTTGGTCTCCCCACTGAGCTATCGCTGCTCTTAAATAATTTAAATTTCGTATATAATACTATTAACAAAATTTAAATTAACGCAAGTGCAGCGGCTGACAAAATCTAATAAATTTTTTTTTTATACTCCTTTGTTGGCAAACCGGCATACGGCCCACCTGATGGTAAGTGGTCACCCTAGCCTATGGACGCCTGCAACACGAGAGGCATCACTTGCGCGTTGTCGACCCTTTAGAAAAGGAAGTGGGAAGGAAAAGGAGCGGGAAGGGGGAAAGAGGGTGTTTGGCCCGCTGGCACACTGACTCAGCGAACGAAACACAAAAGTAGGAATACTGCTTTTTCACGTCGATATTCTGTGAGAGGTCCTTCCCCGGTCGAGCAAGTCCATTCATGCTGAAATCAGCGAGATTCTAGTACCCGTAAAAATAAATTTGTCTTCGATTCAATTCGTATATATGACAAATGAATCGATTGTGGATTTTGTGTATTGATTTAGTCCACAATCATTTTTCTGCTATACTAATTACAATACAAAAAAACGATTCCGATTCGATTTTATTCATAGAATATGAATAAAATCGAATCGGAATCGTTTGTCGTGCAACAAGCAGTGGCGGATTACCCTTAAGAAAAATTAGGCAAATACCTAGGGGCGCGGAACATGACGGTACACAACTCCTAGCCTACCTAATTATCTAGCAAAATATACGATCGCCCCAGCCTAGGGCGCTCTCAATAGTTAATTTATCTCTAGTAACGGAAGTCTTAATCGTATGTAAAAGTTGAAGCTTCAAAAACACTATTGTCTTAATAACACATACGCGGTTTTGATGCACAGCAGACACATTTAGTTATGGACAGATGTATGGATACATTCAGTCTAGACATTTTTATCACGTTAGTACAATACCGACCTTGTTTGTCCTCTACGACAGAATTAGCTACGCAGCTGTTTATGAGAATATTGTATAGAGAGTTGTCTTCGAAGAATATATAGCTACGTGCTACGATGTAAATGTGTTCGTAGAACGGCTACGGCGTAGATATTATACGTGATTGAGAAACGAGTGTGAGGAAAGTACTAAAGTTGTTGATATTTTGAATTTATGAATTGGTGGCTAAAATTTTGCTCAGATTATGAGTTCGATTCTTTCAACGAGCACAGTGCTGGAAATCTAGGGAGAAATACAGATCCCTGAAGCTATACGCAGAAGTGTATTTACATTACAACTACATTTTACCACGTATGGTTTTTAAGTTCTTGAGTTACTACTCAGAGCCTCGCTGAGTTAAGTCTGAATGGGCCGGCTTGACCGGGGAAGGACTACCCTCTCATAGAATATCGACATGAAATAACAGTATTCCTACTGTTGTGTTTCGTTCGTTGAGTGAAAGTGCCGGAGGCCCAATGACACTCTTCCCCCTCCCCGCTCCTTCTCCTTCCCACTTGCTATCCTAAAGGGTCGGTAACGCGCAAGTGATGCCTCTGGTGTTGCAGGCGTCCATAAGCTACGGTGACCACTTACCATCAGGTGGACCGTAAGCTTGTTAGCTACATTCGTTGTATTAAAAAAGCCCCTTTAATAGAAACAGAGCCTATTGCCGTCTATAAGACGAAGTTCAAGACTCCCAGCAGCTATTAAGAATTTCTTTCTTGACAGAAAAATCAATTAACTCTTTGGTCGACTCATAAATCTAGACCTCTACACAGTAATCGCATTCCCTACCGTGCTTGACAGTAATACTCCGTAATACTCTGCCTGACCAGTGAATCTGACCCAAGAACTCAAGCACAGCAATACCAAGTTACACCATAAAGATATATTTCACCTTAATTTACCATAGTAATGAATCCGCCCAATTACAAACCATCCAAAGGTTAAGTACTATAAAATAATTAACACCCAACGTCCTTCGAAGTAAAGCTTGTAAAACACCGTTTTGATAGACGATTACTTTGCGCAGTTAATTTTGGAAGTCGTAAAATTATTTTATAGCTTGTTTATGAGTTTTATGGTAAATGGTTACGCAGACTGACTGTGTTTCTGTATTAGAGAGACTGCGTGGAATTGATGAGCAATGCATGTACTGTGATTGTTTTTAAGGCCTGAATCTGATACAGGTAGTACTCCTTTTAAATAATTATTTTTAATAATATCAGTCCTGTATATAAAATGTTCCACTGCTGGGCACGAGCTTCTTCTCAGTGTGAGAAGGGTTAGATAATAGTCAACCATGCTCACCCGGTGTGAGTTGGTAGACTGCACATATTATCGAGAATGTTATGGAGAACTCTCAGACATGCAGATTTCCAAAGTAAAGCGAGCGACAATTATTTATTTATTACGCACGTATTTTTGAAAACTCAAAGACTCGCGTCATGGAATCAATGGCCAGTGCCAGACGCCATTTCTTTACCAAAAACCGGTTTTTGGTGGTTTATATCGAATAAATGTGCGTGACGTGCAATAGCAAGTGCGGGCTCCACACATTATATCTATGTGGCATGCGTTTTACAAGGAATTATTAATGAGTCGTAGGATCTATATACACATACTATATACCACATAAATAATATAATAATAAGATAATATTCTATCACATACACACAACACCATCTAGCCCAAACTAAGCAGAGCTTGTACTATAGGACTTTATATAGATTACTTAAATTATCTTCATAGTCAAACCCAATAACACTGTGCTCGAATCGAGAATTGAAGCCTCCAACACATGCACTGTCTTACACTACAGGCATAGCCGATGTAATAAACCTAGGAATATAAGCGTGAAATTATGAATGTAATAATAATCATGTCCTCCAAACCGAATTTTGATCACGGCGACGCCAATCTTAACGGAGACTGGCCATCTGCGCAAGAGGTATTATAGTGCACAGGTATATGAGCAAACACAAGCGCACTCTCTGTTCTCTAATCCCCATGATCCGATGGGACGGATGATCCGACACGACCGGAGAGATATCAGGCGCAGGACCAACGGCTTTACGGGCTTTCAGAGGCACAGGGGTGTCTAACACCGCCAACTTCCTAACTCCGGGCTCGTATTGAGATTTCTTAACAGAAAAACCCAATAACTTTTTGATGGCTCGACTCGGGATTCGAACCCGAGACCTCATGTACAGCAGTCGCATACACGCAGCGCCACGAAGGCAGTTAAATTATGAATGTATATAGAATTCCAAACACAAAATACCAATATACGGCCTTTAAATATGAAGCCACACAATTTTATACATTGTAAATAGAATCAATTGTGGCTGCTTTAATACAGCTGGTATTTGAAATATTTTAGCATTTAAATCCAATGTTCGCAACGCTGATATTTACAATGCAACACATAATTCCACGCCTACATATCATTGTCGAGATAGGCAGTGGCCATTTTATTTTTTGATTAAAGATTTGAGTGTGTGCATTTAGCCTGGCATATTTTACCTAGTACATTCTAATATTATAAATGCAAATATGAATTTGTTTGTACAAACAAAATTTTGTTGTTGACTACACTACTTTTAGTATACAAAACAGACAAAAAAAGAAAATTTTGTAATTACCTAATCGACGTCTTCAAGAAGTGTTTACATATGTTTATAAAAAAAAGTTATTTGGACTTTGAAATAAGTTTTTTTTTTTATATAAGAGCCTGGCTCTTGTGATATACCAGTGAAATAAAAAGCAATAGTAGCCGAATGAGTATGGCAACAGACTAGCGATCAAGAGGTGAATGGAATCCCACCCATTGAACAGTTGGTTGGAGAAGAATGAATAAAATTTAAATGATCGGAATTGCTAGTAATCTTTGAACAGTACAATTACATATCAGATATCGAAAGCAATGGCTAGCCGTACTATTCTGCTAAAATCTCATTTCGAACTCGTTGCACCTCACCAGTAACTACAATAATCAACTGTTACTGCCATGGTCAATATAAAAAACTCAAATTAAAACAGCAGACTCGGATGCGAGTTTGGTAGTGACATGAACAGAACTGCACAGCTGGTACATGAATAAATGTTCTGCGATTTCAATAATTCGTGGCTTGCCTCCGAAATAGGTCCTATTGCCCTCCATTACGTGGTGGAGCCCAACAATACGGGCTAACGAGATATCGGGTACACGTCTAGCGAATTCAAATTCACTTCGAAACGAAATTCAAATGCGGAATTATGAATTTGTGTGTTGAATGTTTACGTGGTATTCTGAAGTGAGGTGTGAGGTAGGGATGTGCGTTTATCGATTGAACATTCGATTCATTCGATTCTTCGTGGAACCAATAAATCGATCGCGAATACATACAAGTTTTACGCATAGAAATGTTGAAGGTTATTTTATTTAAAGTGATCATTGTTATAATAATATATAATAAAGTCGCTGTGTCCGCTGTGTCCTAACAGCGTCTATGCTTAAAACAACACAAAAGTAACTAAATGAGAACAATAAATTAATATGAAATTATAACATTATATAATATATATCGGCGCAATAACAAGGAATCATCATTTAATAATAGTTTACACTGTTTAATTATAAAACTAGTTAGGTCCTGTATGATTATTAAGATACTGCAACACATAAATTAACCTAAAGTTAACCTAAAATACAAGTACATGTGTTCTGCACGCTATATCGACCTAGTAACAATAGTTCATTGATTAATGATTAATAACTCTGTTTAATTACTTGTTTATGTTAAAACTAGGCCATCAGTAATTAATTACTGTGCGACAATCTTGTAAATCACATAATTCAATACTTAACCTAAAAATTGTTAACACGTGTTCGTTGCACTATAAATACGGCCGCACAAGGCGTTGCGAGTCAGTCTGGCTCGAGACGCCGAACAGTGAACACCTCTGTAAATTAGTCGTTAACCTGTCAGTTGAATAAACGAGGCTTTCAACAAACCTGTGAAGTTTTACTTTGAAGATGAGTGATAACCATAACGATGATATTCGTGACGTCAGCCGTGCTGATGTCACACTTTTTAAAAACATAATGGAGCCCGATTTTCCGACATCAGAAGTGGGATCTGAACTCCATTCTCAGTGGTCTTGGCGATAGCTCGCTCAACAAGCGAACACGCGTCATCGGATTAAAACCGGTGAGTCAAAATCCATTATTTGTCACGATATTTTCAACTAGAATCTACAAGAATAAAATATCTGGAGAGTGGTACCTCTGAGCTAAACCATGTGTTACCCTTGAGCTAACCACGGATCCTTGATGCATCCACAAGTGAACCCTGAGATACCGTAGGGACGCCTTGTGGAACTATGGGTAGACACGTATACACCACAGATTCTAAATTAATAAGGCAGTGCACTTAAGATGTCTTTGTGTACTGTTGTAGCAACAATAATGCTATAAAAATAAGCAACACAAGTTGCTTACAGATACCATACTCAGAAGATATTTCAATTGTTTCAAATAAACTACAAACATAAGATCCGTCGTGAATACTCGATTCTCTCGCCGCAAGAAACCACGAATCAATGAGATGATGGACGCTGTGAAAGCTGATTAATGAAGATTGTTACTTAATCAGAAACCCTTCAAACATCGGTCTACGAATTAAAAATCAGAAAGGAGCCTGAGAAAACAGGATGGTGCAGAGCGCGCACCACTTATCAGAATGGCCGTATCGGCGCAATAACAAGGAATCATCATTTAATAATAGTTTACACTGTTTAATTATAAAACTAGTTAGGTCCTGTATGATTATTAAGATACTGCAACACATAAATTAACCTAAAGTTAACCTAAAATACAAGTACATGTGTTCTGCACGCTATATCGACCTAGTAACAATAGTTCATTGATTAATGATTAATAACTCTGTTTAATTACTTGTTTATGTTAAAACTAAGCCATCAGTAATTAATTACTGTGCGACAATCTTGTAAATCACATAATTCAATACTTAACCTAAAAATTGTTAACACGTGTTCGTTGCACTATAAATACGGCCGCACAAGGCGTTGCGAGTCAGTCTGGCTCGAGACGCCGAACAGTGAACACCTCTGTAAATTAGTCGTTAACCTGTCAGTTGAATAAACGAGGCTTTCAACAAACCTGTGAAGTTTTACTTTGAAGATGAGTGATAACCATAACGATGATATTCGTGACGTCAGCCGTGCTGATGTCACACTTTTTAAAAACATAATGGAGCCCGATTTTCCGACATATATTTTTTAAAGGCAACTCCCGCTCTTGGAATCATTTCTGGAACGGGGGACTTTAAAAACATTTAAACAACGAACACAAAGAAAACCCAGACTCGGAACAATAATTTGTGTATCACACAATTTTTGTCTCTTGTGGGATTCGAACCCACAACAGTCGACGCAGGCCAGTGGTGATGTGAACACTTAAAGTACTACGACATCTGTGCAGTCAAAAGTGATTATCTCTGCTGTTCGACGCATACAATCATCAATAACACGATCTACTACGACTTATGAATCATGTCACCATCATAATATTGTCTTCTGTTTACGCGAATGTTATTCATTGAAATTAAACTACTATATACGGATTTTATCGCGTTGTTTATTTAACACTCTATTACATAATTTTGAAACTGTTACACTACTATACTATACTATTAAACTTTACTAATTTTAAGCTAATTAAATTATTAAAACTATCAAATCTATTTGTTTTTAAGTTTACACTTTCCCCGACGTTTCGGTTGCTTTTCAGCAGCCATGGTCACGGGGAGACTAAGATGGTAGTTGTCTCAATGTTCCAGTGTGGTTATTTCAAAGTACCCGAACATAATTTAGTTATTGGTGTTTCTATTTACGCAGAATGAGCTCAAAGTATCATGAAGTCTAGCTGTGGTTTGTTTCTTCTTGGGTTTGACTATTTGAAGTACTGGATCCCAAGCTGGTGGTACATTCCAACCATCTTCTCTATTGAAATTTGGATGTTTTTTGATCTCAATAGCCTCGCGAAGCATCCTTGGTAGGAATCGGTGTTCTTTAGCGAGAATCTGTGGTTTGTCAAATCTCAGGTAGTGGTTGGTCCCCTGTTGTACATGTTCACACACAGCAGACTTCAACGAGCGTTTGTGTTTAATGTCAGCTATGTGTTCTTTTATGCGGGTGCCTATGCTTCTCTTGGTTTGTCCAATGTATGAGAGTCCGCAGTCACAATCTATTTTATAGACCCCTGCATCTTGTAAAGGTAATTGGCACTTGACGGATGGTAAAAATTGACTTATCTTCGTTGGCGGCTTGAAGTATGTGTTGATTGAAGCTCGCTTCAAGATGTAGCCAATCTTGTCAGTGACACCCCTTACATAAGGTAGTATAGCAGGCTGGCGCTCGACTGTGGCTGGCTTTTCTCGGGATCTGTGACAGCGGCGCGGCTGTTGGAGCTTGTTGTCTTGCAGTACTTGCTTGACATGTTGAAGCTCGGCGTCCAGGTGTTTCTTGTCACAGATCCCGTGGGCTCTCTGAAACAAAGACATTCCCACGGTAGCTAACTGTTTAGGATGGTGGTGAGATTCACCGTTCAAGTACCTATTTGTATGGGTCTTTTTCCTATACACAGTGTGGCTCAAAGTATGATCAGGATTCCTGATGACAAGTACATCTAAGAATGCTAATGAATTATTTGCCTCTAATTCCATAGTAAATTGGATGTTGTTATTAATGGAATTAAGATGTTCTAGGAATACACTAACACTATCTGTTGGTAATATTGTAAAAGTATCATCTACAAACCTCTTATAAATCCTGGGTGTGATGGGGGCAGTCTGTAAAGCTCGAGCCTCGAAGTCCTCCATATATATGTCGGCAACAACAGGCGATACAGGGGAGCCCATTGCCACACCATCTACTTGTATGTAGAATTTATTGTCCCACAACAGATAGCCAGTTGTTAAGCAATGCTTAAGTAGTTCTGCATATTCCTCAGGCATATTGTACTCTATTAGCTTCCTTTTAGTTATTTCAATACAGTCATGTACAGGTATGCATGTAAATAATGACTGTACATCAAAACTAACCATTGTTTCATTGTTAGTGAGACATAGGTGTTTAATCTCACTCACAAAATGGTATGAATCCTTTACATATGCTCTCGAGTTGCCTTTGAGTGGTGAGAGTATCTTCGCTACGTGCTGAGCCAGTCTGTAAGTTGGTGTGTCGATCTGACTCACAATAGGACGTAGGGGAGCGTTTTCTTTGTGTATTTTTGGTAACCCATACAGCTTTGGAGGTTTTACGCAAGCTGGTATTAATTGTTTAACGTCTAGATCTAGTCTTTCGGAGTATTTATGTATGATGTCTTTGGTTTTGTTCAATATTTTGTTTGTAGGGTCTGTTTTAACCTGTTTATATGTTGTTTCATCCGAAAGTAAATTTTCAATTTTATTTTTATAATCTGACGTATCCATTATGACCGTAGCGTTTCCTTTATCTGCACGGAGTACTGTAATATCTGGTCTAGCCCGCAAGTTCTTCAATGCGACGAATTCATCTTTGGGAAGATTCGGTCTGGGCACTTTATTTCGACGCAAGACTGATGAAATGTCCTGACGTATAGCCTCCAAATCTTCCTTTCTTATGTTATTCTTGACTAGGCAGTCCTCGACGTTGCAAATAATGGCCTCATACGGTATCCTAGCTGGTGTTATAGCATAATTTAAACCTCTACTCAATACTTTTTCGGTTGTTTTGTCTAAAGTTTGTTTTGACAGATTAATAACTGCTTGTCTTTGAGATGACGGCGGCGTGTCATTGGTCCGTGCTTGCTAGTTGCTAGATCTAGACGTTAAACAATTAATACCAGCTTGCGTAAAACCTCCAAAGCTGTATGGGTTACCAAAAATACACAAAGAAAACGCTCCCCTACGTCCTATTGTGAGTCAGATCGACACACCAACTTACAGACTGGCTCAGCACGTAGCGAAGATACTCTCACCACTCAGAGGCAACTCGAGAGCATATGTAAAGGATTCATACCATTTTGTGAGTGAGATTAAACACCTATGTCTCACTAACAATGAAACAATGGTTAGTTTTGATGTACAGTCATTATTTACATGCATACCTGTACATGACTGTATTGAAATAACTAAAAGGAAGCTAATAGAGTACAATATGCCTGAGGAATATGCAGAACTACTTAAGCATTGCTTAACAACTGGCTATCTGTTGTGGGACAATAAATTCTACATACAAGTAGATGGTGTGGCAATGGGCTCCCCTGTATCGCCTGTTGTTGCCGACATATATATGGAGGACTTCGAGGCTCGAGCTTTACAGACTGCCCCCATCACACCCAGGATTTATAAGAGGTTTGTAGATGATACTTTTACAATATTACCAACAGATAGTGTTAGTGTATTCCTAGAACATCTTAATTCCATTAATAACAACATCCAATTTACTATGGAATTAGAGGCAAATAATTCATTAGCATTCTTAGATGTACTTGTCATCAGGAATCCTGATCATACTTTGAGCCACACTGTGTATAGGAAAAAGACCCATACAAATAGGTACTTGAACGGTGAATCTCACCACCATCCTAAACAGTTAGCTACCGTGGGAATGTCTTTGTTTCAGAGAGCCCACGGGATCTGTGACAAGAAACACCTGGACGCCGAGCTTCAACATGTCAAGCAAGTACTGCAAGACAACAAGCTCCAACAGCCGCGCCGCTGTCACAGATCCCGAGAAAAGCCAGCCACAGTCGAGCGCCAGCCTGCTATACTACCTTATGTAAGGGGTGTCACTGACAAGATTGGCTACATCTTGAAGCGAGCTTCAATCAACACATACTTCAAGCCGCCAACGAAGATAAGTCAATTTTTACCATCCGTCAAGTGCCAATTACCTTTACAAGATGCAGGGGTCTATAAAATAGATTGTGACTGCGGACTCTCATACATTGGACAAACCAAGAGAAGCATAGGCACCCGCATAAAAGAACACATAGCTGACGTTAAACACAAACGCTCGTTGAAGTCTGCTGTGTGTGAACATGTACAACAGGGGACCAACCACTACCTGAGATTTGACAAACCACAGATTCTCGCTAAAGAACACCGATTCCTACCAAGGATGCTTCGCGAGGCTATTGAGATCAAAAAACATCCAAATTTCAATAGAGAAGATGGTTGGAATGTACCACCAGCTTGGGATCCAGTACTTCAAATAGTCAAACCCAAGAAGAAACAAACCACAGCTAGACTTCATGATACTTTGAGCTCATTCTGCGTAAATAGAAACACCAATAACTAAATCATGTCACCATCAATTTAAATTTCGATTATTCGAATACGAATCGAATTATAATAAGTGACAGCAAACTCCGGATTACACAATTTTCGATATTCGATTTATTTTTTCGTAGCAATGCACATGTAACCTTTAGAGGTTTTCTTTAGAAGTAATGAAGGTTTTAGAGGAACAGGCCAACCCGTAGGGGCGTGATGTCCCTAGGTGAATTTAATTAAAAGATACAAATAAGAGAAGGTATGGCAATTACACTTTTAATGCGTTTAGTTAACATGTACAACTTTAACAATATAAAATAGACAGGGCGTGGGTCACTTAAAGGCTTGCTGCGTGTCCTTGTAGTCAGGAACACTTAACTGAAGATGTGGAGCCGGGCCGCAAGGAGCGCACGTCCAGGACGCGATCGGGCTTATATATGGCTACCGCCGGGCAGGAGGGGAAGGGGGGGCGACAGCCACCACTCCGACTCGCGCGCAGCCGTCAAGGTCGCGCGGTCCGCGTCACACGGTGAGTAGTACTAAACAATTTTTGGCTCTTGCAATGCGTTAATGAGAATTTTAGTAGTTTTTTTATTCGCCAAAATGCAGTCAAATAGAAATTCAATATGCATTTTAATTATATTGCATGATGCCTTAATATTGATATTTATATATAAAGATTCAAACGTATACCATCCCGATTGAAAACAATTATTAGAAGATTACCATAGTTTTTGTCGCACTAGAATACTCGGCACGATTGATGAAGCATATTGATGAATTGACTATTTAAACCATTGCGTACTCCTGCAATCAAGATAATACCATCATCATCATCTTAGCCGAAAGTTGACTCGACTGCTGGATGAAGGCCTCCACCAAGGCTTTCCACACAGACTGGTTGTGGGCCATCGGCATCCAACGGCTTCCCGTGATCCTTACTTGAACATCAGTCCTCCTTGTCTACTGTCTGGGCCTACCCCTGCAGCGTCTTCCGGTACATGGCCACCACTCCAGAACCTTTCTGCTCCAATCCCAAGATAAAATACTAATAAATCTCCATAAAATAGTTTAATTTAACTATTGTAAGTTATAAAGTGACCCTGTGACCTTCCTCTATCAAAAACAATAGCTTACCTATAATAAAATCATATTTTCCTCTCTTTTTTCATTACATAAATCCCGTGGGAGACATAAAAAACTTAAAATGGCCGAACTTGTAACAACTATCGAAGTTATATTAGTTCCAATGTTCAATTTCATATCTGATCTTACCGTGTCTTATTGGGTTTCTTGGTTTAATCGTAGTGATAAATCATGTTTGAACTATTGTTGGGTCATGTCACTTACATGGGATGGGTTGGAATGTAGATTCGAGTACCGGGCTAGACAAGCAAAAAGCTTCCTCTTATTTTTTTTTATACTGTTATTAAAATTTAAAAAAAATAATAATAATAGTTTATTTTCATTAACTTACGAGCTAGTTCACAATAAATTAATTGAGGTACTCCTTTATAGTAACAAAATACTTGTGTCAGGAGCCTCCACTCTTCACGTTACAAAAAAAATAAAACTAGACAGGTAACAAAAAAAAAAGAAAGAAAGGTAAACAAAAGTTAATAATAAACACCATGCGTGTCTGTGTGTGTGTGTGTGTGTGTGTGTGTGTATGTGTGTGTGTGTGTGTGTGTGTCCCTTGTATGAAATGTATTGAACAGTATACAACATATTTATTATAACTAAGTGTTTTGTGAATATTTACTTGTAAGTACCAATTATATTATTACGATACTACATTCATCAGATCTTCTGTACTACTATAATTTAGGGATCTCAACCAAAAAAGTAACGCTATTGTTATAATCTTGCGTTTGACCGCGTACTCACCTGATCTTAAGTGAAGATGCAGTCGACGATGGAGCATGCTTGCCTAGAAGATACCAATTCACTCACGACTTAAAGACACTCAGATTGTACTCATCGGGAAACAGCAATTCTTACCTTGTATATTTTGTTTTATGAATCAGCTCGTGAAGGAGTGACAGCGCAGTGTTGAATGCGACTGCTGTGTATGAGGTGTCAGGTACGATTCCCGAATTGGATAAAGTGTAATTAGTCTTTTTGTGTTTTACTTACATAGAGTTCTCAGTAATAGCACAATGGCTGGCTATTACCAGTAGACGGCATTAGGCTCATCTCGACGTGGGACCTGAAACGTAAACGTGATACAGTTATTGTCTTTTTGGGTAAAAATTACCAGAAAACCAAATAAATAAAATATTGGATGTAATTCTTGGTAGAGTCAAACCGCAAACAAAAATGAAACCGGAGATCGCACCATCCAACTGGTACCATATTGAACCTTAACTTAATGACATGGCTCTCAGTTATACATCTCGATATTTCTGCTAAGTCAGCATTTTGACCATTGAATGGACAGCTAATCCGCCTCGCAGCTAGTCTATTCTCAACACTCACGAACAGAAGAGTCCACTCCTTTCTTTGTGCGTTTACCAATAAATAGTTTGGTTAATTGTCATTTCTTTTTTTAAAACGATTTCGGAGAGGGATCCCTTCAGAACTTAATGATACCCCAAACATATA
The DNA here is from genome assembly GCA_963675205.1 of Catocala nupta. Lineage (NCBI taxonomy): Eukaryota > Metazoa > Arthropoda > Insecta > Lepidoptera > Erebidae > Catocala > Catocala nupta. The sequence continues at coordinate 20,873,664 of OY776102.1, read as the reverse complement.
AAAGAAAACCATAGACAGTAAAATACTCATTATTTTCAAAAAACAGTAATGAAACCGCATCCTTTATCTCACCATAAATCTACCTTTTCCTATAGAAAACGACCAGTATCCGCACATTAAAGTTGTTTACCGTAGTTCTGCCATAAATCTGGTATCGGATCCCGACGTGTCAACATAAAACAAAACCTTATCGACGTAATCTTGAGATTGCCTGGAGGACCCGCAGCCACCAATGTAAGTTGAGCTCTAAACAGATACTAGGAGTCATAACATGAAGTTTCGTAATAGTAAGCGTTCTTGAAGATATGTGAAGTCTGCTAACCTACATTGAGCTAACTTGATGAAATGCCTAAACGTTTTAATTATTTCTTGTTTTGCTTTAAAATAAACACTGTAATTATTCAAAGTATGAAGCTTCTATGCATGCTTTGAAAAACCCATGTTTTTCTTATAAATATTTATTTTTTTGTGTTGAGGCGCTCATAACCAGTTGCACTCACTGATCGGTAAACGAATTAGCGAGGTTGAGCAACGTTGGATGCGGTCAGTCTATAGACGGGTGACCGCTTAGTGGTATTTCATCTGAGCGTCTCCGTGCTTAGGGCACGTAAAAAATCGGTCCCGGTTGTTACCAAATTGACAGCAGTCGTTAAGCTATGTCAGAGGCCTATGGGTGGCTTGAACAACTCTTGACAAGAGGTCGCCCACTAATCACACGAAAAAAAAAGAAAGAAAGAAGAAGATTTTTCGTTTATTTTCTTTTTAGAGAGCTCTAGCATAAATACTAAAATAAATTTTAGAGATAGTAGTCGTATTTACTACCATTGCACAGTGCTTAAAATGGTCTACCGGGAACCATCCAGCCATTGCTCCATTATCGAAGAACAACCAATCGTAACAATGAGTATGATTTGCAATATCTCAATACAATGACTGAACTCCCAAATAAATACCTCAGGTCAAAAGTCATTGCAGAAATACAACATGGATGCAGTCACTTAACCTCGCAATGGAGCATACAAAATCGTCGATCGCTTTTTGGCTACTTACTTACCAAACTTTATCAAACGTATTCAAAACCTTCCCAATTTCCTCTCGTAGCTTAAAAGTTAGGAGGAAATTGGAAAGCCCTTGTTTCAGAATAAGTTTAATGTTGTTTAGGAATGTTCATGTGACGGTTTATTATATGTTAGCAGTTACCCGCCACTTATTACGATGTAGAATTTATCCTGCTCCAAGCTACCTAATCTATATATTAATACGTGAAGCAAAAACTTTGTTCCCCTTTTTACGAAAATTACGTGGACGGAGGAGTATGAAATTTGGCACAGTTAAAGTTTATATGGAGAAGGAGGGGCGAATCCTAATATTTATATAAAATATGCATTATAAATACATTAAATTAATGAAAATCACTACACGCACACAACCATGCATTTGACATACGCAGTCAAATATTCTTCGTAACTATGGTTACATCTTTACATATATAATTCTTCTTTACGTGTGTTGACAGTGAACTCCTCCTAAACGGCTGGACCGATATGAATGAGTTTTTTTGTGTGTGTTCAAGTGGATTCGAGGATGGTTTAGACTTGATTTCTTTTTTTTCTGTTTTTCTTTTTGTCTGTCCAGGACAACCATCTGTCGGGACAGTTAGTATTAATATATAATTAAAAAGATAGGTAAATTAACCTGTATAGATCGAAATCTAGAATAAATGGGATTATAAGGGTATAGTTCTAGACAATAAAACCTTAATAACTGATAACTAAATAAAATTTATGGTTTCGAATTTCGCCCACTAGGCGACCGCTAGTATTGTTATGGATATTCAAGGTATCGTATGAAAATCTGTTTGATAGTTTGCCAGAGAAGAACTCACAAAGTGTTATTCTTTCCATCTGTAACATTATTAATATTTTGAGTCATTCTATTAGTAAAAGAGCTGGCTATATTTGACTCTTGGCACCTTTAGAGATTGGACAATGAACCAGTGATTTCTATGGTGCAGCAAACATCGATAAATATAGATATATTTCTAAGATATAACATAGGCACGCTCATATCCATAAAAGATTAAACGTTTTATACAGACCTTTCACCAACTATGATTTTAAAATATCATATAAGACTGAGGCTATTGGTAAATTTTGAGGCATATTTCTCAAATTGGCAAAGTCAAGGTTTTTGTTTTAATTATTTTTAAATACAATAAACACCAATTCAAAATTATTATTATGAAAGTTTTGGATGTTTGTTGTTTACCAAACTGAACCATTAAATAGATTTGGATAAAACTCGGTACATAGATAGACCAGGTTTTGGGCTAATACATTTTTTATCTCGGTTTACATTCTCTTGGGATTTACACAGGTGAATCCGTAAGCAAAAGCTAGCAATATAAAGCCAATACAACATTAATCCCCTTCAAAAACTTCCACCACCATTTTGCTGAATCCATTCCGGGACCAAATAACACTGGTTGGACTCATTTTACGAGTGTACCTGAACTCGTAAAACTGGTGAAAGGGGTGTAAAGGGTGTAAAAACTGTTTGATAGCGCGACTTGGGTTAAATAATAGGCTATCGATGCCACCGGAGAGGCTGATGCCCTATTAATTGTATTAATGGCAGACCTCGCGTGTCTACTTAAATTATCGTTCTTGATAGTCCGCTATCAAGAGCGATCATTTAAGTAGTCACCGGACTGGGGCCTTTAAGGCAGGTGATTTTGAATTTGTGTATTTATACCAGTGGATCTTTTTCGTGTACAGGAAAAATATGTAAAGGCAAGGACGCTGATTATAGTGCTACTAGATTATGTTGGAACTGGGCTGGTCAAATCAGTTGTATAGAAGATGCATTACAAAAACTGGTAATGAGTGGACTCCAAACAACCTCCAGGCAACGGGAATAATTGGTAACAGGTAAGGCAGACCTTTGATGTAGGAATTTTATTTATTGAATGAATATTGTAATACTAATTTAAAGTGTTGGATCTTTGTATTGAGTTAATTACAAACGAAAATGTTTCTTACACAGATAAGTATATTTTGTTCAATGAGCAAGATAGTACAAATCAAATGATTCATGAAAATTTCACACATTTTTTGTTATTTATTTATTGCCCGAGCCGATCAATATAAATGATCTACATTTTGTGCAAAATACATAGTTCCATTTATACTTAATTCTATGTTAATTATCAGGTTACTTAATTATCACCTTATTTGAATGGAAATGCAATGTGTTATTGTTAATAACAATTCATGGCAGTTATCTTTGGAGCACAAATAAAATGTGACATTTATGAAGAATAATTGTATGAAGAATTTGATGCTCAGCAGCGGCAAAAAAAAAATGCAGCTTGTGATTTAAGGATATATAATAGTGAAGCACTGAAATGTAAACATATAATTTTCAAACCCCACAATAGGTAAATTACCTTTCAAATGTAATGATACAAGATGTATTCATTTATCCCAGTAAATACAAAGCTGACCATGCATCTGCGTGCTAGTGTGGAGGAACAGGGTGTGAAGTCCCTCCAACACAAAGGGAGGATCCTCCGACCAGGCTGGTTGATCGTGCCTGGCGGGCCGCGGCCCGACGGTTGATGTCGGGAGCTTGTATATATACTCAGTCGCTGTGTAAACTTAACTTGTGCGATGCAGAATAGTATGATGTCATGTTAAGTGCGATTGTATCGCCATCTGTTAAATGTAGGCTGAACTTCTTCGTCTGTGCGGAGTCGCCACAGTATTCCCCCCAAGACCGAAGGTCGATCAGGTTGATGAGAAGCTGTCGATGCTGCTGAAGAGCGTTGCCAGTGCCAGTGTAGGATGCCGCTAGTTCCAGTGACTCGGAACTGTATGCCGCTAGTTCCAGTGAGTCGGAACTGTATGCCGCTAGTTCCAGTGAGTCGGAACTGTATGCCGCTAGTTCCAGTGAGTCGGAACTGTATGCCGCTAGTTCCAGTGAGTCGGAACTGTGTTTCGCTAGACCTCAGTGAGTCGGGTCTGAGTGCGATGAGCGGTGCGTGTGCCCCAGTGAGTCGGAGTCGAAGTGCGGTGAGCGGTGCGTGTGCCCCAGTGAGTCGGGGTTGTTGCTTTGCAGTGAGTCCCACAGTGCGTCGGGGTTGATGCTGCGTAGTTGCTGCGTCATGGCTAGCTGCTGCGTTGACGGCGAGTGCATTACCCTGCTTGCGTGGACCGTGTATGCAGTGGGTTGAGCCTTGACGCTGGTGAGGCCGTAGGGAAGACCAGGCTGCGCGTTCGCTGCAGGCGTGTGGTGGTCCCTGTTGAGGCCGAAGAGGCTGGCTGGCTGCGACTTGATTACTGCTCATCTGGAGAAGTGCTGTGTGAGAGAAGTGAATACGATGGCGATGGTTGCTGCTGCTGATCTGCTCCGTGAAGGTTGCTTCCAATCACGTCGGGGTCACCAATGTGGAGGAACAGGGTGTGAAGTCCCTCCAACACAAAGGGAGGATCCTCCGACCAGGCTGGTTGATCGTGCCTGGCGGGCCGCGGCCCGACGGTTGATGTCGGGAGCTTGTATATATACTCAGTCGCTGTGTAAACTTCACTTGTGCGATGCAGAATAGTATGATGTCATGTTAAGTGCGATTGTATCGCCATCTGTTGAATGTAGGCTGAACTTCTTCGTCTGTGCGGAGTCGCCACACTAGCATATAAAGGATAGATACCTACATATTATTTTCGGTGACGTTTGAACATTTGGCCATATATGCTTTGAATAATAACTAAATAAAACCAACAATTACCTTATATTTAAAAATGTATGTACATTTACAAAAGCTTATTAGATATTTTTGTTTTGTGTAAACAAAAACCAATATACATAATAATAAAGATACGGCACGCATTGTGAGGAGGTTCCTATCTCTGGAATCCTAACCACCGGCAGCTTGGACCCTGTTCCCGATGCCGGTGGGGTACCATATATTTAATATTTCAAATTTATTTTTTATATTGAAAATATTTGAATAAAGAGTATAATAATAATAATTATTATTTATTTGTAGCAGCAAGGTGAATACAAACATTATTCAGCCCTGATTCCCAAACTAGCGTGAGCTGTATGTTGGGAGTCAGTTTCTTCCCAAAGACAATTTAAATCAAAATAGTTACAAGCTGTTTAGTAGATACAAATTTCTTTTTCTTTTTCTTTTAGTTAGGTACAATAATAATAATACGTGTTTTAATAATTATTAATAAGTTTATCCCGACCTAAGAACCGATATTAACGCTTTTTTTTTGTCGGTCTCGATGGCGTCGTGGTTAGTGTAACCAGCTGCCACGCCTAAGGTCGCAGGTTCGATTCCCGCACAAGTCAAACATTTGTGTGCATGAACATGGATTTTTGTCTTGGTCTGGGTGTATCTATGTATAATATGGAGGTATTTACAAACATAAAAGTATATAAGTTTGTTTATCTATTGTTTAGTACCCATAGTACAAGCTCTGCTTAGTTTGGGCTAGATGGTGTTGTGTGTATGTGATAGAATAGAATATAGAATATTACTATTAACGCTGCAAAACATTTGGCTTATCAAAAATGCATTACAGTTAATTTTTAAAGAAGAACGAGCATTGGCAAGACGCTGAACAGCTTATTCAGTTGTTGTCATCGCAATAATGCACTTGGAGTGTCAAGTTTAATACACACGGGCGAATAATGTCACCATGATTATCTTGCTACTTTAGCTATCCTATCTCTAATCAGTACTAAATTGGTGCATGTATGTTATGACACGATACACAATTGTGACATTTTGATCGGAAAATAAAAGGGAGACAAGTCATGGTGACAAAATGTGTCAATGCATGTTATCCCTAACTTTATTAATGTATATTAAGGGTTAATGTGAAGAGACATCTAAACGTCGGCAGCACTCAGATAGGATTAATCTTACAACTATTGTTTCACTTGTTTGAAGTTGTTAATGTTCATAAGAATAAGAAGAATGAAGATAAGTGACTATTTTTGGTATGGAGCATGGGCTAAAAATAAATAGCTGTGATGTCATGCGGGTAAAACTGACTGTATGATCTACATATCTTAACGTACTCCATACTTGACGTGTTTTCCAATCAATTTAAAATAAACAGACACTATACATCTCTATATATTTGATAGAGGGCTTACATCGGACGGCCGGTCCGTTGCATGATTTGTCCACGAACTCATATTACATCCTATGAGACGACAAGCAGCTTACTTACGTTTTGCCCTTGCCAACGGAGGAGAAGAAGTTTAAGAGTTAAACTTCAGCTATCACTGAAGCAATGAAAGCTAAGCATAGTGGAATTAAAAACAAATCTCAGTTCAATCCAGCACTACGGGGCCTAGTTGAGATAAATATATATTTTATATTTTCTTTGATTTCCAAAATAATATGGATAGAAACAAATATCTGTAAGTTAGTAGTCATAATAAAATTTTACGATACACACTATTCATAAAGGCTAGGTCTCTAACTAGCTCTCTAGTGTAGTGAATGAATTTCCGGGGAATTCTACACTTCCCGAGAAATCTCGGTCTGATTCGACTTCACTCTGTAGGCATATGGAAAAAGCTGCTCGCTGAATGATACAGCCTTTTATATTGAATCGTAGCCGTTACTTGGCGGAATGTTATGGTTACTTGTCTATTGTAATAAAATTATTGGGAAGAGTGGAATCCGCCACGCACCCTCGGATTGCCCACCCCATCGATTGCTAAAAGGTGGACAATACCAAACCCCTCTGAATAGGGACGGCAACGACGTGTGGGCTTACTCCAACCCGCGCAGCACTACGCCTCGAGCACAAAACATGCGTCGATACGAGCCTCGTCTCAACGCGAGCCTTCTTCAGGACCGTTTGCCATTCGGTGCCGTGGCTTTCCCAAGTCAAAGGAGTTCGGTATTGTCAACGTTTTTCTATTGAAAAAGTTGGGGTTGGCAATCCGAGAGTGCGTGGCGGTTTTCTCTCTTCCCAATAATTTTATTTATTAACTGTAATATAGTTAAATTTATATAGATCGTAAATCTAATTATTGTTTCAACGAGATTAAACCTTTTATAAATTGATATTGCATTATACATATGGTACAACATAAATTCGTTGAAAATGTCCTATTGGCTTTTGACATTAATTACTAAACCATTTATGTTGTATTATGTAAATTATAATTTAATACAATCCCGATAGAACACTATCGAGTTGTATTTGATATAATTTAATTTCTTATAACTAGCTGTCACCCGTGACTTCACACGCGTGCAATTTAAAAATCAGTTTTTATTTCCACAGTAACCTATTTTTCTAAAATAAAAGTAATCTAAGTTACTCCTTACAACATTAGCTATCTGCCAGAGAAAGTCATGTCAAAAACGGTCGAGCCATTTCAGAGATTAGCGGGAACAAACAGACTGACAGAGAGACCCTCTTATGCTACATTTTTCATTGAACCTCCGCTCCTATTGGTCGTAGCGTGATGTTATATAGCCTATAACCTTCCTCGATAATTAGGCTACCCAACACTGAAATAATTTTTCAATTCGGACCAGTAATTCCTGAGATTAGTGCGTTCAACCAAACAAACAAACAAACATACAACTCTTCAGCTTTATAATATTAGTACAGACTGTCCTACGTTTACGCCATTGTTAAACATTGAAATTAAATTGCTTTATACCGATTTTATAGAGTTGTTTATTTTAAAACACTATGATTATATGAGCGTAGGGTTGTCCTCCAAATAAAAAAATCAATTTGCAATTTAACGGCTATTTATTATAACTGTTTTTACACAAGAATAGACAGTCACAAGAGAAGAAAGTTTAAAGTTTATATGAGCAGATTACAGCGATAGGAATACAAGATAAATGGATTTAGAATTTAAATACTAGATCGCGAAATCAGCTGACCGTTATTGAGAAGATAGATTAGCGCGCAGTGTGCGTCGGACGAGTTACAACAATGCACTGAGGCGTGCCACCACGAGAAAACCGAACGGTGACGATTAGCATATGCGCTGGCGCGGCGCTACAATTACTTTGAAACTTTACTACTATTTAAATTATTAAATTATTTAGATACTAGCTTTTGCCAGCAGCTTCACTCGCGTAAAAGTAGGTTCGGTTATGTTAGTAACATTAAAAT